>OU015638.1:19155000-19702500 GCA_907165235.1 Zeuzera pyrina | reverse complement strand
AAAACGTTAAGCTTACGTATTGCTGCGCAGTGAGTATCTCCAGGAGTGACAGCAGCACTTCGCCATCTCGCAAATCTAGGAACAGGTCTTCCACAAGCGGCTTGTCGTTCTGAAAAAACACACATCATATGTATATATGCATATCTCCAAACAATATCAAACTAATATTACACAAAGGTAAAATGTATGTACCAAATCAATGTACAACAATAGGAAGTCTATTAGTTTGATGGGCTTGGCACCGACTTCAGTAACTGTCAAATTTAATTATATAGATATGTGTATCGTATTTATAAAGTTATTTTAATTGTACTTGAGTTTTGATTAGTAAAGGTTAGTTATTTTGTACTTTTCAGTGTTTTTTTTGAAGGCGGTTTAATTTTTTTTCATAATTCTTTTTTGGTATATTATGTAGTTAATGCAAGGAAAACAAAATAAACTATTACTATGTGCACAACCCGTCATCCAGTTAAATATTTCATAGCATTTAGAATTAAAATTTCGAGTCCCATTACCTGACATTTGATATACAAAAATGCAACTCTGGAACACACCCGCCTTTATCTATAGTTTGTCATTCGCTAGGTATATGAAAATTTTGACAACATAATTATCTCAGCCAAAACATTCCATTCTTTGAAATACAACTGAAATTATCTATTTGTATCGAATTGTAAGAAGAATAGAATTTTTTTAACTAACTCTTAGAACAAGAAATCACTTGCACGAAGAAAACAAATATGGAGTTTTATTTTGATTCAAGTATCAATCAACAAAGCAAAAACGAGTAATTGAAATTTATCAAATGCATTTAACTCTATAATGTCGTTGATGTAGTCAATGTCTCCAAAACACGCACACAACTTAGTTTTCGTGTATAAAATAGCACACATTTGAAAGATTATTTCGTGTACTGATAGGTGCATTGTTTTTTTTTTTATAAAAGAGGGGGCAAACGAGCAAGCGGGTCACCTGATGAAGAGTAACCAACCGCCGCCCATGGACACCTACAACATCCGGAGAAGCACGGGAGCGATGCCGGCCTTTAGGGAAATAGAAGAAAACTAGAACCGATATTAAAACCTTAATTAACCGGTTTTACTCAAACACGTTGGCTGCCTAGATCGATCAAAGCTGAGCGAAACGCACTCCGCGCACCGGCGTGCCACCGCCGTGTCATGCTACGCGTTCTTTCCTTTTTTTGTACGTGCGCTGGTTCATTTGACTCATTCTCACGCGCTAACTTGTATTTGTTGTATTGTAAGTCACCAACACGCAGACGAAGTCGCGGGATAAGCTAGTATGTATTCTAGTATACATGAGGCAACTCAAAAACCGGTTAATTTCCGTTAACAGAACCGGAATATGTAAAAAACCGGTTACTCAATTAACCGGTTAAAATACCGGTAACCGTAACCCAAACCGCAATCAATTCCGGTTCGGGGTTTATGACCTAAGCCGGATTGGATAATTAACCGATTTCCGAGCCCTGAGATGTTTAACTCTCTGTTTACTGTTATATAGCGAAAAACTAATAAAAGAGTAATGTCGACCTGCAGCAACAGTTCTACGTGTATCTATTTTACATATTCTACCAGAATGGAATCTGAGGACGCGACCGTGCTGTGTGAAGTGCGCAAAGCTCGGCGTACCATCAACGATATATATTTTATTTATGGATAACGCATGAAGAGGCATTTTGAATATTAATGAATACAGGTTACCTTCACTAACTGCGAGTTTATCCATTTCTGAAACGTCTTTTTCTGCACATCCTCCCTTTCATCTGAAACAAAGAACAGTACATATTGAAAATCAATTAGCGATACATTATTTCATCTGTTTTTGCTTTATAAGTGGTTATACAATTAATACAAAACATGTTATTGTTTTAAATGTATATTATACATATATACTAAAAAAGACCAAGGCTGATTTATGAAGATCAAATAGCTAGTGTTAGCTGACGGAAATGTCAAAAGCACTCGCATACCTAGGCGAAAATGTGTGAGGAGAATGATGAGCTTTGAGGAAGCGAAAGAAGTATGTAAGGTGCTCCGTCCTCTCTGACTACCTCGTTAGTGATACTGCGTGAAGATATGTATGTATGTATATATACTGTAATAATGTAATAGTGTTATTGTAAAAACGAAGAAAGAAATGCCTTAGATGGTTCGGGCACATAGAAAGAATGAGTGATGAAAGACTGACGAAGAAAATCTACAGAGCGAAAGCGAGTGGTAAAAGCCAAGGAAGACCAAGGCCGACTTATGAATATCAAATAGCTAGAGTGTTAGCCGACGGAAATGTCAAAAACACTCGCATACCTAGGGGAAAATGTGTGAGGAGAATGATGAGCGTTGAGGAGGCAAAAAAAGTATGTAACGACCGCAAAGCTTGGCGCTCTGTCCTCTCTGACTACCGCGTTAAGGATACAGCGTGAAGATATGTATGTATACATTGTAATAACTGTTAGCAAACCTAAATGAACAAATCAATGTCCACAATATGGTATAAAAGGAGTTTCCTTCCTTGAACAATCAGGTTGTGAAACGTTTTCCAGAAAAACTACAGCACAATATCCTTCTAAAGGGAAGTTAAAACGTTTTTCAGAATCGGTTTTAAAGTAATCAGTTATAACCTTCCTATCGCAGGCGCCATAGGTAACGATACACTACTGAACCCGTACTAAGGACCCCAATTAAATGAGGTGATAAATATATAATAAAATAATGTTGTTTCCACGTAAATTACGTACGCTGGAGACGAACAAAAAATAAAAATCAATATAATACGTATTGATTATTAGTTATAAATATTTTTAGAACAGCAAAGCGACAATAACAATTTTTGAGCGCCGTCGATCATTTAGTTTGTCGCGCGGAATTGCAAAAACAATGGCGGTAGAACGACTCAGTACCTCGGCGCATAGCGAGCGAGAAGACGTACTGTGCTCAGATTACTCGTATTTTAGTTCAGAGACAATTTATGCATTCTATAATAACAAATTTTATATTTGTTTATTATATTTGCTTATTAAAATAAACTTACTTAACTTTTGTTATATTCAAATGCAAGATTATATTACTAAAATTAAATTATTAAATAAGATGTACGTTATAACGTTACAACGTTCACTGTTGTTATAGGTTCTCACGAACTATACCTAATGAAAATGTTGTCAACAGCCTGGCTGCTAACGCACCTTGCTTTGACTAACCGCGTTGGTCCATAAAACTTGGCCACAACTTATTTTTCTATTGGCCTATGTCTAAGACACATTAAATCCGTAAATATATAGCTCTATCGGTCTCTTTCTCGTTGCATTTGTCAATAATCTGTTAACTGCACTACCAGGTGTACACATAATTAATAATAATAATAATGTGACAGACAATACACACCAATCGTCTGATCTCAAACTAGGGTATTCCCAGTGCTATGATAATCAGACGACGCCTACTGGAGGCGTCTCCCAGTACACCCAGACCCGAGACAATTTAGAAAACTTCGTTTTCTAAGCTTCCGTTAACGTCTATACCACTACACCATCTAGGTCGCAATTTACATCTATACACAATAACACACACATACATATCCTCACGCTGTATCCCTAACGGGGTAGTCAGAGAGGACGGAGCGCCAAGCGCCGCGATTACATACTTACATACTTCTTTCGCTTCCTCAAATCTCATCATTCTCCTCACACATTTTCGCCTAGGTATGCGAGAGCTTTTGACATTTCCATCCGCTAACACTATGGCCATTTGATCTTCATGAGTCAGCCATGGTCTTCCTTGGCTTCTTTTACCACTCACTTTCGCTCCGTATATTTTCTTCGTCAGTTGAATTTACATCTATACACATAAATAAAATTGAAGTGTCTGTTTGTGATTTCAAAATAGAGGCTTTTTCTTAAGGCGACGCATAGATAAACAATAATTTAATCTAAAATAGACTTTCTGTTCTATACAAATGTGCGCGCGCTAGCTTACGATAAATACGAAATAACAGTTATTCTCGTTTATTTTAAAAACTATAATTAATTTTAAAAAATCCAACTGTCATTTTGAGGAACAATATATGTTTAAGGTAAACTATACAAAAAAATTAAAAATATAAATCGGTTCCGTTGCTCTGAAAAATGTAAATCTCTGTTTAAATGAGGTCTCTTTGATATTTTTTTGCGCTACAAAAGTTAACCAACCGTGTATCGCAACTGTCAAAATGAAGTCAATGAAATGAACAATCAGGATACCAAATATCACTGTCATAAGTTCTGTAGTCATTTAGAAAAATTTGTACTTAACCAAAATCCTAACACGCTTCATTAAAAATTTTATCTGTCTGTCTGTTTGTCTAGTTAGTATAGGAGAAAAATGTACGAAACAGACACAAAGATATCGAAATTTAACGTTTCGTGTTATATGTATACGAATAGGCGCCATTAATTAAGAATTATATTCATACATATTTAAAAAGAAATTCGTCAAAAAAGTTTAATGTACTACACATCCATACATCAGTCTGTATCTATACATATAAATATTAATTAATTTAGTGTCTGCCTGTTCAGAGCGACCATGGAACTGGCAAACGCTTCGTGTATCTAATCGAAACACTTGCTGGGGTAATTGTTTGCCAAAAGTGACACTTGGTTACGCTTTATAGGGTGGTTTTTACGCGACTTTACTTTTCGCTTGATTGAATAGAAAATTAATAACGTTTGACTACCAATTTAAAATTCGTTACGCCAGATTGGGTGGAATTTGTCATTCTATTCTACCACTATTCTACTAGCGTTTGTGTCACTTGTCTAAGCCCCCTGATTCGATTCTGTTTTGATTCTGATTTCGAAATAAAGGCTTTTTCTTAAGCTTACATTAGCTTATAAAGTAAGTAACCAAAACCCAAACACAATTTATTAAAACATTTGCTGTTTATTTGTTTCAATTCAACTTTCCTGTGATGGCTTCTAGTGTGAAAAGCACAATTTAGTCTATTTGTTTGTCCGGGCTAATTTCCGAGAAGGCTGAACCAATTTTGACGGAACTTTCATTAGCAGACAGAAGAGTTTTCAGAGAGCAATATAGATAACTTTTTATACCAGAAAAATACCAAATTTAACGCGTGTGAAATCGTGAAGCACAGCTAGTATTTTAATATTTAAACGGTACAATATAATCATTTTACATATTAATTTACGACATCAATTTGGAAGGAATGCTCTTAATCTTTAAATGTTAAAACGTAACTTTAAACGTAGCGTAAAAAAAAAACAAAAGTCATTTCTGGTCAGTCAGAAATCTAAATCCACTAACCCCTTTGAGTTTCAGAGAAGCGGGCGAACTTACTTATGCACATCAATGAGAAAAATTATACTCCAATTTGTGTTTTGCAGTCTGTTAAAATCTCTGAGCACTAAATATTTAAACTGTATACATCCGCACTCACCATAATTGCAATCGCTAAGTGACCTAATTATTACTTCCCAAGTTTTTAAAAGAGTCAACATTAAAAAAATACTGAAATTCACATTGAATACCAATCCGATTTAATATCGCGATAACACTATTTATTATTATTATTAATAGTTAATTATTTATTATACTAATAATTATATATTAACACAAAAGTTACATATCACCATATTTGTAGTGAAACTATAGTAATACTGGAGACACATCTGCAAGCTCGGCGCACGCGCAGATATTGACATCGGATATGGGTAGGGCTGTCGCTGTAACGCAATAGGGTGTTGTGTAAGTTCACATATTTGTTGTCATACACGATATTATATTAGGTTACCGATTACTTCCTTATATATATTGTTAAAATGCTTCCACGCTGGCCTGGGATAGAAAGAAAGAAATCAAATGTATCCGCTGCTAACCTCCCACGCAGATCTTAAAAAGGCTTATATTATAATAACGATTCAAAACGAAAATAATATAAAAAATAAATGACACGAATTTTTAAATGGCAAAAACAGAATGATATATTTTTCTGACTCCCTTCTTCTTTATTTAAACGGCACCGTCGCGATTGCGTATTTTGCCAATGTCACGTAATATTAACATGGAGCACTCAACCTATAGAGCCGGAATATCGGACCATCTAACTCACCATTGCTCAGTTTATTTAGACTAACAAATATCAACTCCCGCTCGCATTAAATAGTATATAACCAATACTGGGCCTGTGTGTGATGTATATTCCGATAGATATTTAAATATTGATGTAATGGCTTATTGTTCTATTCGATGGTGTGGCGAAAATCAAACCATAAAACAGAACGCAGTAACCGCAAGTGTTTAGTCGTGTTTTCATACAAAATAAATGACATTGCCATTCTACAGGTTCAGTGCTCCATGAGTATCAATGACATATTGTAATGAAATTCCGTTTATTTGACAACCCTAGCAGCAAATCCGATACAAGCAAACGTCCCTTTAGACGCGCTCTAACGATTTTTATAGCTGTATTGTTTGCATAAATAAAATATTACATAAATAGTGTACGCGACACACGGACGACCTTCAAGCGACATCACTCGACGACACACATAAGTTACAAACAAATATTGAAGTAATAATTACAAGAAACCGGCTAAGAATTCGTCGAATACTCATTTATTTTGAATTCCTCAACAATTTCGGACAAACTATAGAAATCTAATTCTAGAACTTGAAGCGGCATAAATATGAGACTCTCTGCGAGTTTCATATTTACGCCCTTTGCAGTCGAAACCCATCGACTGGTATGTGATATTTGTAAGAGACTATTGTCGGGGCTTCGGGAGACCGCCGGGTTGGCAGCTTCTTCCGCCGACGAATCAGTATGGCTATTCTGCTGGGCACCCTAAGTAGTGACAGCTTTCTAAGCGGCAACTTTGAGTCCAAGTCTATTATTTAAGATAATGTGTAGTTTTAAGTTTGTAAATATTAATAATTAAAAACAAATTAATAATTTGTAAATATTTGTTAATAATAAAAATTCAATAAATTATTGTTGAATTAAAGAAATACCTAATTATTTGTTAGTTATTTCTAGTTTTTAACCGATTTAAAAAAGGGGCCTCCCCCTTTTCTCAATTCGTCTGTATATATTATTTTACGTTAGTAACTAATTAATCTGTGATATTATTATGTATGCTCGGGCATAACTTATTTGTTTATGAACCGATTTCAATAATTCTTTTTCCGTTTGATTCAGCATAGTTCCAGGGTAGTCCCGTTTAATCACTGATATTGGAGGAGCTTGGACTTCGAAGATACACAAAATAATCCTATCGGCTTATAGGGGTTTATTTATATTGATGATTGTTTTGTACATCATTCCGTTACATAATTAGAAAAGAAGTTAGTTGTAGACCTACCGAAGGTCTATAAGTGCTTCCCGAAAATTGCATGGGCGTAGCGCGAGGGCTCCGGTGCGTTCCGTAAGAGATCCCGGAGCCCCTCGACAGCGTATCGAGGACAATAACGGTAGGAGTTTGTTTTGATGGGTAAAATCCTCACATAACCCAATTGTACCCTCAGGAAGCTGGGTACCAGTGTTCAGGTTTCATTTGCGTCACAAAAACAAGATATACACACATAGAGCTTATAAAAAAACTGATAAGCGACGATAAACTTTTAAACTTTCGCGTTGCATTACTAAATATCTAAGAAACGGGAAATTAACGCGACTATCTTTTATTTTGGCTTGACGTTTCGATTGAGTTGCATCGGCCGTGGTCTCAAGCAATTAAAGCAACTTGGTCGAAACGTCAAGCCAAAATAAAAGGTAATCGCGCACGTTTTTTAGATATGATAGACGATGAGCTAACAACTTGTGACTACTTATATCCAAATACTGCTGACGGTGGCGTCAAGATTTTTTTGCGCCTTGATACTTGTCCACGCTAAATAGGAGATGACGAGATGACATGAAGCTATATATATTACCCGATATTAAAAAAAGATTAAAACATAGAGTTCAAGGAGCGATTACCAACGATGCGAAACGCCTCAATCAGCAACGCGTAGCGATCTCGATATAAAAAAATCTACATCACTCGGTCACTTTAATTATCATCTCTTAACATGAGTGACGTCGCGTTACAGGAATGCGCGTTGCAAACAACTTAGTCAGTTTCTGTGATGCGTTGGATATCAGCCATTGGACTTACGGAACACTCCCCCTACGTTATTCGCTGGACTTACCACAAATCCAGCCGTACCAAGTCTACTCAAATATCCGTACTCCAGCACCGTAGAACCACAACTTCCACAAGCATTTGTATGGACAAAGACATTCTCTTTAGTATGGATCGACTTCCAAACAAGACGAACTTCCAGCTTCTCTCCATTTCGCTACTAATTCCAATGCCTTTCATTCCTCTTCACCCGTAGTATTTCATTTCGCACCAAAAGACGATCTGACAAGATGTGGAAGAGCAATATACATCCATCAGTATTCAGTACCGCATTGGATGCAGCTCCGTGGGCACATATTTTATACGTCTCGACGTACTTCTCTAATGAACGCTTGAAACCATATAATTGGTGTTTGTCAGGAAATGATTATTTCCTCTCAGAAAAAAAGAACCTCTTTATTTATCATAATAGTATCGTTAGATGAAAACATTTGATTCTGCTGTTCATAAGTAGTGATCTAGACATAAATGTGCATTAAAACCAGATTCGTCGAATTCAGCTTCAAGGTGATTTAAATCAGTTAAGAGCATTACGCGAATTCGCGTGGAAGTGGAAACGAGTCGCGTTTCCAAGGTCATTTTTTAGCAATTTGCACCTTTATAAGACAACGTGACCAATACCAAATTGTTCTGTAATTATACGGCTTTATTCACACAATGAATCATAAATCATTCTGCCTGTTTGTAACATCCATTTACCTACAAATGCAACACCAAAAGTTATTCACTTGCCTAGTGCCAATACACAGATCTGCGTATTGAAATGTGTGCCATATTCAGCATTAGTTTTGTGGAACCTTTTTTATTATAAGATTTTTTTCTGCCTTAATAGGATGTTGTGAAACCTTTTTCATTTGTATATCACTTTTTTCTATACTAACAATATAAAGAGAAAAACTTTGTTTGTATGTTTGTTTATACATTAAACCCTAAAACTACCCTACCGATTTCAAAAATTCTTTCAAAAAAAGCTACATTATCAGCGAGTAACATCGACTGTATTTTATTTTCAAAAACTTTCTACCTTTGCGAAGCCGGAGCGGGTCGCTAATTATTTACAAAGGAGTTAGACTTGTCTAAGTACGTAAAAACCGCGAAGCTTGGCGCTCCGTCCTCTGACTACCCCGTTAGGGATACAGACTGACAGACATAAAATATTAATTTATTTTTTGTTTACATATTACAGGTACAAACGCTGTTAAATTCATAACTATGTTTGTGCTACGCTGTAGTCAGGTCTTACGAGTAAAACATCAGATCAAAAACAAATATTTATTTCTTTGTTTCTTCGTACATAAAGGAAAAACTACGGAATGGATTTCAATTCTGATTACGATAGTTGGGTGATTAGGGTCCTAGTTACTTAATTTTCACGATTCTTAGAAATATGTGCGGTGTGACCCTTGAGGACAGGATAAGCAATGAAGAGATACGCAGTATGACAGGGTTGCATGACAGTAAGTTGTAAAAATGAAGAAAGGAATGCTTAGATGGTTCGGGCACATAGAAAAAATGAGTGATTACAGAGCGAAATCTACAGAGCGAAAGCAAGTGGTAAAAGAAGTCAAGGAAGGCCAAAGCTAACTTACGAAGATCAAATAGCCAGAGTGTTAGCTGACGGAAATCTTAAAAGCACTCGCATACCTAGGCGAAAATATGTGAGGAGAATGATGAGATTTGAGGAAGCGAAAGAAGTATGTAAGGACCGCAAAGCTTGGCGCTTCGTCCTCTCGTGACTACCCCGTTAGGGATACAGCGTGAAGATATGTATGTAAGTACAACCCAAAGTCGTAGAAACGAAGTTATCTATACTATCCATACATATATTATAAAGAGATAAACTTTGTGTGTATGTAATGGATAAACTCAAAAACTATTTAACCGATTTCAAAAATTCTTTCACCTATAGAAAGCTACATTATCAGCGAGTAACATGGGTTGTATTTTATTTTCAAAAAATTTCTACCCGTGTGAAGCCAGGGCGCGTCGTTTATGAATCTGCATTTTTTTTTCTTTATGGCATGGCTCACAGATTAGCGTATTTGCCAATGTCACGTATTAATAAGTATAATCACAAGTAAATTATTTTTTTCTTATCGTGAAACTCCTCCAGTAAAGTGATAGTAAGCCTTACTGAAGTTATATAGGACGTCTTGGAAGAGGGCGAGAAATTCAGCTACACATGTTTATTTAGACCTACTCCATTCTGTTCACTTATACAGAACTTTAAAAACAATGTACTATCACTTTTGTACTTTAAAACTCCCAAAAATGTAAAAAATAGAAAAACGAAATAAAATGACAACCTCAATTCTCCCGTTCCCGCCAAAAAGTCCTGCATTTAATTAAATTCATATTTCAGTTGACTTCTTTGCACGAAGTTAACATAGTAAAAAATCTGGTCTCGACGATACTTCCTTAGCGTGGCGTCTGTTTCAAATTAATTTTATCATATCGTGTACACATCCTAGCGTGTACAGTGCATTGACTCGACAAGTGCAAGAAGCGTTTTAGGGTTGCCCTCCACAGACCATAGCTAGCTACAATAATTAACCATTTTAAATCAAACTCCGAGTTTACTTATGTATCAACACAAAAGGATCGTAAAATTAAAAAAACAACTTTAAATAATTCGAAAATTTCAGATCGATAATGTCCTCGAGAGTTATTGTAAGGTATTTTTATAATTCAAACTGTGTTAGAACATTTCTATATGGCTAGATTAATAAGGGCTATGATTTTATTGAGAATAGAAATATAGTCTGAACATGATCCTCAGCATATCTGATTTTTCAACACTATAACATTATAATGTCATAAAATGACGTTAAGTCAGTCATATTGGATTTATTAAAGGTTCTTCTCCATTCAGCGTCTTTACCAACCAGTGACAGTCTACTTAAACAGAATTATTTGAAATTTGAGTATAGTACTTAGTATTTCTTGCAAACTACTTATATATACCTATAAGACTGCGATTTTTAAAGTGGGTTCCGTAGAACCCAAGGGTTCTGTATAAAAGAACAGTGAGTGTTATGTGAATATTTTGAATACCGTCATTTATTTGCAACATTATTTTTGCGGAAATAATAAAAGCACTCGTATACCTAGGCGAAAATGTGTGAGGAGAATGATGAGATTTGAGGAAGCGAAAGAAGTATCTAAGGACCGCTACGCTTAGCGCTCCGTGCTCTCTGACTCCCCGTTGGGGATACAGCGTGAAGATATGTACATGTATTATTTTTGTGCGGAAATTGACCTAAACACTGATAACCATTGAACCATTTTTTATTCTATACTAAGTCGTTTGCAATTAAAATTCTTAGTTCTTATAGGAAGCAGTGAAATAATTTCAATCATCACATTAGTCTTTATTTCAAATATATAATAATGGAGTTTTACTCTTATTTTAAATTAGTTGTTGCCCGCGACTTCGTTAAATTAAAAAAGTAGCTTGTGTTCTTCTCCGGAGCTTAATCTATTTCCATTTTAAATTTCATCAAAATCGGTCAAGCCGTTTAGGAGGAGAACCTTTAAATGCCGATAACTTTTTTCGCTGTCTTCCAATTTCAATAAAACAAAGCCTAAATGTTGCTCCAACCTGAGCTTAATCTACCTGTGAAAACCTCAACAAAATCGGTTCAGTAGTTTTGGAGATTAGCGTGTACATACACGGTTTCAACTGCTTAATTATATCAAAATTTATCTTTAAATGACAACAACTTTCTTCGACGTCATTCGATTTCAATGAAACGAAGTCTAAATGTTGCTACAAGCTGAGCTTAATCTACCTGTGAAAACTGCAAGAAAATTCATTCAGTAATTTCGGAGATTGGCGTGTACATACGCGGTTTTTACCGCTTTATTATATTAAAAATTATCTTTAAATGGCTACAACTATTTTCGCTGTCATACGATTTCCATGAAACAAAGCCTAAATGTTGCTCCAAGCTGAGCTTAATCTATCTGGAAAAACCGCAAAAAAGTCAATTCAGTAGTTTCGGAGATTAACGTCTACATACAGACAGACAAAAATTTGAAATATGCTTTTTTGTGTTCTTATATCTTTTTTTTATCGCCCACACCCATTTTTTGATAAATTTACTCGATGTACGGACACATGTTTTTTAATGCTTTATTATGTGTATGGTTAGATTACGGTAGATATCTTCTGTTCGTATAACATTCTAGAGTTATGTAATATGTATAAAATAGGGTTCTTTAATATAAAGTAATTTTCTATATGGTCATAAAAATTTAGGAACCGCTACTATAAGGAATCGATCATAATTGGCGACTGGCATTTCCATACCTACACTATAACAATAATAATAATAATGTTTATTTGCATACCGAACAATTCACCTAACTCTATAGCATAGAATTACATCCAAAGTGTATATTTGATGACAGAAAATAATATAAATATGAGACAGACACTATTTTTATCTTATTTATACCAAAGTAGTTAGTGGGGAGAGAACCTTAATCTATCCAAAAACAATGCGTAGGCGCACAGACACCGACACAATAAAATAAATAAAGTTCAAACTACATTACGTCGATCAAATTGAATGAACGAGGAGCTTTATTCTCGAGTCATTATCGTGTTCAGCAAAACATAATACGGACATGAGACCAGCGCAACTCCGAGCAAGCGTGACCATTTTGGGATTTTGGGTAATGAATACATAAACATAACATATCTTCACGCTGTATCCCTAATGGGGTAGTCAAAGGGGAGGGAGACGCACCTAGGTATGCGTGTGCTTTTCACATTTCCATTAGCTAACTTTGGCTGTTTGATCTTCATAAGTCAGCTTTGGTCTTCCTTGGCGTCTGCTACCACTCACTTTCGCTCCGTAGATTTTCTTCGACAGTCTTTCATCACTCATTTTTTCTATGTGCCTGAACCATCCAAGCATTTTTTTTTTCAGTCTTACAATAACAATGTCGTGCAACCCAGTCATACTGTGTACTTATCTCTTCATTTCTTATTTTGTCCGCAAGAGTGACACGACACATAATACGAATACATATTATGCAATAATCTTATTAATACTGTAAACTAAGCGTTACTTTGTATACAATCATCTCGAGTGATTAGTTTGCATGTTGTGTGAGGATGTGAACAGTATCAACGATATCTATCGCTAATACAAGAGTGATGAAAGACTGACGAAGAAAATCTACAGAGCGAAAGTGAGAGGTAAAAGATCGCAAAGAAGACCAAGGCTGAGTTATGACGATCAAATAGCCAGAGTGTTAGCAGACGGAATGTCAACAGCACTCGTATACCTAGGCAAAAATGTGTGAGGAGAATGATGAGATTTGAGGAAACGAGAGAGGTATGTGGGGACCGCGACGCTTTGCGCTCCGTCTTCTCCGACTACCCCGTTGGGGATACAGCGTGAGGATATGTATGTATATAATATAAGTAGTCTAATTAGTCGCAAACAAGTGGCCGACCTGTCTTTCTTTTTCAAACTTATCAATGGAATGATTGATTCACCGGAAATTTAGGTTAACTTTGGTTGTATTTGCTCAAGAGTTGAACTGAGAACAAAAAGGTTAGTAACAGTTAGAACATCGAGAACAAAACGTCCACAATGAACAAAGAAATTGAATTGCCAATTGATAAACCAGTAGTAGTACGGTTCTCCCTTAGGAGGAAAGGTGAACGGATCTTAGCCCATACAACCGATGTCTTCACGGAAGGTGAAGGGATCTTAGCCCATACAACCGATGTATTCAGTGATAAATATTCTTCATATTCTTTCATTAAAATGTCGGATAATACATTTTAATTGTTCCTTGGAATTTCTGGCGACGAATACGAGTTGGTCTATCGGTCGGTCGGTAGTAAGATCCGCTGAGGCGGACTAAGCCACAAAAAAAATCTCAACTTCACACTACTAAATAAGCACTTATTTAACAGCGTAATTAACAGCGTAGACCCTTTGGGATGCAACACTACGCCAATTTTACATCACAAAATCCACTAGAAACAATTTGCTAATAATTAAAATAAACGTCAAACCGCTCCCCATAAATTCCCGCCAAAAACTCGATTGGTAAATCAATTTTCTCCTGATGTCAACTTCTTTGGAATATCCTTCTTGTTCTTAAAAAAAAAGAAAATCGGTTGACAGATAGAGGAGAAAAAGGTACTCAACTGTATTCACTCATATATAGATTCTGTTTATTTAAATTTAAAATATGTTTAACATGTATAATAGTGTATAATAGTGTATAATATATTGTATAGACTCAAATGTTAATTTGCGGAAATCCATTGCATGCGATGAATTCTTATAATTTTTAGCTATTCTCCGCTCAAATCCCAAACCCACTAATCTACACGTGTATCACCTCTTAACCAAGCATCTTCAGGATATTCCAGAGGTCAGACTCGGACAGATAACCAGCACAGAATACAGCACTGGATTCGGTGCCATTAAGTCTTTATATTACAGACAAACACATTTTATTTAATATGTATGGATAATAACCAGAGATCGAAAATTAGGGAGCATAAATACCTACACCTCATTCGCGGAATGATATAGAGTTGCTAAAACGGGTCCCTAAAACTGATTTAAATCAGTTTTGCTGCTGCTGACATTGCGTGCTATTTATTTTATGTATAAGACAAGATTGTAAAAATACATTATTACATGAAATACTTATTTTTTGTAGCCCTTATCCAAATTTAATACGTTTAGTTGTTTTTGATGCCTTGCGAAACTTAAATTTAATCGAACTCTTGAACTCTTGAATAACTCCATCATTTAAGAGAATACATTACCTACTTTTATTTTCAAAGAAATATGAAATTTAAGACAAAAGGCCTTGGTCCTAAGTATTTATGGATAACTAATAAAAGTTCTCATAAAACAAAAGCTTTAAATATTTGTGAATTAAATTATTTTTACGTTTTTGTTATCTGTAAATTGAAATAAGTGCATTTTTGAATTTTTTAAATACATATCTGCAAAAACAGAAATTCAATTGCATAAATTTAAAAGAATAATTTTAATGCGTTTAAAAACCGCTTCAACAACTTTTAAATATCAAAACTAAGAAATATAATATTTAAATATAAGGGGCCCTTCGGGCCCTGGCTATTTATGTGAAATGTATATGTATGAATTATGTTATGTTAAAATATAACATAAAAACCTGATATGAACATTTAGAGACCGAAATATTTGATAATTATTGCCAAAATATTTGTTTTTCATAATTTTGTTCTTCATTCTAAGCACTCGAAATCGTTTTCCGTCAAACGTCATCGAAATCTCAAATTTAATCGCAAAATAATATAAAGACTATTTCTATTTGTATATTTAAGAGAATTTATTGGCAACATCACATTTACAATATCTAGAAATTAAATGGGGGCCCCCGTAAATCCGTTTTAGGGACCCATTTTAGCAACTCTATATCATTCCGCAAATGAAGTTTAGGTATTTATGCTCCCTAATTTCCGATCTCTGATAAGAACGGATAATCCTCCGTACTCTTTTCGACGTTGAGTTATTTAGACACTATATAAAAAAAAACTGGCCGATTCAATTGAATGAAATAAAAAATAATAAACTAAGTGTTACATCGGCGCGCGCAACTTCGTCACATGAGTCTCTGGCTTGACTCTGATTTGTTTTTCCAAACGCGCCGAAAGTTCAAAAATCGATATTAGTCCGTGTCACTTAAAGACTCGTATACCATTTCATCGATTGAACTCTTTATGGGTTACATTTAAACATAACTGAAAGTCCACACGGACGATGTCGCGGGCAAAAGTTAGATGTAAATAAATAGCGTCATGTCAACAGCCTGTTTCCACCTTTACAGTCGCTAAAACGATTACTTTAATCGACATGTGGATGCCGGTGATGTCAGGGTTATCACTCTCGCCTAATTTCCGTGACGATTACCGGAAGCTAACTGTTTTTAAATTCAGTAATAAGTAATAATAGAGAGTCAGAATGTCTAAAACAGTTATTTCTAGATTCTGTTCATTATTTGTCGTCGACTGTACAAACAGAAAAGGAAAACGATTTTCTTGAATGAACGAAAGCTACTAAACCAATCATCTTCAAATGTTGCACTCAGTGACTGTACCTTATGCCAAAATAGGTTACGCATGTAATACTATGCAAGCGAAACGCAAGTAAAATCAATGTTAAAAATACAATTAGCTGTCATTATTTCTTTTGACAGTTTTAACCTATTATTCGTAAAATAAGTTTCATTTCGAAATTGTAAGTTATGCCTAAATATAAACAAGTGCGAGATTTGAGGAAGCGAAAAAAGTATGTAAGGACTGCGACGCTTGGCGCTCCTTACTCTGACTACCCTGTTAGTGATTCAGCGTGAATATATGTATGTATTGTATAAACAAATGACATTTCTCTTCAAAGTTTTCTTTATATGTACGGTCTCTATTATTTGTTAAACATTTCATAATTCGTAATTACAGTAATTTATTCATGTAAGTGACAACCCTGAATAAATATTTTATATATTGTATTATTTGTAAAATGTGGTTTATTATTGACGTTGTAACTACGTAATGTTAATTAATCACACATATCATATTAAGCGATATTTAGTTTGCAAGTATTTTATACCTAATACATATTGATTATTATCTGTATTTCCATATTTAGAAAGGGAAACGGCACGCTTATTACGTAACTTGAAGACAGCATGCGACAGCCAATAGGTATCGCGCGATATCTGCTGTCAAACCGAGATTTTGTGTAATGTAATTTGTATAGTAGCACTAAATCTACAGCGAAAAGTGCATTTTACGGTCATAGAATAATAGATACGCAATCGTCATACATGATACTAATTTTTTAATACAATTAATCACCGGTCACGCAGTGATCGCGTGGCTGTCGCTGTCTTCAAATTTTTAGGTAATAACTCCGCGGATACCTCGAGAGGCCCACTCATGTGTCCACCCGTCTATCAGTCGATGTTCCCAGAAATTGTATGATGTTGAGGTAGGGATATTGTTGTGCATACTTCTAATACTTCAGTACTTAGTACCTACTATAGCAAGTACTTCAGTACGATTTTAAAACTTTCATAGGAGAATTAAAGAAAGGGGTAATTGATTTAAGATAATGTGTAGTTTTAAGTTTGTAAATATTAACTTATGTATGTACTTTTTTGTTATTAATAAATAATAAGGAATAAATAAACTTTACCTAAAAATTTACGAATGTGTGAGAATGATGAGATTCGAAGAGGCAAAGGAAGTATGTAATCACCGCGAAGTTTAGCGCTCAGTTCTCTCTGACTACCCCGTTAGGGCTAAAGCGTGAAGATATAATCTAATGTATGCATGTATGTATGAATTATAAAATTTTAACCTATGTGCGCGATTTAAATCGCGCTACGTCTTTATTTGTAGAATTATTTTATATGCGACAGCCCTGAACAAACTAGTTAATTGGTCTGCTTTAATGCAAGTCGTGTAACATCCGAAATGTACAGTGAATTACAATGTACTACAACAAACCGTAAGTAACATTACAATAGTAAAAAACTTGATAGGCCTATCAAGAGTTTAATGAACTCAGTTTAATAATAACAATCACCTACGCAAAAAGAAAAGGGTGGTTGTCTACAATAAAAGCTGGTATATTTTGTACACTACTTATATTAAAATAATAAAAAAAAATTACTATTACTAAATTACTTTTACTTACTATTACTAAATACTTAAAATTACTATTACTAAATACTTGTGAAAAAACTACTTTAAATTCAATAATAGGAGTTATAGAATTTTAAACTTCAATAGTAGTGACAAGCTAGAGCGAGACGGCATTACAGAGATGTGGTGTCACAAACTGTCATTGTCTAACGCTATAGGTGTGACAGAGACGGAACCTTTTTTTTAGGAAATACTTTGTGTCACCTCCTACTCGAAGGCGTCCAGAGCGGTATGTGGGACACCACGCTGTAAATGGGGGTTACCCACCAAAACCTGTCGGTATTCCTCTCTCGTCTTTTACGGGGTCAACGGGGGTGCGTTAACATTCTTCCGCGGCAAAAAAGTCTGACCACTGCAGTTTAAACCCGTGTACTAAGGCGTCGCTGAACCAAATACTGGTTGAACAAATACGCTCTAGCCAGTATGTAGCCCCCTCTAGCTCAGGTGTCTTGTTTATTTCCAGTGGAGTGGGTGGATGTTATATTGTATTAGGCTTGACCTGGTGAGCGGTGTACCAAATTTATATAGAGCGCCTAGTACACCCCTTCAATCAAAATGAAATAGGAAAGGATAAGGATATTTTATCTGTATATCACAAAAACGCTCATGCACAATTTACACTGGTACAAATATTTATTTATTATATAAAACTTAGATTACTTGTGCGACAAAATAAACCGGATAGTGTGAAACGAAGAATTTACGAAAAACGGTATGGTCGACTGCATAATGTGCTAAATGTGTGCACGATTATTAGGTACCAGGTGTTAGGGTCTAAAAAAACAACGTTACAACTATGCTGTTGACGACATGACATAGACAGAACCTATCCCTACTCTGATCCCACTACTGTGTTTAAAAATGAATAACTCACAGTTTTAATTGTATTTCGAATATGTCATCATAGTTTTGTTCACGATCAGTCGATAACCAAACCTATTTTTAAAATAAGTTGTTAAGAAATAATCTAGTAGTTTATAGTACAGTTGAGACTAAGAACTAAACCGACGTACGGGTCCATGAGTAATCTTAAAAGGATTACGTTTTACCTATTTTGGTGCTACGCAACCTTAAAAACTTACAGCTAATCGGAAATGTTTCCATTGCTCAACTCAAGTTAACAATATGCAGTAATTAACAATTCAGTGGGGTCTCTATCCGGAGTACTTCCTCGATAAGTGCGGAACGCTTAAATAATCAGGCATTAATAGCATAGCAACAGTTACGCAGAAGTTATACTACAAACAAAGCGACTTAAACGTACGAGTCGTGGAATAATAAGCAGGTGTTGTCTGCGGTATACGCACCACCAGTGCAGGACGCATGTGCATTTGTGTCGAATGCATTTAACGGTTTACAGACAGACTAAAGTATACAAAACCGTGGTAATTTAGTGACAAAAGGGATACATATATTTATATTGTACATATAAAAGGGACAGAGTTGTTTCTTCTTAGTTTTGTCCCTTGACATTTAGATTTTTATACGTTACGAAGAAGACAAACGAGCAAACAATCCAATTAATGATGAAAGAAAGCACTTCAGTTTGCAAATACGTTGGTAAATGTAAAATGTTATCTTTTTTGCGGAGGGGGCAAACGAGCAAGCAAGTCACCTGATGGAGAGTGATCACCGTTGCCCATGGACACCCGCAACGTCTGGGGAATCACGAGTGCGTTGCCGGCCTTTAATTAAAGAGTAGGTTCGTGTCTTGAATGTCTTTAAATCGGGCTGGGGATACCGCCGCTATAAACTGGTTCCATAAAATTGCCGTATGTGGTAGAAAATGTCGTAAAAACGCACAATTGTAAACCGCCATTAAGGTGGTGGGGATGGAAGGACAGTCTTTAAATACTAACTGGGTCTATGTCGTATTAATATTTTAAGGCAACCTTTTTTATCCCGACGTTTCAAGCAGATTACACCGATAGTGGTTATAGGCAGACTGATGAGGATGAAACGTTGAGATAAAAAAAGGATTATGCCTTAAAGTATCAACACGACACAGACTCGGTTAATTAGGAATTAACGAGTAATTTGGCGGAGTCGGTCCGGACGGACCCTATACAAGACCCTACCGCCCGTAAAAATATGGGAAAGGAATATGTACGTAGGCATACAACGGGTAAGCTGCGATTTATCTGCGATATGCCACGAAATCTACAAAAACTTTTGAATCCCGAATCTGCGAAAGAAGTAAGTAGGTAGACACCAACAAGCCAACCAATTACTATAGACATTAGATCTGTGTTAGGGTTGCATTGCATGGCATTAATCACCAAGATTAAATCAAAGGAGATGTCTCATTTCTGACCATCACTATGTACAGTGTACATAGAAAGCAAGAAACATGCTGAGAACAAGATTATTTCAACAAAATAATTATTTATTTCTGATTTCACTTGCGAACTACTGCAACAGGCATATACGTTTCTCTTCTTCAATTTCTTGATAACATTGACACTTACAC
The DNA here is from genome assembly GCA_907165235.1 of Zeuzera pyrina. Lineage (NCBI taxonomy): Eukaryota > Metazoa > Arthropoda > Insecta > Lepidoptera > Cossidae > Zeuzera > Zeuzera pyrina. The sequence goes on along the minus strand of OU015638.1, from coordinate 19,682,094 downwards.
ACTTATAAATAACAAACGAAATGTCATGTATGTATCACAATCTAAATAACCAAAACGTGTTGTTATTTTCTATTTAGATATGAATATCTGCTCAACTGTTCAAATTCATAAAAATGGAAGGTTTTATGCGTATTTTTTTGTATTTTTCAAGTATTTTCATACTTCAATAGTTGGAATCTTAGTAAAACATCATTACTGCACTGACATTTCGTCTATCAACATCATCACGGTGGCCTGGGTAGACACCATCTTTTTATTTTGTGTTGTCGTATATACTTCAGAAATTGATGTACTTCAAGACAATCAAATACATATACATAAGACCAAAACGAATAAGCAGACACGTATTCATACACGTTAGCTATATTATGTGATACTGTACAATGTCTCGTCTCAAGACAGGGTTGACAAGGATATTTGTTTTGGTGGTGTATGCCCCAGTGTCCTCTGTCGTTTTGGGCGAGCTAGAGCAGTTTTAGTGTTAGGGAAGTTCTAGCGACGTTTGAAGAGAATGAGGGAATTATAGTGTGTGGAGACATGACAGGATGAGTCAGGACAGCTCGAACTCAAACCCTGCTCGAGCTGTCCCGCTCGAACAGGATAGGCGAAAAAGTTTGAGGAGAATGATGAGATTTGAGGAGGCGAAAGAAGCATGTAAGGACTGCGACGCATGGCGCTCCCTGCTCTCTAACTGCCCCGTTGGGGATACAGCGTGATGATATGTATGTACAATGTCATGGCCAGAACCCTTACAATTCTAAAACATCTTTTTTCTTTATTTTTTACACAGAATTTTGATGAAATCTTGGACCAATGGTAAATCATTCTTTCATATTATGTACATATAGATCATACATACGTAGATCGTAGTTACAATTTTATTGTTAGTTGTGACAAAATCGCCTACTGGTCTAACTAGTTCTATTTATAACACAATGTACTAAAATATCATGTCTTAGAATAGGATCAACGCACTGAAGATCAAAGGATAATTTTAGTTATGACCTGAATAATACATGATACATCTACCCAAGAGAAAAACAAGCTATTAGTTAGCACTAATTTTATTTGTCTGTCAAAGTGGTTTTTTCGCAGACTATTTGAGTTATGAGTAAATAATGAGCAGCTTAAAGGAAAAGTTATCTTTAAGTGGCTGTCCAAAAACAGACGATTCATTCCAGCGTTTCAGGTGTTAATTTGACCTTTTTAAATTCATATAACTATAGATGATTATTGTGATATTTTATATGATAGTAGTTACCATTTTAATGTTCAAAACGAGTTCTTTTATTAACTTTCGTTTTCACTTGACAATATTTTTTCACATTTTCTTTTATTAAAGTTGAAAATTAAGAGACAATAATGAAAAAGCCTACTTCTTCAGACTTTTTTATCAAGATGCGAACATTGGCGAATTTTAATTCTGTACATTTGCATATGAAAAGTAAAAAATAAATTATAACCTGTAATTTTTGTTTCCGATGTTATAACAAGAAAAAATTGTGACACTAATTCTTAAGAATATAAAGTGATTAAAATATTTTACAGAAACAAGTATACAAGGTCACGAGACCACCAAATCCCTGAAAGGTATTGTAGCATGTCAAGTAGAGAGTCCACTTATGAGGTTACAAAAGTCCTCCTGTGATATTTTTATTTTGATAAAATTTAAATAATTTTAATGGTAAATGAAAATATCGACTAAACTGCCGGCATTACTATTTTGAGTTCATGACCCATATACAACCCCAGGGAGTAGTGAATTACCAGCTAACTACCTCCTTTGCTAGGCATCTACCAGGCTACCAGCGGACCACCCCCACAGCTAGATAGGGATAGCTATATCTATTGTTAAATGCAATGTGCCGTCGGCAAACGGCTCGCGGCCGCTACATTTAGATCTACTGTAAGCAATTAAATCGCACGTTACTTAACAAACAAAAAAAAATAAAAGATACTTCGCCTAGGTATGCGCATACCTAAGGGAAAATGTGTGAGAAGAATGATGAGATTAGAGGAAGCGAAAGAAGTATGTAAGAATCGAAAAGCTTGGCGCTCCGTCCTCTCTGACCACCCCGTTAGGGATACAGCGTGAAGATATGTATGTGCAAAACCTACTTAATAAATAATAAGTGTGGTTATACTGTACAGATATGTGTTACTTAATTAATAAATAAAAGCTACTTAATAAAAATACGTGTTGAAATACTGTACAGATATGCGTATCTGTTAGCTCTCGGAAGTTGTGCTACGTTCCGACGGCAAGTGGCTCCCGCCCGTTACAAAGTACATATGTACCTACTGTTTAGATATTTTATCGCGCGAATACAATAAATAAAAGCTACTTAATAAATAATAGGCGTTGAAATATTGTACAGATGCGTGTTTAGTAGCTCTCGCAATATGTGCTGCTTGCCGACGCGACGGCACGCCGCGGCCTGCTATACATACCTACCTATTGCTTGCAATTATAACGCGCACTAACCTATCGCTAAAGATACATAGTTAATAATGTGAAATACATACTGAAAGTTTGATGACTCACAATGCAGCCGCTTTGAACCCATCCAAGGGAATCAGGCATCCTTTCGAAAGAACACGTAAGTTGCCGGTCGATTAATCGCACTAACACAAATAATAAAACACGCACTCTTTAAGTCACAAAAGCTGTCTCTCTCGCCGTTCAAAACAAAGCGGTTCGCTCCGATATATTGAAATTGATGTTTAGAATCCGCCATACGGTCATGTGATTCGTGCTGAGGATGGCGGCAGCGCTTCGTTTATTACTTCTGGGCTCAATTGTAGTGTTCTAATATCTATCTGTTCTTCGAAGTCTACATTTGTGTGACAGAAAGTCCTCTAGTAGAACTGAGAACACTATCAGCGGTATGCAAACGTTGTGTCATCTTGCGAAACATTTCCAAAAACATAGAAGCAGCCTCCCATCTACTTCTGATTTGTTGAGGCAAAACCGATATTCGTAAATTCGACAAGCGGCACACTAGTTTCCTTTAATGGCTCCGAGCACAGCATCACAGCAATTAAAATAAAGAAAAATTAGATGTTTAGGTAAACATTAGCTCCAAGCTCTGACTAAAATAATAAGTTCCGCCTTCCGGGAGTCAAAGGTGCCGACAAACAGTCGCGATTGGTCGAAGCAAACCAATGAAATTATTGCACATTTTGTGTGCAATTTGGTATTATAGTTTTTATGTATTATAAGAAAGGGGAGAACTAATCATTTTTAGGATCCCGTTTTACATTTTTATAATTTAATTACATTCGATTTCGTAGTAGGCGTTCGGAACTATAATTTCAATGATTAAAAACAGTAATGTAAAATTAACACGATGAGTATCATGACCCCGTTATAACCGTATTAACAATGGAACTACACATTTAAAAATCTTTTGGAAAAACAAAATTTTTGCCGTTTTAGAGTTAAGAAAGTGATTTTTTAAATACGATACAATACTTAAAAAACTCGATACAATATTTAAAAAAAAAATAGAATCTTCAAAGATTCAAACTCATATTTCGTATCGAGTGCTTCATTTTTTTTTAATTTGAAAGCAACCATTGTACGTCTTTTTAATGTACACTAATATTATAAAGAGGTTAACTTTGTTTATTTGTATGTTAATGGATAAACTCAAAAACTACTAAACCGATTTCAAAAATTCTTTCACCTTAGAAGGCTATATTATCAGCGAGTAACATGGGCTATATTTTTTTTTAATTCTACCCGTGCAAAGCCGGGGCGGGTCGCTAGATGTAAATAAAAGCGACGAGAACAAATCATAAGTAAATATTAGAAATAAATAATGTCCATGAATAAACAGTAATCTATGAAAGAAAAAATTGTACGTCTTTTTAATTGTAAATAAAAGTAACGAGAAGAAATCATAAGTAACATTAGAAATAAATAATGTATAAAAACAATACTTATCAAAAATCATGCAAAAGTACGGAACCCTTAAAATTAATTTAGGAAGCCAAATACCAGGAGAGCATGCAATTTAGCTGTGCTCTGTGGGTTGTGCAATTGTGAAATTGTGCAATTTAGCTGTTGAGAGGCCGGAATATCGAACCCTCCATAATACTATTAGGGTCCCGTTTTCAAAATAATTTTAATGCGAAATGAATTTATTAATTTTAAAACCGTAAAGTAAGGGATATGTAAAAAAGAAGATAATTGCTTTGTATTATTGATTACTTTCGAAAATCAATGAAGGAAAGTTTTAAGTCACTACATAAACAGACAAACCACCTACACCAAAAACGGTAGGTACATTTCTAAGTAATTAAAAATTAGAGAGGAGAGGTTCAAAGTGTCGTCCTTTGTCTTTTACGCACAAACTCGCCTGTCGAAAAATGGCTGCGTTGCTGCGTTTGGTAGGTATTCACTATTCACTACTCTACTCACACATTCAAGAAAACAACTACAACAACGGTATTTCTATCGTAAGCTAATAAGATACGATAAATATTTTAATCGAAATGAAATGAAAATTATTGTCTTCCGAAATTCGATATTGATGCGTTTGATTGATATGAAAGTGAAATTTAAAAATGTCACAAAGTATCCTGCAATGTAACTTGGATGCCTAATTGATGTTGCTGAGCAAAGAGAGTTCAATTACTTATTTGCATTGTTTATTTTGTTCTTAGTAAACTGTAAAGGTCGTTCCTGGTAAACATCTTCTGGTCTAGTGAACGAAGTTCCATATCAAGCAAACCATTGTATCATATTTTAATTATTATACGGAACCCATGTAGAAAAAATAAAAAGCTTTGAAAAAATAGCGCCAAATTCTAATTGCCTGGTATTTACAAAGATTAAGCTATAGGAGATGGGTCTGTGTGAAACAGCTAGATAATACCCGTTCCTATGGAATAAGTGTGGTATCGTTAAAAGCCGAAGCGTAACAATCCGTACTTTAATTTTCATTTTCTAAATCTAATTAAGATAATTTGCCGAAAAAACTTTAATTACATCTTTTAGTGTTAGGTGTTCGTTTATTACCCTTGCAACGCAAAAGACACAGACATAACATCACATACAGACACTAAAAAAGTCAAAATAGTTTGTTCAATACAAATAGCGCAATTACATCTTGCACACGAAAGCTTAGGCAGAAATTACTTACAAATGTACCCAGTCTGAAAAAATATAATCTATGATTTTGAGGTTGATGACCTTGAACTTGACGAACAGCTGATCACTAGAGATGGGACTCTTAAGAAATTATGTCGATTGTTTTGTAAAACTTCAATAACAATTATTTCAGAAATCCTAACAGTTAAAACAAAAATAATCGCACTTTTCGTTTCAGTGTTTGTAACATTCTATCGCGCTTTAAGCATTACCCGAACTCGTGTAACACCTTGTATATATGTATGGATAAATACCTATAGACCACAATTGCAACCAAATGTGTACCTACCATTTCATTTTTCAAAGAATAAGATGATGATGATGATACGATGATGATGATTACATGATAGTCTGTATTTATACTATATAAAATCTACATAAATAAAAATTAAATGTGTTGGTATGCGCATCACTTGAGCACGACTGGATCAATTTGGTTAATTTTCTTTTAATGTTCGTTACATTCCGAATAAGGTTTTTTGCCTAGTGATTACTTCGACTTCGCATGAGTTACAGGTACATTAGTAGTAACGTAAAACTTAGATGAAGAACCAAACTAACTAAAAGTCAAAACTATTAAAATCTGTGGTTCTAGTGGTTATAGAAAATAATGTGAAGATATTTGTGGTCTAAATTAAAGTCTGTATCATTTACATTATTTCAGCGACTAGTACAAACTGCAGTTAACCATTCATTTAATAGTTACTCATAGAAATTAGTGTCATGACATCATCAGAGCATCGAGTCGCGCGCACACACAACTTATGGCCGCGGTGTCATAAGTTCACGGCGAGTTTATCAACCAATGTTTTGGAGCTTCATCTCTTTTAACTACTCGAGATATAAAAAATATCAGACTAGTTTGTTTAAAAAAAATTGGAAGTGTGAGTCTGATTCAAGCACAGGAGGTACCCTACGATATTTATTAAAGGTGTTGCTTTTCTGGCCATCACTGTGTATAGTGTACATATGGGAATCATGAAAAATACTGAAAACAAAATAATAATAATGAAATCTTATTTTATTCCTATTTCATTGGTACTAAAATATTTTTTGAACCATACAAGGGCTATCTATTCAAGAATACTAGATTCCAGAGCCGTAAAACTGTTACTTAAAAATCTTCATTGTCAAATGTAACAATTTCTAATGGGAATTCTTTCAATACCTACTGTGAAGTGTAACGTATAAACAGTGTTTTTCCAGTTACGTGGTTGGTCTATATTACTTATGTCTGAATAGCCTAGTTGCTAATGCTTTAAAAAAATTGAAAAAAAAAGAAACATCAACTGTCACCACCTGTGATATCCCGTAGTCCTACCCCTAGTACCTACCCCATTGTTCGATGTTCGATAGTCGTCTAGCAGGCTTGAGTGCCTGGGGCCGAGTGGTGTGGGTGACCCCCCACAGGGGGTGGACCAACAGGCGCTTATAGCTCCCATTAAGTGGAGCCTTAGCCTGCCATCCTAAGACCGCAGTGCGTAGACTTCATGTCTACATCCTTCTCGAGGTGACCCTGTTTCTACTGAACACTGCGGATCTAGACTGGAGAGTCGATAAACACTCCTGAGGGTGGTGCTTCGGCGGCGCCCTCAGTACCGGGTCGGGGCCGATGAGGCTGCAGTGCCGAAAGGGCCTGGCCCGGACCGGGGGGGGGGGATGTCCCCATTTATGGGGACAAGTTGTGTTCCCCGTCCTCTGCGTGAGGGTGGGGGTCAGGCGTCGGGGTCACTTGCCCCTCTTCCAGGAAGGGTATTGTGACCCCGGAGGTGGAAAGAAGGAAAACTTTTAAAAACCCGTGAGGATACACGTAAAAATCTGAGGTGGAGAGAAGGAAAACTCGAAATGAAACCCGTGAGAAAACACGTTAAAACCAGAGGTGGAGAGAAGGAAAACTCGAAATGAAACCCGTGAGACAACACGTTAAAATCAAAGGTGGGAAGAAGGAAAACTTGTAAAAACCCGTGAGTAAACACGTAAAAATCAGGTGGGCGTGCTGACGCCCCTGCCGTGGTGTAGGCGGGGTGCGGAAGCCGCCACTTCGGAGGCCTGGGGTGTCCTTCGGGGGAAGGCGCCTCACCAATGGCCTCGGGATGGTGCGCGCGGTTGTTCCCGCGCGCCTCCCAGGAGAGCGGGCAGGTAAAACTGCCCGCAAACGGAGGAGGGCCCGGCTTAGGCTAGGCATAGCCGCCGGGGTCGCGGCAGAATGCCAACGCGCTCCCGTTGCCCCGGCATGAAGGCTCTCGAGGAACACCGTCAGGTTTTAGTGGGTAGACTCGGCCTAGCACCCTAATGTCGAGGAGTCCCACATACCCCCCTGCCACCCCCCTACGGCAGGACGGGATGCATAAAGCATTTCCTGACGCAAAAAAAAAAAAAAAAAAAAAAAAAAAGGCTTGAGTGCCTACCGCCCTCAGTACCGGGTCGGGGCCGATGAGGCTGCAGTGCCGAAAGGGCCTGGCCCGGACCGGGGGGGGGATGTCCCCATTTATGGGGACAAGTTGTGTTCCCCGTCCTCTGCGTGAGGGCGGGGGTCAGGCGTCGGGGTCACTTGCCCCTCTTCCAGGAAGGGTATTGTGACCCCGGAGGTGGAAAGAAGGAAAACTTTTAAAAACCCGTGAGGATACACGTAAAAATCTGAGGTGGAGAGAAGGAAAACTCGAAATGAAACCCGTGAGAAAACACGTTAAAACCAGAGGTGGAGAGAAGGAAAACTCGAAATGAAACCCGTGAGACAACACGTTAAAATCAAAGGTGGGAAGAAGGAAAACTTGTAAAAACCCGTGAGTAAACACGTAAAAATCAGGTGGGCGTGCTGACGCCCCTGCCGTGGTGTAGGCGGGGTGCGGAAGCCGCCACTTCGGAGGCCTGGGGTGTCCTTCGGGGGAAGGCGCCTCACCAATGGCCTCGGGATGGTGCGCGCGGTTGTTCCCGCGCGCCTCCCAGCAGAGCGGGCAGGTAAAACTGCCCGCAAACGGAGGAGGGCCCGGCTCAGGCTGGGCATAGCCGCCGGGGTCGCGGCAGAATGCCAACGCGCTCCCGTTACCCCGGCATCAAGGCTCTCGAGGAACACCGTCAGGTTTTAGTGGGTAGACTCGGCCTAGCACCCTAATGTCGAGGAGTCCCACATACCCCCCTGCCACCCCCCTACGGCAGGACGGGATGCATAAAGCATTTCCTGACGCATAAAAAAAAAAAAAAAAAAAAAAAAAAAGGCTTGAGTGCCTACGTTCTTGATAAAAAAAAAACATAATCCAGTCCTCACATGCAAGCTCACTTAAAAACTTAAGTAAATACAAACCAAAAACGTCATCGTACTATCATTTTTTTGTCACTTCACGTCATCAGGGTATATGCCATCTTTCTGTTCAGTGTTGTCGTAGTAACTTCAGAAATTAATTTGCTACCAAGAAATCAACAGGATACCTAGGTATTTTCTAAACAAATTTAAATTTGAAATCCAGTTGTTGTGATGATGAGGGGTATTTCATAGTACATTTCCAGTACCCAATCGACCCCTTTTTTAATTCTTCTATGAATATTTTAAAAAGTTAACTAAAATATAACATACATGGTAACTGGTAACCCAGACCAAAACTGATGATGCAATAGAACAAAGCTGAGAGTTTTAGAAATTTACTTTTTTCACACCCCCACCTATAAGTGTGGCTTTTTCGAAAATTGTTTTCACTTAAATGGATTTTGATCGGTTTCTTAAAATGCAACAAAGTGTATTCTGCATATATCAATTGTAATTTATATCCTTTTGGTCATGAAACACTTGTTTTCATTAATTATTTATTAAAACAGAGTATGTTTTAATAAATAATCCACTTATTCCACCTCCAATTCCAAAACAATCAAAACATAAAAATCCTCACAATATTCCCAAATGTAGTCTTTAACAACTACAATTTCCAATGAAAATTGTTGTAAAATTATTTGGAACTTGAAGAGTTGGTTCCAGTGATACAAGTCTTGTACAACCTGCATAGTCACTATATTATTTACATACATACATATATATCTTCATGCTGTATACCTAACGGGGTAGTCAAGACAGGACGGGGGCCAAGCATCGCGGTTCTTACATACTTCTTTCGCCTCCTCAAATCTCATTATTCTCCTCACACATTTTCGCCTAGGTATTACTTAAATACGTAATAACATTAATAGACAAATATTTTAAGTAGTTATCAATTTCAAAAGTGTAAGGATAACTGATATTAAACCAGTTCCGTAAGGAGAAACATGATCCACTGAAACTCAAGACACAGATTTCATACATTTAACTTTCTTCATCACAATTGGTGCATGACAAATTCTGCACGCATATGCACTTACGCACTGCATTATGACACCTGTAGCACATTCATTCCAGTGCACCAATTAAATCTACAGAAAAAATAGTGCAATTACAAATTGATACCTTGTCCACTGGTGTAGGTATTGAATATTTATAATATAAAAGGCCAATTGGCTATTTAATAGACTACAAACACATTATGCTTAAAACTATTATTGTATGTATATCTTTGTTCTATAATATCATAAGTAATTTTAGAAGTCTATGTTATAAATAAATTAAAGTCAAAAAACTTTTCTATACAAAGTACTTGTAAAAACAATAACTTTAAGTAAGAAATATGGTACATATTAGGTTCATTCAACTCAATGTGTTAACTAGAAATATTGTGAATTTCAAATATATGAATATCACCAAAAGTTAGTTACTAACGTAAAATATCACACACTAAAGACTCGTTCATTTGTATGGTAATAAGGTGTTAACTATACAATACAATAGCCCTTTTTATCCTGGTATGGTATGTATGTATGGTATATATGTATGGTAATAAGGTGTTAACTATGTAGGTTTAAATTGCTTTTTAACAGGGACCCGTCCGCTATGCAGAGGTTTTTAAATGGGTTTTAGCAAGGGTGTTCTTACCAAACCTCTGTTTGTTGAAAGCCATTCAATTTGCTTATTATCTGTTATTTCAAAACAACACAATGTCATCTATAATGAGGTTACCCATTCAAGATTAAAGCAAATGTTTGGCACTTCTAAAGGTCTGACATTTGAAGCCTTGAGTCTGCCCATCCTTTCTCTTTACAGAAGTGGATATCACAATCAAAAAATCAAAAAGTTTATTCATTCTACTCCTAAATTAATTTAAATAGGCTGGAGTCCCCCTTTAAGCAAGGAATGTATTGCTTGTATTGCTAGAATCCGCGCTTCTGTACATTATCGTTTCTAGAATTATATATTTAAATACACTAGTTCACTATGAAAATATTAATTTATGGAATAAAAATACTATTAAATTGAGAGAAATTAAATGAAATGAAATTAGGAAATAAGGATTAGGATAGCATTAAAATATAATGTCCGCCACATACAATCAAGTATGCTTGATCAAGATCGTCCAATTTGCATGAAGTGGAAGTTGCATCAAGTAAATTTGATAGTGCGGCATTGTAAGGGCGTCATGCTAAACAACTTTTCATCATGCTAATTGGACAGGCTTGAAAAAAGCATATTTGATCTTGTGTGGCGGCCATAAAAGTTGTTGCCCTTTAGAACGGTTTAGATAAAATTATAGGATAGGGATTGGATTTAGTGATCAATTCAAGTATTCCTTATTCAGAGATACACCATTGAATGAATTTGGCATAGGAAAGGGTTGTCCAGGTCCTGCTTTTTAATTTATTGAAATGACAAATTGGTTTTTAAGCTCAAACTACTCCTTGAGCAGTACGCCCACCTGTTCCGTTTTGAAAAGTAAATAGCCTTTAAATATAAGGATTACCCTTTCGAAAGGATTAATTAAAATGATAGATGTAGATTGAATTCAGTAATCAAGTTTGAGTATTAGGTACATATTTAATAATATGCCATTGGACATCTTTTGCATAGGAACGGGTTATCGGGTCCTTGCTTTTTAAACCTATTAAGGTGATGAAAATCAGTTTTCAAGCTCAAAAATCTTTATGTTGTAATATTTATTTATTTATAATATTATATTTAAATACTTATAAATGCAATAGATATTATTAGCAAGTGATATGCAGATTGTTTGAATATCATAGTAATTTCTTTTAAGTAATTAAGTACCCAAAAAACTTTTTGAACAGAGATAAACGAAAATATCAAAAGCACTCATATACCTACGTGAAAATGTGTGAGTAGAATGATGTGATTTGAGGGAACTAAATAAATATGCGAGGACAGTAATGCTTGACGCTCCCTCCTGTCTGGCTACCCCGTTGGGATACAGTGTGAAGATATGTATGTATGTAGATAAATCCTAAGCTTATAGGCAGACCTACCAAACTCGCATCCAATTGAATAAACCTAACCTGGTAATCTTGAATGCCTCTGTTCCCCGATTTGCAATCTCAGTAAAAAATGTATATTATAAGATAAATAATATGTTACAATTTCCATCTTTTACAGAAACTTGCATTAAGTAAAGAAAAAGAATCAGAAACATTCGGAAATCAAAATTCTTTATGTTAAGCTGTTGATATTTTCTTGTCTGTGCAAATTAAATCATCAATTAATTTTTATTTAACAAGTCCATTAACTTCAAGCTAGATTCCAATCTAATTAAAATTCCATTAGCATTATACAAAAATAACTAGTTACATAAGAATCTTGTCATTTGTAACTTACATGAAATTCAGAAATCTTACATATACTGTAACAATCATTAGTCCAAAAATATTTGTATGTAAATCTATATCAAATTGATGGAAGTATGACCTACTTAGACTTTATTCTGCTTAATAAAAATATCATCACTATTGTTTACTTAAGCTGAATTAAAGATGAAACACCTATAGCTAAACATAATTATTATAACTTTATAACTTCTAAATATTATTTTAAAAAGTTAATATAGAAATACAGGTTCCTGTTTGTTTTAATAAAGTTCTGCTTTCATTTAAAAACTTTGTATATAGAAAGCATTAGCATCAATTTGTAAAAATAAATTAGGTATGATTTAACAATACACTATGAACGATAATTATAATTAGTTGTGTGAAAGTTAAAGTAAAATTTAAAAATTTTATCAAACTACTGGATAATCTTTCTATAGTAAAGGAAGATGCTCTGATTTTATCAACTGTGTACATTAGATTAGATAGCTAGGCATGTTGCCTAGTTTTCTGCTTTCAAAGTAATAATTTTAGGTGGTTTACAAATAAGTTGCGTATGTCATTGCATCATAGCTACACGATTACGTCTTCAAGGTCTCATTTGAGTGCTTAATGACTTAAGTTAACCCACACCAAGTACGATTTCGAATAGTAGTTATTTAAACTGCGACATGTTCCACTCACCTACGTAACTTGGCTCCATTTTCTCCGGTAGTTATACACTACTATCAGTTCTTACAGTTTATGTAGAGAAAAAGTTTTTCTGAGACATAACAATACACACACCGCCACTCCCAAGTAGAAACTTAGTTCAAACTTTTCAAAACACAACAACTAACACAGTGCTCCAACGAGCGCAGTCAGAACACTTTCACCAATATTTTCGACACTTTTTTCGCCTAGTTTTGTACATAAAAAAGTGTAAAATGAAGTAAAACAGAACTAAAAACTTCGGAAAACATCGTCACGGACAGCAGCGAAAGATGAAGCATCGAAATGAAATGACAGCGACAGCCGACAGCGACAGCGGCAACAAAATATACAATTCACGCATACTTCACACACCCACATTCATACACTAACACAAACAAAAATTTATCTTCATAATGTTACCAGTAGTTAAAAATTAAATAAATTGGGGTGTTTTATGACGTGTAAAATCGCACATAAATTATTTCTTCGTTTTTATTACAACTCAAACATATATTTCATACATACATACATACATACATACATATCTTAACGCTAACCTAACCTAACGGGGAAGTCAGAGAGGACGGAGCGCCAAGCGTCGAGGTCCTTACATAATATTTCTTTCACTTCCACAAATCTCAATATTTTCCTCACACATTTTCGCCTAGGTATACGAATGCTTTTGACATTTCTGTCGGCTAATACTCTGCAGGCTATTTAATCTTCATAAGTCAACCTTGGTCTTCCTTGGCTTCTTTTACCACTCGCTTTCGCTCTGTAAATTTTCTTCGTCATTCTTTCATCACTCATTCTTTCTATGCCCGAACCATCTAACTATTTCTTTCTTCATTATACATATATTTCATGTTACAGAAAACTAAAACTAAACTCTAAAAGATCATAAAACAGCTAAAGAAATATATTTTGTGAACGTTATACAACCCGAGTCCTTTCAAATCAAATTATTCAATGAGGTACTTGACTTGTGAGTTTTATTAGAAGCAAAAGAATATCGCAGCCGAAGTTTTCAGAAATTCCATCAGAATCATGACTTCAAACATACAGCGTGAGATAAAATATTTCCGTAAATGATCAAAAAAAATCTATCCAAAAAAAAGCTTTTAAATAATTATAGTATAATAATTATTTAATTTTAATTAATTTTAAATAATTATAGTATAATTATTAACATTATTATTAAAATACGTAACTTTAGTAACTTAATTTTTTTAAGAGCATTTATGAGTGATTAGTGTACCTACCTACTAATGTTGTACCTCTCTTCTCCACAAAAGAATAAGTACATAAATTGTGATGTTGTCTTTTAAAACCGTTAGTACCTATTTATAATAAACCTAGTTTATACCAGCGTTTAATTCTATGAATAATAAAATTGTTTAGGCACTTATGTTTTTAATATTCAATTATGTATATTACCATTTCAGTTTATTGTAACATTGTATTAAAAATAAAAGCGCGATTATAAATAAAAACTTACATTTGCTATAATTTACATGCTTCTCATATGGTGCGAAGGTGTAAGCCGGCGCCTCACCAATTTCCACCACCCACGTGACTTTGCGTTGCCTCAGCAACGGTGATTGCGATGTCATTATCGCGACGCGGTTTCAGAGGCGCATGCCGCATCACAATATCACAAACCGAAGTCACACAATGTTACCATAGTAAAAATTGAAATTTCCATTATTTCTGATCGTTGCACCACACAGCATGCACCACGCACTATTTTTTTATATTATCATTTATCACGCTTGCGTACAGTAGTCACAAATAACGAAGATTAAATTGAAATCTCTTGAATAATTAAATACTTAGTAATGTACTCACGAAATACTTTTGTACTTAGTTTAACGTGTAAATATGTAGATACATATTATGTACTTAGTATCTAATTTACGGGTATCTAAAATCCAACGGAGATGCGCTTACCGGTTTTTTACAGGGTTAATAACACGTTATTTATATTTATAGTTATAAATAAACTACATGTGATAGTTGCGGAAACTTTATCACTCATTCTTGACGTTCTAAGTTTGTATCACATATAATGTAAAAATGTAATTATTTACGATTTAACTTATTATAATTATTGCATCCTAGCTACTAGTACACGTTCACTTTCACCGGTCACAAGTAGATTCGCTGGTTTTGGTTTATTGCTTGTTTTATTCATGAGTGCGCTATCTCGACTGTATTGTATATTATATTGTTGCTCACCTTGACAATACTGGCTTGGAAACAACTTGATAGGATAGTCTGCACATATGCAGTTACCCTACGAATTTTAACTTTATTATGAACCTGGATTAAGATTTTGCACATAGAATAAAACGTATTGTTTCTAATATAACTACTCTGCTACTATTCGTACAGCATGTACGAGTGGTTTATTGTTATCTATTGAACGTCTGCGATTATTCGTTCACGTAGTTATTAACTTATTAAAGAAAAATAGTTAAAACCGACCTGACATCCATCTCAAATTTCCAGGGTTAATAACATCCTGTAGAATAATAAGTTAATAAAGACATCGAATATACAAATAACGAAAAGTAGGTAGAAAACCCTGGGATCCTAATTTTTCAAATAGTACAACACATATTCAGAAAAGCTTAGAAAGCTTAACCCAATGAGTTTGCTGTTCTGTAGCCAAAATTACTAAAGCGGAACGGAAACTTATGGTATCGTCGTGTCTGTCCGTCCGTCTACCTATCCATTATACATAACAGCCGATATATTCCGTCGTCTTTACACCTACCTGTCTATTGATCGGAAATTTGGCACAAAGATGTAAATAATATTTTCATTATTTATACTCGGAAAGTAGGCCTGAAGTTGAATGAGAAGCGGGTTGAAAATAGTACTTTTCAGCCCTAGCGAGAATCGTTTTCGACTGACAGCTGTCAAATTATAAAAAAAAGTAAGTACTTCTATTTTCACATTTCTATTGAATCATGTCCCAACTTTCTATACAGCCACTCAATTACAGCGCGATGTGAAATTGAAATAACGTAAAGATAAGTATTAATTAAAGAATATATATTTTTTTTTTATTTATTTATTAACTAATTATAATTTACTTTCAGCTCCTTTTTAAAATAATATAGATTTGGGCAAAATAGTTAGTAATTAATAACAATGGCCGGCCACAGAAAAAAAAATACAAAATAGGCGGGAAAGCGACATCTTCATTCGTTTTTTCGAGTTGTAGAGTTCTGTTTACTTTCCTCGTATTCGTAATGAAAAGCAGTGTTTACCTCGGGTGAAAGACTTATAGTCACTCGAACTATTGGCGCCCGAGCTGTACTCGGGCGCCAAACCCCGACTCGGGCCTAAATAAGTTACTTTCAGCCCTGGGGTAACAATGTACTATTAATGACAGAAAAAAAAAACAAAAAATTAAATAATTTTTAAAAGTTAAAGACGGCTCTTTTATTATTTTGTAATACGTAAGTAGATACTCATATACAGTATTTTTAGGAAAATGTGGTGCAGTATAAAATTACATATGCCTAACTGTACATAGAGGCGACGAATAGGTAATTTTGATGACAGAGATTTCGATTTTTCCAAGTAATTACAAGACTTACAAAAATGATATTTGGTAATCTGATTCTTAATTTTATTGACTTCATTTTGACAGTTGTGTTATACGATTGGTTAACTTTTGCAGCAAAAAAAAAACAAAGAAATCTCTTTTAAAATACAGATTTATATTTTTTGGAGTAATGGGACCGATTTTACGCCTCTAAACTTTCTGTGTAGATTAATGTAAATACTCTTTTCAAAATACCAGTTACATTTTTTTAAATTAGTTATAGTTTTTATATAAACTAGAATTACTCTTTTTTCTTATTTTTGTAAGCTAACGCTCGCACGTTTGTATGGCGTAGAAGCTTTATTTTAGATTAAACTATTATTTATCTCTGCGTCACCTTAACTTATACTTTTTTTTTATTATTCGCTGAAAAAAAACTTTTCTGAAAATACGTAATAGGTATTATATACTTTAAAATAATAATGGCACATATTATTATACGGTTCACACAAACCTACCGAATTATCGTTGCTTGCATCGGATGTGTATTACTTATCAGATAACGGTATCATGTTTTATCACCGAGCATTTAGTAGTTACAAGAGATAATGGTACGAGTGGAGCCCTCGTAGTCACTGCCCATTGTTTTGTGTCGCGCGCATGTCACTGGGTCAAATTATGTAAATTAAATGGAATAATGGGCAAAAATATTGGTATGATTTTGTCAACAATGAGTGTGTTTGGCTGAACGTTCATGTTTCTATTGTCAGACAAAAAAGGACTAAACTAACTTTTGACAGCAATTTTGAATAACTTAGATTTTTTATTAAGTTTACGTATTTACGATCTTAACTATTTACGTTTACGTATTAGACGTCACCAATTCATCAGTAGCCGAGTTGCGCGTATGACGTGAATTTGACCTATAATAGTTTTGTTTGTGCAATGTTCACATTATTGTTAGCAACATTTCTGATGGGTGCGTTCTTAAATAAAGTTAATAAGAATTTATGAATGAAAAATACGAAATATGAATTAAAAAAATTAACAAAATCATTTTGCATTTTACAAATACTAAATATTTATGTAGATTATTTCAAATAAAGTAAAAAACGCATTTGGAAAAAAACTATTTCAAATGCAAAATAAAAATTTTGCATATTGTATTTGCGTTTTAAATACCTAGATGTATTTCAAATAAATCACATCTCTGTGAGTATGTCATCAAACTATCTATATCTAGTATCTACTTTGTGCCTAGTACCTATATTATACCTATAGAAACAAAAGTATCAACTACAAAAATACAAGACTTCTAACGAAAATAGCATGACATGAATACGCGTTACTCAATGCAGCAAGTATACCTATTAAGTTCTCTGATAAAATTTCTTTTATAAATAAAGTTCAATATTGTTACATATTCAGTAGGTTCACCATAATGGGGAATTGGTTGCGCTTTACTGTGTAAAGAAAAACCGTGGAAAGGAATTATTATATATTTTAGGTAAAATACATAGTATTCTTGTAATATTTAGGTATAGATGATGGGCTGACTGATAACCTGTTACTATCTGCAAGCACAAATGGTATAGTCATTGCCAAAAACGGCATCATGGTGGGGTCGAGGTGTGATTTGTAGATTTTGTAGCGTTCTGATGCTTGACCAACAATAATTTGAAACAGCGTGAAGTTATGTACATGTGTGTGCACAACAATGTGAATGCTACATGGATGTGAATTAGAGGGTCTCTAGTGTGACCTTTAGTTTCTTTTACTCTTTAAAAATGAGACAGATTAATACTGAGGTGTGTAAAGTATTCCGTTTTTTCAATTTTAGTAATGAACCCAAAATGTATTTTTCAGGGTTAACATTTTTAAATTGATAAATATGATTACAACGAGTTTGCCGTATCAGTGGTTGGCGATTAACGTAGACATATGTTTATTACAGTGTGGTAAAATATTATAATCGCGATGACGAAAGAAAAAATTCCTAATATTTTTCAAAATAATGACACTGATACGTAATAAGTTCGGACGCGCGTAACCGTACAAGAAGGCAGCTAATTTTTTGTATTTCGAATGTCACAGTGACAGTGTTTACAGTTTAATTTTAGTATCCGAGCTAACTTAGTTGACTAACAACTTTTTGTCTGCGAGTATAAACGCATGATACACTTATGCACTGTACTATATTTAGACGAAATGAGTCAAACGACACAACTTGGTGTACATCTGCATAGGAAACTTTTCTACTTGTCTTATTACCATCCATTTCATTAGGATAAGTATTAATTATTCTCATTTTAAATTCATTGTTCATTAAATTATTTTTATAACTTTACAGATAAATTCAAGTATAGGTAACGACCGAAAAATTAATATTTGGTAACTTTGTACGATTATTAAACTTTATGTAATCATTGTGTAATAAGTAGTTACAAATGTGGCTATTAGGTCAAAACTAAGATAATCGCATTGAGCGGCTGTTGTGATTATTAGAAATATTATGCCCACGTGTTCCACTTAATTCGTGGGTTATGGCAATGAAGATACCCTACGCATTCACGATGTTTTGGTTGTAGTTCGCCTTACTTGTAAAAATGTAATTATTTGGACTTCGTAACCAAAGATTATATAGAATTATATACATACATACATATCTTCACACTGTATCTCTAACGAGTAATCAGGGAGGCAAGAGCACCAAGCTTCGCGGTCCATACATACTTCTTTCGCTTCCACAAATCTCATACTCTCTCAGGTATGCGAGTGCTTTTGACATTTCCATCGGCTAACACTCCAGCTATTTTCATAAGTCAGTCTTGGTCTTCCCTGGCCTCTTTGACCACTCGCTTTCGCTCTGTAGATTTTCTTCGTCAGTCTTTCACCACTCGTTCTTTTTATGTGCCGGAACCATCTAACCATTCCTTTCTTCATTTTTACAATAACGTTGTCATGCAACCCTGTCATACTGCATATGTCTTCATTGCTTATTTTCTCCGCAAGGTTGACACCGCACATATTTCTAAGAGATCGCATTTCTACTGCATTTATATTACTTTCACTCGATTTCGGTCATATCCAGGCCTGGACAATAAAATTGGAACCAATACCGCATTGTCTGTGGCCATTTTGGCTGAGTTAGATATATTCCCACTGCCTGTTATTGCGGACAGGGCACCGTTCACTTTATTGCCAGCTGCTACCCGTCTCTTCACATCCAACTCACATCTTCCATCTCTCGAAAACGCACTCCCCAGATATACAATTTCCTTCGCTTGTTCTAGACATTTTCCATTTACCCATGTTTCACAATTTGTGTTTATATCTTCCCCTTCAAATAGCAAAACCTTAGTTTTGTTCACATTCACATTCAAACCTTTCATTTCACAGTCTTTGTTCATGCACGTAACTATGTGTCTGCAATTCTGCTTCTGATGGTGCTTTAAGTACAGCATTGTTAGCGTACAAAAGGCTGTACCACTGTACCACCACATATCATACCACTCATACTACCTTTCAATGTCTGGACGTAACTGTCCAAATATATCACGAATAGCCAGGCAGACATCATCAAAATTATATGAAACTATTATTTATAATTTCATGCCTGTCTGAATCTGAACTGTTAGTCTGTATGTCTCAGCTGTTTTAATCCGCAATCTTATCAAAATACCTGCCTACTGATCTAATAATCTACTCGTTAAGTTGATACTGAGACCCAAAGCGGGAAATAAGAAATAAAAAAAGAAATAATGATAAGTTGTTTAGGACTTGTTTTTTATTTATTTTTTGTATTCAACATCTATTCTTTTTTTAGCTGAGATTTTATCGTTATTCGTTGCGGAAGTCTAAAGCTAATGCGGGTCCGTAAGCTCTTGGCCGATTTTAAGTGCAAATTTGATCTTTTAAATTATAACCTAGTTCTTTAAATAATTTCAGAAAATGCAAAAACAGTAATAAAGGTAACAATTACTTAAGTAATAGGTATGTATTTCTTTAACATTTATTATTTAGATAAGTATAAGTAGGTATAAATACTTTTAATTAAAAAAGATAAATATTTAATACCAAAGGCCAAATTTAAAACCAATTCTTATTATGTAACACAAATTATTAAGTAAAAATAAACTTATTTCATTTGCAAAGTATTATAATTAGAGCAACTAATAAAATTGTGTTATTGTTTTGTTTTATATAGCCACAAACACTGCTGCCCCAATTAGAAATAGGATAAAGCTAATAAATTTCTATTATCACTGATAAGTGTTACAATAATTAGTGCAAATTGTGTGTCACAACCACAAGCCACAACATAATCAGATGTTATGCGTTTCTGAACGCACCGATAAATAAGCGCGCGAAAACACGTCCGACTCGCGTTCACGCGACAACCAACTGCAACTGTGTCAAACAAAAAGGAGGGAATCACAGCTTTACATTCTCAACCGATTTTGTTCATATTGTATTAAATTATATTATGTTTATTTTGTACGTATATAATATACCTAGATATAGGCGTCTATAGTTCTGATAGATATTTATATCATTAAAACCTTATCAGTATTATATTCTTCGTTAACTATTTTATCTATGGATTTCTGATTTTTGAGATTACGCTACTACATGGCTACTACTATTTTAATCGAGTTTTGGTTAAATATGTAGTTTATGAAATAAATACCTAAAGATTATCAATTTGTAAACATATATTATATTTTAGCACCTTACGATTGGAAAACAATATCATTTTTTTTAATAGGAATTGCAACTGAAAAAATAGTGAGATTTTAGAGAGATGATATAAAAAATAGGGTATCGCGCGCTTAATCTAAAGGGAAAATCAGGTACCTACTCGAAATTACATAAATATTTTCACGCTATATCCCTAACGGGGTAATCAGAGAGGACGGGGCGACAAGCTTCGCGGTCCTTACATACTTCTTTCGCTTCCTCATATGATGTATGTATATGATGTGCTCCTTAATTCTGAAACTTATATATCATAGATCTCCAGAGATTAAATTTAGATTACAAAGATTAAACATTTTATAAACAATATGTTACACTTTGTGCGAGTTGAATACGCACTTAATACTTTTAGAATGTTGTGGTCAAAGTTAAATAAACTCGGAACTCTTAAGATTCGGTCGGTCTGCGTCCATGAGGTTATGTTTTCAAAACTGTAAATTTAGATTGCACGAAAATTTTAATGAACATTTTCGGAGAATAATCTATATCTATACTTCTATATTTAATATTATAAAGAGAAAGAGTGAATTTTATAAGTTCCTTTACACGGGGGTAATCTCCGGAACTACTGCACCTATTTGAACAATTTTTTCGCCATTTCAAAGGTATTGTATAGACTCAGGTGTTACTTTGCGGAAATCCATTTCATGTAATAAAATTCCCAAAATCTTTAGCTATTTTCCGATTATTAAGAACAATTCTCAAACTCCAAAAACCACCAATCGACACGTGTTTCGCCCCTCAACGGACCGAGTCCTATCTCTGGTATATCCTGAGGATGCTCCGTTGAGGGGCGAAACACGTGTCGATTGATGGTTTTTGGAGTTTGAGAATAGTTCTTAATAATCGGAAAATAGCTAAAGATTTTGGGAATTTTATCACATTTCAAAGGTACATTACTGCAGATGAACAGAGGCCATATGTTTTATCCTGGACGAAGTCAGGACGGGCGCTCGCTATATTTTAATTATGAAAGTACGTATACACATAAACCTTTGTTTGAAAACGTCAGAAGAAGGGTTATAGGGCGCTCAAAACGAAACTTCAAAAAAAAATAAAGGTATAACTATGCAATAAGTAACGAATATAATTTAAAATGTACACATAATGTACTATATTGAATATTGCCATGGTGATATCGCAGTCCACGATTTAAAAGGTAATGTTACGCAACTTGTAACACTTATAAGTTTTGTCAAATACTTTATTAAGACAAATAGGTAACTATAGTTATGTAGTGATTGGGTTGACTGATGACAATTGGTGTGAGTTATCTACCGAACTAGGCGACAGGGCGACAGGGCGTTGACACCGCCGCGGCTGCTCGGCGTTCTCTGTAATTAATTTGGTGATGTCCAATACAAGCTATTGCGAGACATCGACATCAGCTCGATATTTCATCTATAAATAAGTTTTAAAATTACAACTAGATTAAGTATACAAAAAGTACATTAACAAAATGAATTATGGTAAAATAATAAAATTCTTATTTAATTCTTTAAATCGAGATTTAAATAGTTAATGCAAGCCACCCTGAATGTAATTTCTTGATTCATTGCTGCAGTTGGAAGGTTAGATATTTTCCCTTCTTCGGTCATCGATTCCGGCAGTGATTTCAAGAAATTGCAGTCACTATTATGTCACATTTGCCGGTGCTTGTGACGTAATCGAGTTTTACTTTTATAACTTTTGATTTTATTTTTTAGGGTTCCGTAGCTAAAATGAAAAAGGGAACCCTTAGAGAATCACTTCGTTGTCCGTTTCTCTTTCTATCTGTTTGACTCTCAAGACCTTCTCAGGAGCGCGTGAAAGTATCAAGTTGAAATTAATATCAAATATTCAAATCTGCGGTCCTTTGGAGCTTTTAAAATATCAAGCTTGTAAGTCAACGCAATCTGAAAATAGGGCCATTTATGCCTTATAATTTGACAATTGTAAGTAAATCAAAATAAATACTTTCCACTGACTTGTTACTAAATCATGAAATTTATTTATTTCTCTCCTTGCTCGGTCCTTACTTGCTACTAAATCATGAAATTTAATAACGAGCAGGGTCTCACAGCAAATATAAGGGAAAAAAATCCGAAAATCATTAACTTACAGTTATATCATACGACTTTTATTGTGTTTACAAACTTGGACTTGGAGTTGGACTCCTTCCTCGGTGCACGAGTCCGACTCGCGCTTGATCATTTTAAGTAAGTAGTACTAGTCGCATCTATAGCTATCACATTTTTCCTATCACTTCTGTACGTATCACATTTTTCCCTCATGGGTTACATTTTTCAAATGGCCTTATTTTGAATTTGCCAAATCTCACACATGGTGCCGAGTCAATGATTTTAAAAATTTACAGTAATGTGCTTTCCTATGCTTTTAACAAATCATTGTAATTTTTATGTTAGGGTTCCGTAGAAAAACAAGGAACCTTTATAATTTTGCCAAGTACGTCTGTCTGTTTGTTCGCGATTTAATTCAAAGATTCTTGGTACTAAAAAGTTGTAATTTGATATGATCTTGGACTAAAAAAAAAAAATTAAACCGACTTCAAAAAAAGAACACTGAAAAGTATAAAATAACTATCCTTTACAATAGCCATATTTATATTTATTTATTTATTCTTTCTGCACTAAAGATTTAGTACACATAGCGGACTTAATGCCAAGTGGCATTCTCTACCAGTCAACCATTGGGTGAAATGAGAAAATATTTGAGCAGGAAACCTACTACTAAAAATATAATTACATATTCATACATAGGGAAAAAACCATATTCAGTACACGTCAATTGTAGTTCATAGCCCAATTAAAATTAGTTCTCGAGCACTTCACATTTCGCAAGTGGCGCCTCAAAGTGGCACACTAAATTAGCTGTCATTTGCTTCGTAAAAGCCTGTCCAGTGGATTACCACTGGACAGGCTTTACGAAGCAAATGACAGCTAGGTAGGTATTAACGTATATACATGTCAGTAGGCTACCACCTTTAGGTATTCATCAGCCAGTGACATTTTTTATAAGTACATCTTCATTTGACTTCTTTGATCGTAGAACAAAGGATCAATTCGTGTTCCTTATTCAAGCTCATTTCTGCCCTCGGTGAAAGTCTTTAAGAGAAAAAACCTATTTTGGTCCCACTTATCGAAGAACCGATCGTCGTTTTTCTAATAAGTAGATAGAAATAAAAAATCATTTATACGTCTGTCTACCATATGTATGCGCTTTTTCAGCAGAGTCTAGTTGACATACAAAATTTGCCTTAAGATAAATATAAATTGCTTTTAAAGAAATAATTATACACTAAAGGCTGTTATAAAACATCTGAGAATCTACTTAGATGAAAATAAGCCATGGGATTGACCTGCTCAGCTACGACTTGGCTTCTTATCTTATTATATTTAGTTCTTATTAAACACAATTGCAATTAATTGTGCCAATATGACATTATATAAATGACGTCACTCATAAATTGTAAAAAGCGTCTGGTAGCAATTGCCACCAAACTTCTTAAATGACATTATACGAATGATGTTATACTTAATGCTCTTTTGTAAATATAACATCATTGCCTTTGATTATTTACAAATAATCATTATGGATATAAATGATGTCTCCATTTACCTACAAAATAAAATAAAAATTAATGAAATGAAAATAAAATTTGGGTTATAGTTTCATAATAACTTTTATTTTTATTTAATTTTTTTATTTTAAAAATATAGCTCTACATCGCCTTTTTTACTATGTAGCATATTTTTGAAACGGCCTATTCAAGCCCTTGAATTTGGTACTACCCATCACGATGGCGTCCGGTGAACTTTTTGTTAGTCCTTGACTGATTATTTAACAATCAAAGGTCCTTGATTTCATGTAATACATAATAGCATAGAGGCAGTACTGAGTTTTTTAGAATACAACCTAGCAAGGAAATCATAATTTGAAATCGATCAAGTAGTTTCGGGCCTCTGTGGCAACAGATGAATATACATACACATGCTACTAAAATTATCTTTCCACTTCGATGTTGGGCGAGAACGGCTGTAATGTAAACGCCTCCATTAAGTAATAATATTTCACGTAAATAAAATTGCTTCTTTATTTTTGTCAGGCGTTAATAAAATTATGTAAGAATTGAATTGAAACGTGGTAGAACTTTATGGACATTTTATGATAAATTGGTTATTCCAAAATTTAAACTATATAAGTCAAATGTTTCATTTTTGGGTAACTGCATTCTTTTTTATAATAAAGTTCAAGAAGTCACTCAATTAACAGAAAATATATTTAGATTTTATAAAACGTACATTGATTCATATCAATCAATCACACTATAAAATAAAAGATTTCGTTGAAGATAAAACAATAGTCTGGAAATGATCTTCTCTGCACATACATATTTACTGGCTCTCTGAATATTGTATTTTAATAAGCCTTTTGTAAAATGATGTTGAAAAAAATTATACCTGACTGAGTTTCTTGTCGGTTCTTCTCAGTGTCCAGGTTTTCTTTTCTCTTCTCTTTGAACCGAACTAAAGTAGATTTGACGTTCAAAAATACCTTGTAATTGGGTTTACTTGAATAAATTGATTTGACTTTGACTTTCACATGAATTTTCCTTGGAAATATTTTAATTGGTTAGGGAAAACCGCATCGAAATAATGCTGTCGGTAACAATAAACGAACGAATATAAAATTATTTATTTGTGTGAATTTATTACACGAATTGGTAGAGTATGAATTGGTAGTTATGATTATGTGAATTTGTGCAAATTGAATTAAAATGCACAGATAATACACAAATAAATAAAATTAAGCTACAAAATTCAGAGTTAAATACACGACGAATAAAATTCAATAAAATTAGGTGCTAATACAGAAGTCTATATAAAATAAATATGAAGATATAGAACTTTTTCAGGTGATAGGAACGATAGGGATTCTATAGAGTAGATTGCCTCGGTCCCCATAATAGAGGGAAGGTTTCTGGCCATAAAAATATCTGCGTTTTCGTGAGTCTACAAAAAGTATTTGATAGAGTAGTGGCAATGAAACTGAAGTGTCGCGCCTGAACACTGAATACGGCGTGCAATGCCATTTACTGTGGGTTGTCCGATCATTACCTATGTCGTAGCCATAGAACCTGAGTAAGTGTAGATGGCGACAAGTCGCTTAGTTCAAGTTTATTCAGGCGTTAGGTTGCGTGATGTTTTCTCAGCTATTCGTATTGTATGTGGATGGCTGCCTTCAAACATTGAAAGGTGGTATGAATGATATGACTATGAGTATGAAGTGTGATGGCAAAATAGTTGTGGTTTTTATACGCTGAAAATACTGTGATATAGTTTTTGAGGAATTTTTTTTGACCGGACAGTATTGGAAAATCCCTAGGACGATAGGAAAGCCGAATTCATAAGAGATACAAGGAAGCTGTATTAGGAACCATTCGGTCTTTTTTGTAAAAACAATTTTGGCCTTATTGGTTATATGGTCAAGCGTGAGTTGTCCATAAAAAGTAATAAAATTTTCAAAATTTTTTTTAATGCTGACCAGATTTTGGCATTGTAAATTTGCGCTTACGTGAAACTAAGTCGATCTGCATTATGGACAACTCATACTTGAACAAAAAATTAATGACAAAATTGTTTTCACAAAAAAATTGAATAAAAAATTAAAACCGATTTTAAAAGTAAATTTATTTAATAAAATTATAAATGAAAAAAACTAGGGATGTAACAATGCGATTCCAATATATTTGCCGATATGTCCACATATATTGGCATTTCCGAACTTATCAACGATATCAAACACTTCTAAAAGCGCGCGAAGCTTCGATAAAGTATACTTTATGTGGGCTTTGTATTAGCGCACAGTTAGTTGTTAAATTGAAACTTTTTTTTATGTTTTAGCGATTTACTTTGGTTTAGTTTTTTACAATATAGCGTCAAAAAATTACTGAGTAAGTAATTTGATCTTATGTCATTTTAGGAAATATGCTAGGTATATAAAAGTATCTTAGTATAAAGAATTATTTACGCCAATACTTGTGTTGAAATATATAACTTTCGAAGTTTATTATATTAAATTGGAATGATCCAATTCTTAATTTTTTATCTTAATAGACAATACTTTCTTTGAATTTTGATTAGATATATTTTTATTTATTACACTCAAGGACTATCCGTTATGTATAGGTAATTTTAATGCACATATGAATTATTTCATTTATTATCTACTAAGGACTAAGCTATTGATATCGGTATCACCGATTTTTATACTACAGTAATCGGTATCGGTATTGTATCGGTAAAATTAAGTATCGTTACATTCCTAATAAAAACTATAAAAAATAAGGAAATTGTAAAAGATCAGATTACTCATACAATCGTTCGATCTTTCATTTCAATCAAAAATACAATCATTATTGTATCTGTATACAATCAATGTATCAATGATTAATAATAATAATAATGATTATAAAATATAAGATATATAAAATAATGATTGATTGAATCATTTGATGTATGATAGATGTAACCAAATCAATGTGCAACAACAGAAAGTCTATTAGTTTGGTAGGCTTGGCGCCGACTTCAGTAACTGTCAAATTTAATTATATATGTATGTGTATCGTATTTATAAAGTTATTTTAATTGTACTTGAGTTTTGATTAGTAAAGGATAGTTATTTTATACTTTTCAGTGTTTTTTTTGAAGGCGGTTCAATTTTTTTGAATATATTTTTTTTAATCAATACTTGAACGATCGAATCTTTGAAAATGAACGATCGACACAGGTTTACTTAGCACTCCATCCCCTCTGACCAAAGAGAATAACTCTGACTATAGCATTCATTTTTATGATTTCGAGTTCCTGCAAACTTACCAATTTATTGTTTACAGTATTAAATATTTGCCCCGCATTTATAATTATCGTTAAACTTTTTTATCGCCACGATTTTACCGTCCACGTTGCATGGAGACGCTTTTAAATTTCCATTTACGATAACGTCATGCCGTGGACATTGAAAAAGCGTCTTTATCGATGACTTAATAAGCACGCTTATTACGTAATTTGCAGACAGCATGCGACAGTCAATATCGCGCGATATCTGCTGTCAAAACAAGAATTTGTGTAATGTAATTTGTATAGAGGCGCTAAATCTACCGCGAAGAATGCATTTTACGGTCATAGAATATTAGATACGCAATCGTCATACATGATAGTAATTTTTTATTACAATTAATCACCGGTCGCGCAGTGATCGCGTGGCTGTCGCTGTCTGCAAATTTTTAGGTAATAACCCCGAGGGAAGCATTTTGCTTACCTGTTGCAATTCGAACGTTAAAAACATCACGATAAAAACGCACAGCGATAAATTATAAAAGCGTCCTATGGCTAATAAGCTATGTTAATGGATAGCGTAAAATAAACAAATTAATACACATTTGTGTGGAGACATTTAATCAACATATTAATTACACTTTTACTGCTAGTACAGACTATAATGTGTAAATGTTAACATAGGGTATTTATGGCTTTTATTCTCATACATGTTGAAATACATTACAACTACATTGAAATACAAAATAACCTCGAGGACAGAGGAAAGGCATCTTCGTCTTTCCCTAGGACTCGTCAAACCGATAAAATAAAGGCTTTCACTTCAACCTTCATAAGTAACCAGTGATATAAAATATTTAGACGAATTTGCTCTACTCTTAATTACACAAGATAAACTATTATATTAAGTTTAAGACGAGCAAATTTAAAAAACGATAAGGATACAATTTAAATGATAACCGAAAAATTAAATATTGCGATGTAAAAAAATACAATTTGTAATTTTTTTTTTCGTCAATTTATTTATAATCATAGCCGTAGCCTTAGTCAAAGAGACCACCCCGAATCGTACCTGATGCAAACGTGCCCATAACGCTCGCAACATTGCCTTTTTGTATGGCAAGCGATATATGTTGCACCAGGTACGACTCAGAACGGGGATCCAATCCGTTCTTCCTCAACCGCAGCCCTAACTCCCGTATAAAACTCTTGGCCTCCATACCCCATACTCCACTAACCTCTACGGAGAAAGGTACAAAAATATACCTACTTTTGAGTTGTTCATATTTATAATGTTTTTGTAAAGCCGCCCACTCCGCAGCAGCACCGGCCACCCGGGTCGTACGTGCAAGGTGGGAGGCCGCATACGTACTAACACATGTGGCGTCCCATATCAAGCATCGACCCCTCTCCCACGGGATCAACGTCAGACCATCGGGGCGCTTGCCGTCCAAACGACTTAGATCTGGAGGCTCAAGGATACTTGGCACGCTAGCGGACATCAGAGCTCGCCGAATCACCTCATTTAACATGTGGTGTCGTGGGAAGCGACCGACTGACTTTCTGCAACTCAGACCGTGTAGACCTCTCGTGTCTACCGAGGCACCGCAAATGCAATTGTGAGGCTCACAAATGTTGCTACTAAGTCTAAGAGCCACTGCCACTCTCAACAAACCGTCATCAAGAGCAGTGCCAAAATGTGGTGATGGGTGAGCATGCAGCCAAGCTCCAGACTCCTGGCAAGCCACTGCTTTAAGGCGAGCAATGTCAACTTCTGAAGCCGTTTCAAGAATTTCCGAAAATCTCGCCTTGCACAGTTGGTCATCCCATTGTCGTTGCATTCTTGGATTGTCAGGCTGATTGGCGGTGGGACAAACCATTGACCAGGCACTCAAAGCTGCTTCCATATACGGGATAGCTAAACTGGTGCCTTGGGTTTGTAGAATATTAGCAACCAGTCCAACGACCCCGTGGGAAGAAGCCAAGAAGGCCGATATGTTGGTGTTCCACACACGCCTGACACCTAGTCCACCATGGCGAACAGGCAGTGACGCCTGTAACCACTGTGCCTTATCAAGGTGAACATTCAGGATGGTTTCCAACGTGTCTTTAATTTCGTCGTCCAATTGAGAAACATCAGTTGGGAAAAGCCACGTCGGTGAGGTTCTCATGATGTTAGTTTGGGGACTGAGAAGCAACAGCGGAAAATGGTAAGGGCCACTTGAGCTGGTAGTTGTTCTAGGTGCTGTCGTGCTCGGATGAGTATCTCCCGTTTATCCCGTAAGGATGTCGGTACCGCATCCTCAAAGATTAGTGCTCCTAAAAGTGTAAAGGAATGACGATCTATGATCCTTATGTTAGGCAGTACGTTCCTAAAAGTTGAAATTTGATCCTCGTTAACACCACCACACTGGTACAATTCGCACTTGGAGCTGTTAATAATAAGTCCAATGTCATTCAGCTTGTGAATCAAGGTCTCTAGATCTTTAGCGACGACGTTTGGGGTGCCACCTATTGTACCATCATCTAGATACCAGATGTTGAGTGGTGCTTTTAATGAAGTTATCACGTTGTTGATTGCCAAACAAAATAACAGAGGACCCAATGGATCACCCTGCTGCGCACCTACCTGTGATGCGATCCTTTGGCCGTTAAAATATAAATTACTGGGAGTTTCGTAACACTGGCCAAGGAAATGGTATAATGAAGGGATTTTATTCCTTGCCTCGGCCAGCATCACGCCTCTCTCTACACTGTTAAAAGCATTTTTTATATCTAATTTCAGGATTACATCGCCGGCCCGCTTTGGGTCTAATAAGAAAGCTCGAGAAGCATGTATCGCCGCTTCACATCCTAACGGAATGCCGAAGCCCAACTGATGTGGACCCAAGAGATCCGCCATTTGGCCTCGTACAGCTTGACAACCCAACTTCCATACCAAGCGACGTATAACGCTGCCCACCGCGATTGGCCTTATACTGCCGTCTTTCTTAACCAGCGCACAAAGAGACGCTCCATATAGAAAACGACAAACCTCATTGCATAACCTCCCCTCCATAAGGAAAATACACAATTTAGTCAGCGATTCTAACACCCGCGGACCGTTGTCGCCAGCTGATATTGACACTAAGTCCTTGAGATGTTGTGGGCGTAAGCCATCTAAACCAGCTGCTGAGCTTGCATGAAAAGAGCCAATAGCTCTGGCCACATCCTCCACCGTGATTTCGGGACGCTGAATGGAATCATCTAGTGCAGGTGGGTAAATAATCGGTCGCGGCGGAACTGGATGTTTTTCCCGCAGACTAGCCAAAGTGTCGGCGTCAGCAGGTGCTAAGCTGCAATAAGAGGTAAGAAGCCTGACCGCCCCTCTCAAGATTCCGTCGTAGACTTTAGTTTCTATCGTCTTATAAAACAACGGGGGTCTTCGGGGATATCACTAGGGAGATACTCGAAAGTACCCTCGATATTTTTCTTTACCTTATTGGTTAAAGACTCATTCCCGAATTTCTCCGGGATCCTGAACGCTAGGTATGAGAAAGAAAGCAAGTCATACCAGTCATCTGCTGCGTTACTCTGAAGGCACTTTTGAATGACTGCACTTAATTTCTCGGCAGCCAAATTTCTAACGCCCTTTGGTATAATTCCTTAGAACTCTTATAATCCCTATAATCACCTAAACACTCCAGGCGATGTGCCGCAGAAATCACGGCAGGCTGGCCACTGAAGGTCACTGATTGCAAACCAGAGGGGAGTCTGTTGTGAAGGTGAGCGTGGCAGTGTATGCGCGTGAGATTTAATAATCAGATATCCATTTATATACTAAAAACAATACAAAATAATAATAATAATAATTGACAGATTATAAATACACGACATAATTAATTAACTTGACTAAATAATATCAAACTACAGGTCACAATAGATCAAATATTTTCGTAATCTGAAGAGGTCACAAGAAATACTTGGTTTTTGAATATATCTAATGTGATTGAATAAGCACCATGGAGACTTCTGGTTCTCACTCCTGTACTATCCGATTAAGGTGGCGGATTGGCCCGGCAGTAAATTGTCTGCTAGAAGGGATTGGGTTCTGAAGGTCCTGGGGAAGACTCGCTACTGCAATTTCGCAATAGGCGTAGCGCAAGTTCCACAACAACACCACACACAGCAGCAACAGCAATAACAAGATACCAGCCACAGGAACAAAAGTCACTATCTTCAATTAATCTATTTATAGATCGAAAATACAGCAGTTCACGTCAATATTTTGGCTGTTATTGTTTAGAATTTAATCAGCGTATTGTCTATTACACTTTACACACCTGTCACTGAGAAATATTTTCTCACCTATCTGTTTGTACAATTCTTAATAAACATAACATAACATAACATAACTCACGCTGTATCCCCAACGGGGTAGTCAGAGAGGACGGAGCGCCAGGAGTCGCGGTCCTTACACACCTCTTTCGCTTCCTCAAATCTCATCATTCTCCTCACACATTTATGCCTAGGTATGCGTAATTCTTAATAATATTCTAATTATATCGTTTCACTATTCAAACATTGTTTTGCTAGATATAAATCAGTTTTTATAAACATCAAACATCTGTGAACAAGATTACACCAATCTCTGTATTTTTTGAACTCATTGCCTCTTTTCTATAAAATAGCCTCTGACTGTGATAATAAATTGGAAAAATTAGATATTCAATCTAATTTCGAAGATTTTGTTACGCTTTTCAGTTTTATATTCTTTAATATTTTATTATAATTATAATTATAATAATAATTATAATAATACTCAGACATTTCACACAGCGCCATCTAGTCCCAAAGTAAGCTGCATAGCGCTAGCTTGTGTTATGGGTACTAGACAACTGATATACTACTTATATACTTTTCTTTTGTAAATATATACATATTATACATAAACACCCAGACTCGGGACGGGAATCGAACCCGCAACCCCCGTTTTACTTTCCGACGCGCTAAACCGTTGCGCCACGGAGGTCGTCAATATTTATGTACTTACATTTTATAACATGAAAAATATTGCCGTAAGGGTAGGCTACATCATCTAACTTTTACGGAGACGTCCGTCAAACATGGCGCTTACGGACTAACAAAGAAAGTGTCGCTTCATGAACTTTCATGTCTCATCCCTTACGTTCGTTAGAAGTAACAATACGTTAATCATTGGTAGAGGCATTGGTCGCTTTTATAATTTTCCATGAACGTTTTTATCGTTACGTTATTACCGTCCACGGTACAATGGCGAAGTAAAATGTATACAGTTGTATGAAAACGCTTTTATATTTCCGTGCACGATAACGTCATTCCATCCACGTTGAAAAAACGTCTTTGTCGCTGAGATAATAGGGAAGCATTTTGCTTACCTATTGTATTTCGGACGGTAAAAACGTTCAACGGTAAATCACAAAAGCGATCATTGGTTACAGTTGCCTTTGTGTTGTGTATCTTTTAATCAAATCGCTTTTGTATTCAGTCGATTTTTCGGATTACGGTTCTTCGTCTATGAAATAGGTAACGATAATCAATGAAAAAAAAATTCTGAAGCGAATGTACATATTATATCGTTTTAACTAATTTCATAAAAAAGCGTATCGACAGACTCCACGTGAGTGAAGAATTATAAACGGAAACTGAATTAAAAATGTGAATAACGAGATACTATTGCAAGATATAACTTCAATAAGCAAATTAATAATAAACGCGTTTTCAAAGAAGTGTTCAAATATTTAGCTCACAAATCAGACAATCTGTTCCTATAGTTTGAGTACTGTTTAGGTGACAAATTTCTAGTTTAATATTGCCAGTTTTGTAGGTCGATGTCATAGATTGATATAACTGTTGGGCGGGCGCCTCTATGGTTTACCGTTGAACGATTTTTCCTTCCACGATGTACTCTTGACTCTTGACTTGCAGGCTTCTGCTCGCAATTAGGCCGCTTATTTGCGGCCCTTTGTGCGAGGGGCTGGATATTTGTTATTGCAGCCAACCCACTACACTGATGAACCTTGTTAAGTTCACCAGGTTGCCGCATGAGTTGGACATGGTTTCTGGGTCGTTCAGATATTCTGCCCTTTCCTTGGCCACACTCCTGCACTCGAGTAACAGATGTGAGGCTGTCTCTTCTTTTTCCATACATCCTCTGCACAGTGGGCTATCAGTTATTCCTAGGACAAAAAGGTGCTTGTTTAGTGAGCAGTGTCCTGTCATTATACCTGTGAGGGCTCTAATGTTGGACCGGCTTTGTGCTATGAAGCGACGTGAAAGTCGTTTGTCAATGTCTGGCAATGCTTCTTTTACTTGCCTACATGTATCTGTATTTTTCCAATATTCCTTGTGCTGTTTGTGCGTTCTGTTTCTAATCCATGACCGCACTTGATATGTTGGTATGGGCACTATAGGTTCAGGCCCATATATTTTCGTGTCTGATCCCCTCTTTGCCAGGAGATCTGCTTCATCGTTACCTCTAGAGTTGCTGTGTCCTTTGATCCACTGAAGGCATATTTTATTATTTTTTGATGCCTCTGTTAAGGACTCATGGCACTCTTGTAGCAACTTAGAGTTTGTTTTATAGCTATTTAAGGCTTTTAGAACAGACGCACTATCTGAGAGGATTCTGATGTTGTATCCCTCTATTCGTCTGTTTATTATTGCTTTAGCAGCCTGTATTATTCCTATGCACTCGGCTTGAAAGATGGAGTTGTGTGTGCCGAGTGGTGTCGTTATGTGCATATTCAGGTTTTCGGAGAATGTACCTGCTCCTGTACCTGTGGTTGTTTTTGATCCGTCTGTGTAAATGCGGATTTCATGAATGCCCGAGCTGTCATTTTGTTCTTCATACAGTTGTATGCGATATTGTTTGTTAAACCTAAGGGCTTTTTCTTTTTTGTCTGTGGGCATTTCAAGTAGTGGTACCTCTTGAATTGCCATTTTCATTATGCGTGTATGTGCCGTGTTTGCATTGGTTTTCAAGAGGTTTATAGCTTTAAGTCTAAAAGCTGTTGCTGTTGCCTCTTGTTGTATGTACATGTGCAACGGTGGAAGGTTTAGTAAGGCCTCCATCGCTGCTGTTGGAGCGGTGCGCATGCCACCTGTTATTGCTGTGCACGCTAATCTTTGTGTTTTTTAGAGCTTATTAATAGCAGTGGTTTGTAGGGTTTTTGGCCACCATACTAGTGCTGCATAGCTTATCATAGGTCTGATTACAGCCAAGTAGAGCCACATTACCGTTTTAGGGCTTAGGCCCCATTTATTTCCAACTAATCTTCTGCATTGCCAGAAGCTTAGAGATGCTTTCTTTAATTTGCCTTCTAAATGTGAATTCCAGTTGAGTTTACTGTCCAGTATTACTCCCAGGTATTTCACTTCGTTAGAAGTTTTTAGTTCTTTCCCGAAGAGTTTGGGTAGTTTGTAATTGCCCAGTTTCCTTTTGTTAGTAAAAATTACCATTTCTGTTTTATTTGGGTTTACAGTTAATTCATTCTCTCTGCACCATTTTTCAATGATGTTCAAGGCTCTTTGCATAGCATTGCAGGCAATATTTACAAAGTTGCCTGTACGAGTATTGTCAAGTCATCTGCGTAGCCTATAGTGCACAGTAGTTGTTTGTTAAGCTTCGTGATCAGGTCATTTATCACTATGTTCCATAGAAGAGGGGAAAGTACACCTCCCTGGGGCAGCCCTTGTTAACAATGCCTCTTGTGGTTTTGGTCAGGGTAATTTGGACGGCTCTATGTTTGAGCATATTGCTGATCCAGGACCGTACTGTGGGACACACTTTGTGTCTAGTTAAGGCTACGTCTATGCTAGTAAATGTTGTTTTGTCAAAGGCACCCCCGATATAAATGAAGACGCCTAAGCATAGTAATTTATTTTCTATTGCATGTTCTATTTTGCTGACTACGTTATGTAATGCAGTTTCAGTAGATTTTCCGGCACTATATGCGTGTTGCTGCGGATGCAGAGGTACTTCTAAGAGTACTTTGCTTCTTATTTTTCTGTCGCATAATCTTTCCAGTGTCTTCAGCAAAAATGATGTAAGACTTATTGGTCTGAAAGATTTTGGTTCAGTGTAGTCACTTCTACCCGGCTTTGGAATGAAAATGACTTTTACTTCTCTCCATGATGTAGGGGTATATTTCATTGCCAGGCATGATTGTAGTATTTTTGTTAGCCGTTTTATTATAATGTTTTCTCCCCATTGTAATAGGCCCGGAAAAATTCTATCAAGACCCGCCGACTTGTACGGGAGGAAACTATTTATCGCCCAAGATACTTTATCTTGGTTTACAATTTCTTTCGAGATTGTCCAGTCAATGATTGTTGTTTCTTCTATGTCTGTTTGTAGTCCCCAAGTGTACTTATTAGTTATGTTACACCCGGGAAAATGCGTTTGTATTAGGATCTCATTGACCTTGCTTTCATGGGTTGTTAGCGAGCCATCTGGTCTTTTTATGGTACCTATTTCTTGTAAGGGTTGAGATGACAGAACCTTCATTACTTTTGCTGCAGCATTATTTGAAGCAATATTTGTACAGAATTTCCTCCAGGATCTTCTGCTATTTTGTCTGATACTCTTTTTGTACTCGCTTTGGGTTTGCTTGTATGCATCCCAGTCTGTTTCAGTACCTATGTTTATAGCTCGGTTGAAACGTTTTCTTACCTTCTTTTTCAGTTTTTCTAACTATTTGTTCCAGCCTCTGTCCTTATTCAGGGAGTTACTTGTAACTTTAGGCAGAGGACATGCAAGTTCATATGCTTGCATTATCGTTGAAGTGAAGATCGTTACTTCTCTATCTATTTCATTAACTTTTTTTATCTCTTTACTAGGATATAATTTAATGAATACTTCTTTTAGGTGTTGCGTATAAACAGTGCGATTAGTTTGTCTTGGGTTGCGTTTTAATGGTTTCTCTTTTAAAAGCGTATTAATGTCAAAAAATTTATATCTGTGGTCCGATGACGAAGCCTTCCGGGACACGTGCCATCCCCTCACAGTATCAGATACCTTGACAGTGCTTAGTGTTATATTTATTATTGTTTTGGACCTTCTAGTTACAAATGTTGGTTCAGTACCTATGTTTAGAACTTTTAGGTCTGTTGAAAATAAATAATTAAACAATTCCTCGCCTCGGTTGTTTGATTTTTTCATTCCCCACAAAGGATGGTGTGCGTTGACATCTGCGGCAACAATCAGCTCAAGTGAATTGTCCTCACAGTGTTTTATCAGGTCTGATAGTTCATTAGGCGGGATCTCTTCCACGATGTAACAGGACGGCTTTTATAATTTACCGTTGAACGTTTTTATCGCCACATTTTTACGTACAAAATACAATAGGTAAGCAAAATGCTTCCTATTAAGTCATCGATAAAGACGCTTCTTCAACGTCCACGGCATGACGTTATCGTACACGGAAATATAAAAGCGTCTCCATACGACTGCATACATTTTGCTTCCCCATTGTATCATGGACGACGAAATCGTGGCGATAGTCGTTAAACGGTAAATTATAATGGCGGCCATTAGGTTATCAATAGGCTAGGTGACTGCTCTTGAAACTAATGTACTATTCTATACTATAAATATTCTATTAAAATAATTAAAAGTTTTGATTACAATTGCGAAAAAACTACTTGAAATTGAAAGACAGAAATGGATATTGGGTTTTGAATTTCAGTAGTGGGAACAGATTGGGGATAAGCTAGAGAGCGATAGCATTACATAGCTGTGACGTCATAATAACGCCGAGACATTGCACAGCGCTAAGAGGAAAAGAGAGAACTTATCCCCACCCTGTTCCCCCTACAAAAGTTTAAATGCGAATAACACATATTTTCCATCGTATTTCGAATGTTATTACACAGTTTTGTTAATAATAATTAATAACTAAACTTAATATAATATAATTAGGTTATTAAAAATAGTCATCTACTCTATTATCTACAAACAGAAGACTACATTTTTAAGATTTATCGAATTTGATAGTCGCGTGGCATCGTAGCAGTCGTTGTCATTAGTCGTTAGTGAATGTAGGAATGAAGTTTTGAGTGATTTGACTAATGTTTCTAATTCTGAACTTCTTTCTAATTCTGGAGTGCAACGATATACAAGAGAATCATCAATATAAATAAAGGTTATAAACAGGTTGTGTTATAGTTTATTCTTTATGTTCCTTTAGTTTATATTGCGTGTACAATATAAACTAATTATTAGATAACAACAATGTCGCATAATATTACTTTTGCAATCTTTTCAATAATTGAAGTTAACAACAGGAGATTTTGAATATCTGTATCGAAATTGTTTCCTTATTAAACAAACATGTTATGTTAGTTCTTTTTAACCTATAGGTAGGCGTATGGTATATTAGCCGAGAGCGGGGTCCAGAATCCCTGACAATACACAGGCTGGTTGTTTCTCTTGGCACGACATTATGATTTCTGAACTTTTATTAATAAAATTTTACTTAGTGACGGAATCACATGACAAGCGGTGAAAATGTGGGTTTATACCTATTGATCGGATGTATGTAAAAATACACTAAACCGTAAGCAGTGTGCCTTGATGCTCTGTAGATACTTGAAAAAAGCATAAAATTAAATATAATGACAACGTAAAACAACATGATCCCAAATCAGCCAAGACATCTCAAAGATCTCGAGCAAAGAATGTAACTAATCACTTATTAGGACTTTAGTAGTTTTCGTCTGCTTTCATCACCAGAGACGTTTTGTTTTGTTCCCAGGGATAAAATCATTGTTCCAGAGATGTTCTCCGTTCCGATCTTTACATCGAGATAATGAAAACCATTAAACTTTCAAAATTATTTGCTTCATTTATACTTCATCAGTACAAAAAAATTTAAGAGTAATTTTGTTTACATTTAGTTGCACGGTATCGTAAATAATTTAGCAAAAAATTTAATATCAATAATTAAAGTAAATTTAATTAAGAGGAACCTTTGAAAAAATGTAACACGTGGTCGAAACTGAGAAAAACAAGCTGACTCGTCTCGTACTCGTCAGGTAGAGCTTGGTACGTACCATTATTACAACAACAATATTCTTTCAAAGCCCAATGAAATACCTGTAGATAATTTTCTTTCATATCAGTACACTCATTACAATCCTAAGTGCTAAGATACTATTGGCTAAAGAAATCGCTAGGTAACCTACACAGTGTGTTGTGACGAGCCTTTGGCAGTCTTTTGTAACCGTCCCGGTAATAAAAGGACGTTTTTGTAGAAAGCCAAGGTAATTCAGTTTTTATCTACTACAAAAGGGTCGTTAAAGACACTGTCAATACAGAGAACTAAAATTCATACAAATAGTAATTGTACAGTTTAACGGGTAGAAACTGTACGATACGAGATTCAACAACAAATATTGCAAGTCGTCACAGGAGTTGTCTCGGCTAATGTACCATACACCTATCTATAGGTTAAAAATAACTAAAGTAATATTTTTGTTCAATAATGTAACAATTTTGATGCAGATACATATTTGAAATTTCCTGTTGTTAAATTCAATTATTATGTAATAGATTGCAAAAGTAATATCATGCGACATTGTTGTTATCTTATAATTAGTTTATATTGTAGACGTAATAACAATCAGGAATAACTTAGTTAACTGCAATTCGTTGATGTCCGTTGAGCAATAATTAATTAATTTACGGCAAGCAGTCATTACCATCTATACAATATAGGTATGTACTTGTACATATATAAAATTTGGAATGTGGGCGTTTTCTTGTGAACTGCCATATGATGGTGTATTGAAATTAGAAAACAAAAGGTGCGGCATTCTCCACGACACGGTATTGACACAGTACAAGTAAGCATACAGTATGCTATCTCGGCAGTGTCCTAGAGATAATTACCTACGGTCGTTTGGTACGTAAACGCGCAATAGGGCTACCGACTTGGACTGAATGTTTTTCTTGGGTTACTTATTTGATAATAGGTACTATATTAAATTGTCATATTATCTTTTCATTTTATATTATTGCAAATTTAATACGTTTTTATTTATATAATTTTACTAGTATTTTATATCTAGTTTCAAAAGTTTGCGAGTTAGTATGGTGGAAATGGACAAAAAAAAATGCTTTTTTATGTGCAGTATAATTAAAAATCAGCAATAAATTAACTAGATCATTATGATAATATATTTCCTACAAATTAGCAACAGAGAAATATTTCTGGTTTCGATATAGATGTATTCAAACATCCATACACTGAACATTGTGCTCGTAAACTTGATTGACATAATATTTAGTCAATAAATGCGCAGGAGCGTCTCATACCGTCCGACGACAACCGCGGCGCGCTCGCGACTGTCGTATGTCGAGATATGTCGAGATTTCGAGCGCGTTGTTTGGGAGCGTTTGTATGAAGATAGCATACTGTATGCTTATTTGTACTGTGTATTGAGGTCTTTAAAAATTTTCCGGTGAACAGAAGCGTTGACTTTATATATGTGTTCATAGACGACGGAGAGCTTTTTAAATGACTCTTTTACGTAAGCATATGTACATAATCAGTGAAATATGTGCTTCTGACGTAATAAAAATTGTCCCTCTTTAACTTCCCAACTGGGGTGGAAAATTGTGGCAGAACATAAAAATATAATATCATCTCTAATTAATTTAAATATGATATGTCGTTAAGTTTTTGAATGCGGGATATTAACGTTATTTTGAATTCAGCGTTCACAGATTATTTATTAGCGATCAATCTATTTATGGTATATGTGCAATGGCAATTCATACTCTTGTAATATGTAATTGTTGTTCAGAAAACATTAGTCAAAACTAAAAGTATGAAAGATAAAGATAAGATTGTGGTAAATTTCTTGAATAAAAGTCGTTTCATTGTGTTTAGAAGTTGTTATAAACCTATACAAAATAGTGAAATATTCCTGCGTCGTATACAAACTCATAGTATATTATACCAGTTAAAGCAAGGGAACAAAAAGATCGATTACAAAAGCAGGTCTCTTATGGCAACACCGTTAGGGCAGTGATTAGTTAATAATGGGCGGTTCCTGTACTATACACATACATATATACTTGTACTGTGATATATACGACGGGTCGTCAGTTCCTTTCGCAGTCCAGTCCAACGTAGACCAGGGACCGGCGCGTAAATTGTGTCAAGTGTGTACCTACGTAGTGCAGTTCAGTGCGGTGGAACGGTTTAACAAGACTTCGTTTGCAGATATCACAGGTAGGAGCTTCGTATTTTTGTTTCTTTTACTAAGAGAGTAAAGCGATCGAATGTGTTTGTCTTTTACATTTAGTTCTTAAGGGGTCATCAAATCAAATAAAAGAGTTAATAATCAAACACGTCAAACCAAGCAGTTTCATCTTATGAAGCGAATTGACAAACACTAGAAATTAAAATTGGAAATGATGTGAAACGGGAATATGAGTATTACATGAAATAATAATAACATCGATATCATAATACAATTGTAGTAAAGTTTAAATTTAACAGATAATGTACACAGTTATGTTTAGCACGTTTTGTATTAATTACGTTTTCAATTTGTTTTTATGTACAACTTTTTAACGAAAATCGAAAACGAAAGATTGAAATCGAAAATCGTAATGAGATCTTATATTAAATGATGGCAGAAAGAAATCATAGTGTTCATTATTTATTTGTGAATTATATTACTAAAACAACGAGTTGTCAATTTGCATACGTTTTAAGTACCTAAGCTTTTATTAAACTCGACTCGTCGGTATGTGTGAGTCAAATATTACACACGTAACAATTTTCATTCAAATTTAAAACACATTTGTGAATATTATTTCAAAATTCAGTCTCGTTGCAGAAAGTCGTTGATTTCAGCCGTTATTTGATTGTACTAATTGTAAATTATCATAAAATATTCTTTGAGTACCTAGTCGTTTAGTACTGATGGTATCATCGTATAGCATTTCAGTAATAATAGATATTTTTCAAGAAGACTCAAAAATAACAGTGGTTTCATTTACGTTTCAGATAACGATATGAATTCTCCAAGGAGTCCAACAAGTCTGCAAGACATGGCGCTCTACACGTCCGCGAGCGTCACGTGG
Organism: Zeuzera pyrina; assembly: GCA_907165235.1. Taxonomy (NCBI): domain Eukaryota; kingdom Metazoa; phylum Arthropoda; class Insecta; order Lepidoptera; family Cossidae; genus Zeuzera; species Zeuzera pyrina. Next base: position 19,640,305 of record OU015638.1, on the reverse strand, counting down.
ACGAAGTCCAAGCTGTGTAAGCTGCTTGCAGAGCTCGTATACATATTTTATAATGGCGGACATAAGCATCCTGAGCGTCCGCAGAAATTACGTGAAAGTATAGACATCGAAGTAGAAAACGTGGTCACAAGGATGAGCGAAAGTTTACCGAGGATTATAATTACGGAATGGCAAAAGAAATTCTTGGAGGTATGTCAAAATTGTGAGTCCTTCGCGTTTGAAATCGGTAGCGGCAAAGGTTTAAAATCTAGCTGTTTAGAGTTCTGTTTGAGAAGAACTAAAATCACCAATACAGGAACTATCGACAAACGCGAGACGATAAGGAGGACATTATACGATTCTGAGTTAAGCATACCTCTATTCCACCTGGCTCATGAATATAAAGTCGACGTCAAGAAACTAGCTACTGTTCTGATGGACGAGAACCAGTCTGACAAACGTAAAATACGGCGGTTACGTAAGTTCGCATCGGAGGAACAACCGCGATATAAAAAAGTTCGTCCACCCAAAGTTCACACTTTGGCAATGTTCAGTGAGGACGAGATAGTGATTCTTAGAATTGTATCGTAATTTTAATAAAATGTTTCTTTTACATTTGTATTTTATTTTAGAACTTGATTGATAGAAGTGAATTATTAATTTTCAACGTAATGCACAAATTCTTGTTACCTACACTTGAAATACATAATTAATATCTATTGCTGAAAAGTTTTAATGAATAAGTTAGAGATTGCTTCATTTTAATAGACTTTAAACCGGCTGGTTTTAACAGTGTATTCATATGACAGTAATTGTTATATTTCCAATATAGTTTAGAGTAAGTATACTCTCTTTTATTGTGTGTTCACTTAAAACATCGATTATTATTTATTACCATTATTATTATTTATCAGTAGTTCAGTGGTAGTGTTTTTAATTTAAAAAAACAATGCTGATAAAAATTATTTCAATTAAACAATCCAGACAAAGGAGAGGCTTCATAATAATTACGTTACGTGTGTAAAAATATCAATAGTTTATCTGGCAAAATATTAGATGCTGAATTATTCATAGAAAAATATAACACAGTCATCTTTTGCCTCACCAAGACATGGTTGAGGGCAGATAAAATCTGTTTACCGACCTGAAGTGACTGAACGCATAGAAAGAATGAGTGATGGAAGACTAACGAAGAAAATCTACAGAGCGGAAAGCGAGTGGTAAAAGAAGTCAAGCAAGAACAAGGCTGTCTTACGAAGATCACATAGCCAGAGTGTTAGTGTTAGTTGTGTGAGGAGGGTGATGAGATTTGAGGAAGCGAAAGAAATGTGTAAGAACCGCGAAACTTGGCGCACCGTCCTCTCTGACAACCCCGCTAGGGATACAGCGTGAAGATATAGGTGTATGTATGTATGTTTACCGACCACACTCGTCAGATTTTTGTCAATTTTTAAATTCTATAGAGGGGAGTCAATAATAGCGTGTAATAACTTCGATGTAGACATATCGAACGGTTAGGAGAAAAGAGATATTATGTTCGTTTCACTCTTTCTCTCATTTAATTAAGTGCGCATTTTTAATGAACCGACCAGGGTCACATACCATTCGGTGACGAGTATAACATATTTATGAATAATGTGAAATTATGGAGCATGCTATTGTCAGTGGTATTTGCTCAGACCATAAAGCTCAGCTAATTAAAATAGAGCTCACATGTCTTATGACATATTAAATCCGAACAAATATTTGAATTTAAGCCATTAGGAGAGAGTAGGCTAAAAAAGTTACCTCAAGATGTAGCAAAATTTGCAAACACTGCTTTTTTGGTTGATGGTCCAAACACCGTGTACGAATTTTTAGTCGAAAATTAAATTTAATTAGAACTGTCGAAAGAAAAAAGAAAGTAGTTATTAATAACAAGTTACATTTTGCGGATTGGGCGACGAAGGACATAAGAAGAATTAGGGACAGGCTTGTATTGCCACGCAGAACCAATCTATACCTATTGCGAATAAAATTAGAAAATCAGATAACACAGTGAAGGCTACATGGAACACCACCAATTGATAATAAAATTGTTAAAATCTAATTAAAATCTTTTTTTAGGGATTTCGGGAGTTTTAAGGCACATGGCTTACGCTTTGGTGCATTTTTACATGACTTAACGTACATGGTAAACACTAAACAGGTCTAAGTGCGAAAAAAAGTTACAAACACGAAAAACAACATTATGCAGAGTAGCATATAGATAATTCATGTTTTCAATGAACACAACATAAAAGGGCGTATTCTGACTATATTCAACTGTAGCTGTTTTAAAGTATAACAAAATGAAGCGATCTTTAATTAAATTAAATTAAATTAAGTAAAAAGACAAAACATTTTATTAAAATTACTAAACATCTCTAAGGAACACCAATTCACCATCACCGACTATTGCAAAAGTCCGAATTTAAGGCGGATGCACATTTTTGGAACGCGGTTGTTCCTTCGATGCAAATCTACGTAACCGCCGCATTGTACATTTGTCAGACTGGTTCTCGTCCATCAGAGCAGTAGCTAGTTTCTTGATATTGATTCTGTACTCATGAGGCAAGTCGAATAGTGGTATGCTTACTTCAGAATCATAATGTATATAATCAGAACAAAATGTTTAAACGATCTATGTATTTGACTTTACAGTTTTTCCCTGCGCGAATATGCAAAAGACATGATGTTTTTGTAGTAACTTCACATATCTTCCGAATTACATATTCCTAATCAAATAATCAATTAAAACCCAACTTTTAGTATATTGTGCAACGGGTGCGGTAAGTTGTCGATTGCCCACTCGATCGACAATCGACAACATCGCACGAGTTGAAGATACTATTTTTTATTACTAATGCGGAGATAATTTCGGTACAAAGAAAAATTATAGAAAGTAACAACTTTATTATTATTTATTATTATATTAATCTAAAATTTAGAAATCAAGAACCTTTCACACTGATGTCAATGGGTACTAAAATCGATTATGTTTTTTTTAGATATTCATTTTAAATTCTTTTTTTAAATCGTGAATTTCCGAAGCAAATTGTAAAATGAGAAAATAGATACTTATCAACCGCAAAAATGTGCGTTTAGATACTGTTTATCCTTATGTGAATACCGAACTGTAGGAGGCCGTCGAAACGTGTAGATTAGCTCTATAAGTACATTTATTTAGATGTAATCGAACCCAACGTAATCTTACTGCTAGAGAAAATTCGTGTTACTCTGAAGCTTATTCGGCAAGCAGAAGGTAGTAATTGCTATAGTTTTTGTTCCTCTGTAGATGAAACAACTACCGCCAGTAGAATGCGGCAAAAGATGAGAGGGCTTATCCTAAATCTCATATTCACTTATATTCACATTTTTGGAAAATTCTCCTATCGTAGTCACAAATTCGGATTCCGTACCTATATCGTGCTCTAAAATTAAGATTAATGAATATCATTTTTCTAAGACGACTGTGAATAAAACATTTTCTTTCTTCATATACCTACGTTACTTTGTTTTCTTAATTTGGTTAATTCGTCGTTTCCTATGAATGTAATTTCCACAGAAGCACATGGCATTTTAACACCTCAACTACAGTGGTTCATCAGGCCGCGTTTCATCGGGTTCACTAAAACCTACATAAATGTGTACCAAAGATTAGGATACGTCTCCTGTATGTAATGGTATTTCATATTCCATGATGAAACATTTACTTTAAATTGGAAAAATAATACGAGTGATTCTCTCCTTCAATTTATATCGGGAAGAGAAAAAACATATCTGGTGACGAATGGAGGCGAAAACTGGTAATGTTCTAATAAGTGATTGTGTTCTCTGCTCGAGAATGCTCTGCTCTGCGATGACTCAGCCGTTTTGGAATCGTATTTTTTTACGTGATGTTACATATCTAATTTTACAATTTCTTGTATTTAGGATTTACAGAGTATCAAGGCACATGGCTTGTGGTTTTGTGTATTTTTACATGAGTTATCATACACGTATGTACGTGGTAAACATTGAACAGGTCTAGGTAAGTACGAAAAAAGTTACAAACGCGCCATACAACATTATGCAGCAACAAATAAATAATTATCGTGTTTTAAATGAACACAAAAAAAGGGTGTATTCTGACCATATTGGTATTTATGTCCTGTCATGTTAATACATCGTTAACAGTAAAAGCAGGTTTAGTCTATTAAAATGAAGTAATCTCCAACTTATTCATTAAAACTTTGAGTAATATATATGCGATGCGTTTCGTATGTGGATGGATAACAAGAATTTGTTTATGACGTCGGAAATTAATAATTCACTTCTATCGATCAAGTTCTAAGATAAAATACAAATGTAAAGAAAATACTTTATTAAAATTACGATACAATTCTAAGAATCACTATCTCGTCCTCACCGAACATTGCGAAATGTGAACTTTGGGTGGACGAACTTTTTTATATCGCGGTTGTTCCTCCGATGCGAACTTACGTAACCGCCGTATTTTACATTTGTCAGACTGGTTCTCGTCCATCAGAACAGTAGCTAGTTTCTTGAGGTCAACTTTATACTAGCGAGCCAGGTCAAATAGCGGTATGCTTAACTCGGAATCATGTAATATCCTTCTTATCGTCTCGCGTTTGTCGATAGTTCCTGTATTGGAGATTTTAGTTCTTCTCAAACAGAACTCCAAACAGCTGGATTTTAAGCCTTTACAGCTTCCGATTTCAAATGCGAAGGACTCGCAATTTTGACACACCTCCAAGAATTTCTTTTGCCATTCCGTAATTATAACTCTTGGTAAGCTTTCGCTCATCGTTCTGATCACGTTTTCTACTTCATTGTCTATACTTTCATGTAATTTCTGCGGACGCTCAGGATGCTTATGTCCGCCATTATAACATATGTACACGAGCTCTGCAAGCAGCTTACACAGCTTGGAATTTGTCAACGTGATGCCCGCGGACGTGTAGAGCGCCATGTCTTGCAGACTGCTTGGACTCTTATCGATATGAATCCTCCTAACGATATGAATCACCCATGATTCATATCGTTATCTGAAACATAAATGAAACCACGGCTATTTATGAGTCTTCTTGAAAAACATCCATTATTATCGAAATGCTATACGACGATACCATCAGTCACTTCAGGTCGGTAAACACATAAAAATATGTGCTGATCTCTACACACCTACGTGTGTACACATATACGTTTAATAGAGCGAGCAACTATGTCTTTGCGGTTTTCTATTTGAGATAATTTTTACACAAAATTATGCCACCACCGCCACCTGTCGACGCTCTTTTGAACACACTGGCCGCGTTGAAATTATTTATATTAGAAGACATTTTATCTGCCCTCAACCATGTTTTGGTGAGGCAAAAGATGTCTATGTTATATTTTTCTATGAATAATTCAGCATCTAATATTTTGCCAGATAAACTATTGATATTTTGATGTACACACGTAACGTAATTATTATGAAGTCTCTCCTTTGTCTGGATTGTTTAATTGAGATAATTTTTATCAGCATTGTTTTTTTAAATTAGAAACACTACCACTGAACTACTGATAAATAATAATAATGGTAATAAATAATAATCGATGTTTTAAGTGAACACACAATAAAAGGGAGTATACTTACTCTAAACTATATTGGTATTTATAACAATTACTGTCATATTAATTCACTGTTAAAAGTAGCCGGTTTAAAGTCTATTAAAATGAAGCAATCTCTAACTTATTCATTAAAACTTTTCAGCAATAGATAATAATTATGTATTTCAAGTGTAGGTAACAAGAATTTGTGCATTAAGTTGAAAATTAATAATTCACTTCTATCAATCAAGTTCTAAAATAAAATACAAATGTAAAAGAAATATTTTATTAAAATTAAGATACAATTCTAAGAATTACTATCTCGTCCTCACTGAACATTGCAATAGTCTGAACTTTGGGTGGATGAACTTTTTTAGATCGCGGTTGTTCCTCCGATGCGAACTTACGTAATCGCCGTATTTTACGTTTGTCAGACTGGTTCTCGTCCATCAGAACAGTAGCTAGTTTCTTGACGTCGACTTTATATTCATGAGCCAGGTGGAATAGAGGTATGCTTAACTCAGAATCATATAATTGTTCTCCTTATCGTCTCGCGTTTGTCGATAGTTCCTGTATTGGTGATTTTAGTTCTTCTCAAACAGAACTCCAAACAGCTAGATTTTAAACCTTTGCCGCTACCGATTTCAAACGCGAAGGACTCACAATTTTGACATACCTCCAAGAATTTCTTTTGCCATTCCGTAATTATAACCCTTGGTAAACTTTCGCTCATCGTTCTGACCACGTTTTCTACTTCATTGTCTATACTTTCATGTAATTTCTGCGGACGCTCAGGATGCTTATGTCCGCCATTATAACATATGTACACGAGCTCTGCAAGCAGCTTACACAGCTTGGACTTCGTCCACGTGACGCTCGCGGACGTGTAGAGCGCCATGTCTTGCAGACTTGTTGGACTCCTTGGAGAATTCATATCGTTATCTGAAACGTAAATGAAACCACTGTTATTTTTGAGTCTTCTTGAAAAATATCTATTATTACTGAAATGCTATACGATGATACCATCAGTACTAAACGACTAGGTACTCAAAGAATATTTTATGATAATTTACAATTAGTACAATCAAATAACGGCTGAAATCAAATTTCTACAACGAGACTGAATTTTGAAATAATATTCACAAATGTGTTTTAAATTTGAATGAAAATTGTTACGTGTGTAATAAAAGCTTAGGTACCTACTTAAAACGTATGCAAATTGACAACTCCTTGTTTTAGTAATATAATTCACAAATAAATAATGAACACTATGATTTCTTTCTGCCATCATTTAATATAAGATCCCATTGCGATTTTCGATTTCAATCTTTCGTTTTCGATTTTCATTAAAAAGTTGTACATAAAAACAAACTGAAAACGTAATTAATACAAAACGTGCTAAACATAACTGTGTACATTATCTGTTAAATTTAAACTTTACTACAATTGTATTATGATATCGATGTTATTATTATTTCATGTAATACTCATATTCCCGTTTCACATCATTTCCAATTTTAATTTCTAGTGTTTGTCAATTCGCTTCATAAGATGAAACTGCTTGGTTTGACGTGTTTGATTATTAATTCTTTTATTTGATTTGATGACCCCTTAAGAACTAAATGTAAAAGACAAACACATTCGATCGCTTTACTCTCTTAGTAAAAGAAACAAAAATACGAAGCTCCTACCTGTGATATCTGCAAACGAAGTCTCGTTAAACCGTTCCACCGCACTGAACTGCACTACGTAGGTACACACTTGACACACTTTACGATCCGGTCGCTGGTCTACGCTGAACTGGACTGCGAAAGGAACTGACGACCCGTCGTATATATGTATGTGTATAGTACAGGAACCGCCCATTAACTAATCACTAATCACTGCCCTAACGGTGCTATCATTAGGGTAGCAATGCTTTTGTAATCGATTCTTTTGTTCCCATGCTTTACCTGGTATAATATACTATGGGTTTGTATACGATGCAGGAATATTTCACTATTTTGTATAGGTTTATAACAATTTCTAAACACGATGAAACGACTTCTCTTCATGGAATTTACCACAGTTACAATTAGGGCTTGAATATCGGACCTTTTTTCAATTCCGGAATTGGGTTTCGATATTAGGCGTTTCAGTACCGGAATTCCGAAGTTCAAAGCTTCTTTTAAAAAAAATATGTAGTGGTGTACAAATCGCAATGAGTATGTATTGATTATTTATTTGATACCATCGAAATGTGGAGCTAACAAATATTTTATTAAGGAAAAAATAAAACCAACGAAAAAGCTATTCAAAACTTTAATAAGAGATTGTATGAAATCTCAAAAAAATTCAGAGCGTTCAAGCTGTCGTCCTTAAGAGAGCTTCTTACACGATTGCAAATGTACGAAGCGGCTGAAAAAGAACGTTCTGCTTCGACACCAGTAGGCAGTATTGTTTTTAAATATTGGAAACAGTTGGTAAGATACTGAGACCTCTATCGCCATCATTTTCGAAAACTGCCACTTTTTTATTTTTTTTATATCAGAAGGGGCAAACGAGCAAGCGTGTCACCTGATGGAGAGTGATCATCGCCGCCCATGGACACCCGCAACGTCCAGGGAATCACGGGTGCGTTGCCGGCCTTTAATATAAGGAAAGAGTTGGCTCGTTTCTTGAAGGTCCTTAAGTCGCAACTGTCCGGGAATACCGCCACTGTAAGTTGGTTCCACAAAATTGCCGTACGTGGTAGAAAATGTCGTAAAAAACACACAGTTGTAGACCGCCATCCACCAAGGTGGTGGGGATGGAAGGACAGTCGATTGCGTGACGTACAGTAATGGAATTCAGCAGCAGGCAGTACTCCGAACAATTCCTCAAAACATTCCTCATGATTTATCCGGTAAAATATGCTTAGGGCCAGAGAGTCGAGCCGATCAGAGAGTAACGGATCGCCGATAACCCGAACCGCTCTACATTATATCAAAAGGTCAAAAGGAAGGAGTTGATACTGGGGCGCTCCAGTCCAGAGATGAGAACAGTATTCCATATGAGGCCTAACCTGTGCCTAGTAAAGTTGTAGGCGATGGGTCGGGGTGAAATACTGTCCCGCTCTATCGAGCACACCCAGCTTTTTCGAAGCTAATTTAGCTTTACCCTTCAGATGCCCGCGAAACTGAACGTCGCTCGACATATGGACGTCAAGGAGTCCAATAGTCGGTTTGGCATCAAGAGGAGTACCTTCAAAACTGAGGGATACGACGAAGGGACGTCTTTTTGCGGTTAACGTGCAAACTTGTGTCTTAGAGAGGTTGTATCGGACTACGTTTAGTCGGCTCCAACTTGAGACATGTCTTTACATGTTGTCAATATTAGACACAAGTTTGTTCCGGTTCTCAATAACGTTTTCCAAAGAGAAATTAGCACATCCGGTATAAAGTGCATCCCCAGTACTGTCATCCGCATAGCAATGAATGCCGCTATTATTATGCAGTATGTAATTGATATGCAGAAGAAAAAGAGTAGGATAAAGCACACACTCCTGCGGGACTACTACGACTTTTATGCTAAGCCCAAAGAAGAAGCTGGCAACCTACGTAGATAACTTCTCGGGAAACCCGTAAGATGGAAGCTTGTAAAGTAGAGCCCCGTGCTAAAATTATATTTTTTTTCAATATCGTAATTCCGGTTTTTATCACACCAATTCCGGAATTACAAACGATATTGAAATTTTTCGGAATTCCGAAATTTTTTTAAAACCAGAATTCCGAAGTTCAAGCTCTAGTAACAATATCTTTCATACTTTTAGTTTTGTTTAATGTTTTCTGAACAACAATTACATATTGGAGTAGAATTGCCTTTGCCCATATACTTACCTGAATTTAAATTGCAAATGTCAGTGGATCGTTTTTAAGCAACGGTGCTCGTTTTTATAATAAAATTCCTAAAGAAATCGCTCAACGGTAAAGAGATTTAAACTTGTCCTCAAAGGCACACTGATTGGCATAAGCACTACGAAATTAGCGATATCATTATAGAAAAAACAATAATCCGGAAATAATAATCTCTGCACATGTATTTACTGGCTTTATGAATATTGTTTTTTAAATAACTTTTGTGAAACGATGTTGAAAAAATTATAACTGACTGCGTTTCTCGCCGGTTCTTCTGTGTCCGTGTTTTCGTTTCTAACCGAACAAAAGTAGATAATATGCCGTTCAAAAATACCTTGCAATTGTGTTTATTTGAATAAATTTATTTGTATTTCACTTTGACACATATCTCACCGATTATTTATTGACTTAAAAGAGTCATTTTAAAAACTCCATATCATTTTTGAACCTATTATATAAAGATACCCCATACGCTTATGTGCTCTGAATTTTTTCTCAGCTCTCGATATCACGTTAATAGATAAAATCTAATTATGTTTAAACCTAATTACGAGTACATTGAATTGATATCTCATTAACGTAACAGATGTTATGTAATTAATGATTCATACAAGTATTTAAGTAATTATTGTTTAACAGACATTAACTAATTACGTTTAACTGAATTACTCCTAATAATAATTAATAAAAACAAAATAAATAAAATAGAAACAGACACAAACAATTAAACATTTATAATACAATGTATTGATATTATTCGATGTCATCTTACATCGTATTGATATTTTGTTCAATACTTATATCACAGATTAATTAGTTTACTACCTTATATGGAATCGATATACAAACGTGTTGTGTTTAATTCGACCCGATAATATCATCATGACTATGTAGATACAGAGGATTATTGCCCAGTCTCTACCAAAGGTTCATTATTTAGATTTTAGTGTCTTTTAAAGTTAAATCGTTTTTAACAATAAACTGTTAATAACATGAAGCTATCGATATCTATAGAATTTAACACAATTGGCCTATTCATAGTTTCGATTTTTATATTGCACTTATATTTTAATCCTATGCAGTTGAAATGACGTAATTTGGTCCTAAACTATCCGTGGCATAGAAAAACTTTTAGGTTTAATTAAATGGAATAACAACTCGACGTAAATTTCATAAAATTTTACTTGGTGACGGAGTGACACGACTCAAGAGTCGAAGGTGACAAACAGTGAAAATGTGTCTTCTAACTCTCTGATTGGATACATGTAAAAATACACCAAACTATAAGCCGTGTGACTTGATGCTCTGTAGATAATTTAAAATAGCATAAAATTAAATTCACTACCGAACGTATAACGATATGATTCGACTGAAATATCTCGAGCAGAGAACATGATCACTTCTTAGAACATTACGAGTTTTCCCTGCTTTTATAACCAGAGATCTTCTTTGTTTCCAGAGATAAAATCTAGATATAAAAAACATTACACATAAATTGTTTGTTTAATTTATAAACTTTGATTGGTAAAAACAATTTCAACACCAGTATCAAAAAATTAAATATCATTTAGTCAACTAATTACGAAGATCCTTTGAAAAAATTTAACACGTGTTCAAAGCTAAGAACAAGCAAGAAGCTCGCCTGGTAGAGGTATTTCAACAACAACATTCTTTAAAAGCCCAAAATAACTGTAGGTATTCTACATTCATACCAGTACACAGTACAGTATTTTTTTCTTGAGTGTTCCCATTATATTGGAATAGGTAATCGCTAGGTTCACAGTGAATTGTGACGAGCCTTTAGTGGTCCTTTGTTACCGTCCAAATAACAAAACGGTGTCTTTGTAGAAAGTCAGGGTGATTTAGTATTTATCTGCGACATAATAGACGTAAAAGACATTTTCAATACAGAGAACTAATTCATACAAATAGTAATTGTACAGTTTACCACGGAGAAACTGTACGACACGAAATTCAATCATAAATATTGTAAGTTACAACCGGTCCACGTACGAAACTATTAGTACATCTCAACTAAATTAAAAATATAACGTACCACTTAACTGCTGATAAACAAGATAGCAAAGTACCTAATACACATTCCGTGTATCGATGTTCTTCACTCTAATAAATCACTGCAAATTAATAGATCCAATATGAATTGTGTCCTTTAAGATCGAGTAATGCTGGTACACACAGAGATAATAATTCATTTAATTTCTAATTATTCTCAAATTGAAAATATATGTCAATCTGTTGTCATCCTTCAGTACATACTAGTCCGAGCGATAATAAGCTCACAGAACATAACAGAAAGACATCAGCAGATATTACCGGTCCTCACACGAATTGGTAATTTAAAGAAGATTAAATGGAGGCAACAATTTTTGATTCAATTATTAATTACAAATTATTTTACGACACTTGACACAAGGCGGGAAACACGTGAGTTGTGAGTCAAGTAACCTCCTCGTGTAAATAATACTACAACTAAAAGTAAAAAATGAAATGGTGGGGAACACGTATTAAATTAGATAACGGAACATTTTAAATCTTATCTTGATTTGTTCCCAGTTACTTCTAATATTGCTTTGGATTTTATTTATTCATGTCCAATTAGACTTAGATTACAAAAATATGAAGCTGTATTAAAAGTAACACTGAACCCTTAAGTAAAAGAAACTTTAAAAGAGTTAATCGGTAGTCTTAAAGCGAATGTTTAAAAGATCTATGTATTTGACCTTACAGTTCTTCCCTGCGAGAATACTTATACGAAAGACAATGTTTTTGTCGAGTAACTTCACATATCTATTGAATCACATATTCCTATTCAAATACCTAATTAAAAGCCAACTTCGAAATTTTAATCTAACTATTATTCAAATGTCGAACTTTATAAACCGACGTGTAGACGAGCTCCATAAGTACATTTAGATGTATTCGAACCCAACGTAATCTTGCTGCTAGAGAAAATCCGTCTTACTCCAAAGCTTATACTGCATGCAAAAGGCAGTAATTGTAATAATTTTTGTTCCTCTGTAGATGGAACAACTACCGCTAGTGGTGTGGCAAAAGATGAGATGGTTTTAAGGCTACAGATCTCATAGAACTCATATTGATAGCACAATAAACTACGATACATGTAAGTGTATGGCGTCTATCTCGCCAGATTAGGTGTGATTCCCATGTACGAACTGTACAAATGTATCAAAGACAAGGATACGTTTCCTGTTTGTGATGGTATTTCATATTTCACGATGAAACACTTACTTAAAAATAGAAACATAATAATTCTCTTCTTGAATTTATCTCAGGAAATGAAAAAACATCTCTGGTGACGAAAGCAGGCAAAAACTCGTAATGTTTTAATAAGTGACAGTATTCTCTGGTCGAGATCTTTGAGATGGCTCGGCTGTTTTTAAATTATTTCGTTTTATGTAGTGTCATACATTTACGACCATCGTGGCGCAACGGTTTAGTGCGTCGGAAAGTAAACGGGGGGTTGCGGGTTCGATTCCCGCCCTGAGTCTGGATGTTTATGTATAATATGTATTTATTTACAAAAGAAAAGTATATAAGGAGTATATCAGTTGTCTATTACCCATAACACAAGCGCTGTGCTGCTTACTTTGAGACTAGATGACGCTGTGTGAAATGTCTGAGTATATTATTATTATTTAATTTTATGCTTTTTGAGGATCTTAACAGCACCAAGGCACAAGGTTTAAACATCTGTCAATTTCACTGCTTGTCGTCCTAGATTTTGAGTCACGAGACCCAGTCACTGTGTCAAATTTTATGAAAGAAAGTCCAGAAATCTAAAAGAATTTGACAAGAGAAACAACCAGCCTGCAGATTGTCAGGTGTTCTGGACCCCCAGCCCTCGGCTAATATACCATACACCTACCTATAGGTTAAAAAGAACGAAAGTAACATGTTTGTTCAATAATGAAACAATTTCAATACATATATTTGAAATCCCTTGTTGTTAACTTCAATGAGTTAATAGATCGCAAATGTAATATCTGGCGACATTATTGTTATCTCATAATTAGTTTATATTGTAGACGTAATAATAGCACTTGGCGCTCTGTACTCTCTGAATACGTAATAACAATCAGGAATAACTTAGTTAATTGCAATTAGTTGATGGCCGTTAAACAATAATTAGTTACCTTATATTAAACAGTAATTACCATGAACACAATGTGTTATGTACTCGTATACATATATGAAATTTGGAATGTAGGCGTTTTTTTAAGAACTGCCTTAGATGGCGTAGTGAAATTAGAAAAAAAAATACTGACGGTATTCTCATTGATACGGTATTGAGGGTCGAAAAAAATTCAGAAGCGTACGAGGTATCTATAGTCATGTGTCCCTAGACTAGACGATGGAGAATTTTTAAAGGGATGCATTTGACGGCACTTCAAAATTGGTTAAAATATACACACAATTGCTATGAATTGCTAATAAAAAATATTTCATGCAATAAAATGTTACTCCTTCATTAAATCTATATTAGAAACTAACACACACCGAAACTTTAATGTGATTGGAACTTCAATCACATTAAAGTTTCAGTGATTGAAGATGCAGCCAACATTTAATTGTGAAAACTGTTAATTTCATTCATTTTATAGCAACGACCATTAATTTTGCAGATGTGATTTATATCAAAAGTAGCAAATTTATACAAAAAACCGTCAATTTTAAATATTGAGATTTGCAGAGAAAATTACTAATTCTATAGCTCCAATATATATATCCCATTTTTAAATGATTCCTTTGCGTAAACATATATACATAATCCGAGAGATATGAGCTACTAAAGTAATAAAAATTGTACCTTCCCTCTTTTACTTTTCGACTGGAGTGGAAAATTCCAAAAGCAAAAAAGTAGCAGAACTTAAAAAACATATTTTCATCTCAAATTACTTTAAATATGATATGTCGTGTAGTTTTTGAGATGCGGGCCATTCAAGGTAACACGTTATTTTGAATTTAGCAAACACATATTTATTAGCGATCAATTTATTTATATGGACAATGGCGATTCATTCTCGTATATGTAATTGTTGTTCGGGAAACATAAAACAAAACTAAAAGTACAAGAAATGTGTAAACTAACTACTAAAAGTACAACTAACAACTAAAAGTACGTGATAAATTCCACGATTAGCAGTTGTTTCATCGTGTTAAGATATTGCTATAAATTTTTACAAAATAGCGAAATATTCCTGCATCAAATACAAACTAATAGTATATTATACCCGGTAAAGCATGGCAACAAAAGAATCGATTACAAATACAGGTCCCTAATGGCAACACCGTTAGGGGGGCGATTAGTTAATGGGCGGTACCTGTACGATACACATGCATATATACGAGGGGTCGTCAGCTTCTTTGGCAGTACGGCGCAGTACGGCGTAGACCAGTGAGAAAGCGAAAAGTGTGTAAAGTACCTACCTATACGTAGTGCAGTTCAGTGTGGCCGGACGGCTAAAAGAGACTTACTTTACAGACATCACAGGTAAGAGCTTTGTATTTTATTTTCTTCTAGTAAGTCAGTACCATAAAGCTATGAAACTTGTGTGTCTTTTACATTTTATTCCTAAAGGTTTTTATCGAATTAAATAAAAAATAAACAAACAAACATGTAAAATTAAGCCACAGGTTATCAATTGATTCGACAAACACTGACAGTTAAAATCTGCGATTTATTTGAAACGAATATGAGTTTAAGATGAAATAGTATTAATAATATACATATAATATACTCCTTGATTATTTACTTGTAAAGTTCTTATTTGATGGATGACATACTACATATTTACGTTAGTAACTAATTAATCTGTGACACATAGTTTAATTTAGTAAATACATTTCGTAGTATGTTTATTGTTTATTTTTCATTAAAAGTCACATTGCATACATTTTACAAGCTTTTATTGAACTATACTTGTTGGTATACGTTAGTCAAATTTTGCAATCACATTTTGAACGTGTTCCATGTGACCGATATAATGATCTTCATTCATGTTTAAAACAGATTTTTGAACATTATTTCGATTTCGATATCAGCCGTTGTTTGGATTTTATTAATATGAATAATTTTAGATGCCTGTAAAAATAACGGTCTTTTCATTTGTTTCAGGTAATAGTAAAAGTAAAACATCATGTATTCTCCAAGTAATCCAAAAAGTCTGCAAGACATGGTGCTTTACTTTTTTGCGGCCCGCATGTGGAAGAAGTCAAACCTGTATAAACTGCTTGCAGAATTCGTGTACTTGCATTATATTGGTGGATGTAAGCATCCTGAGCGTCGGCGGAGATTAAAGGAAAATATAGATACAGAAGTAAAAAACGTATCCAAAACTATGACTGAAATTTTACCAGGGATCACAATTACTGAATGTGAAAAAAAATGGTTGGAGGTGTGTGGAAACTGTGAGTCATTCGCATTCGAAATCGGAAGAGAAAAAGGTTTAAAATCCAGCAGTTTGGAGTTCTGTTTTAAACGAATTAAAATCACTAATTCGGGAACAATCAACAAACACGAGTCAATAAGAAGCATACTCTGTGATTCGGAGCTAAACATACGACTACTTGACCTGGCTCATGAATATAAAGTCAACGTCAGGAGGATAGCTATGGTTCTGATGGACAAATATCAGTCGGACAAACGTGAAATACGGCGGTTACGTAAATTGGTATGGAAGGATCTACCACGATCGAAGAAATTGCGTCCACCCAATATTGAAACTTTTACAATAATTTGTGATAGAGAGATTATATATGTATCTTTTTATTCATAACTTTATAGAAGAGAATTATTTATTGTGATAGCAGTGAAAAAACTGTAGTTCGAAATCAATAAAAGGCAATATTCACAGTAACTAATCAGCACTTTAATTTCTTAATTTAGTGAAATCACAGTCCGCCATCTTATCGCACACATTACCTAAAGAACACACGCAAGCACATTTTAGGCAACTAAAAAAAAATGTTGTATTACATTGGCAACTTAACACCCCCTATCGATGTAATACATACGTAATTTACAATAAAAACATCAGTTGTTCACTAAATGAAAACAATACATTTTACACTTCTAAACCACATTCATGTATAAACTTAAACAATAGTTGTTTACCTAATGCTTTAGTAAACATATCGGCTATTTGTTCATCAGTTTTTACAAAAGTTGTTACAAAAGTCCCCCAAATCCCTGAAAGGTATTAAAGCATGTCAAGTAGAGAGTCCACCTATGAGATTATAAATATCCTCGTGTGATATTTTTATTTCGATACAACTCAAATAATTTTAATGATCTAACTGCCGGCATCACTATTTTGAGTTCATGACCCATATACAATCTCGGGGAGTAGTGAATTACCAGCTAACTATTTTGCTAGGCATCTACCAGGCTATCAGGAGACCACGCCCACAGCTAGATAGGTATCTATTGTTAAATGCTATGTGCCGTCGGCAAGCGCCTCGCGCCCGCTACATAGTACATGTAGGCCTACTGTAAGCAATTAAATCGCACGTCACTTAACACCTCTTCTACTTCTTTGTTACTTGTTTGTCGACGCCTATGGATCAAAATTTTAATTCTAAAGTACTATGAAATAATTATTGTAAAGCAGATAAAAATATAGAAAATATGTGTAGACATTATGAGGTAGTATTTAAGTGTAACAATGATATTGTTGGTAGGATGATAGTGATGCCAACTGGGCAAGAGATTTAAAGGATGGAAAGTCTACAACAGGGTATTGTTTTAAAACAATGTTGTGTAAGTTTATCGTCTACCGAACCTGAATATGTTGCTATTAGTATGGCTGCTGGCGAAGCATCTTGGTTGATTAACTTGTTGAATGATTTTAATATCCAGTCCAGTTCTGTCTGTCCAGTCCCAATATCTTGTGATAATCAATCTGCAATAATGGTAGCAAATACAGATAGTGTTAAAAGATTGAAACACAGACATTCGATTCCATTTTATAAAAGAATTAGTAAAAAATTAATATTTTTTTTTTAATATACAAGATGTTACTAAAGTTCCGGTAATGCCTGAAGCGCGATAGAATGTTGAAAAGTGCGGTTATTTTTGTCTTAACTGTTAGGATTTCTGAAATAATTACCATCGAAATTTTACAAAACAATCGCTATAATTTTTAAAGAATCCCATCCCTAGTGATCAGCTGTTCATCAAGTTTAAGGTCATCAACTACAAAATCATAGATTATATTTTTTCAGACTGCGGACATTTGTAAGTAATTTCTGCCTAAGCTTTCGTGTGCAAGATGTAAATGTAGTATTTGTATTGAACAAATTATTTTAACTTTTAGTGTGGGTATGTGATGTTATGTTTGTCTTTCGCGTTGCAAGGCTAAGAAACTAACGCCTAACACTAAAGGAGTTAATAAAAGTTTTTTCGGCAAATTATCCTAGTCAGATTTAGAAAATGAAAATTATAGTACGGATTGTTACGCTTCAGCTTTTAACGATACCGCACTTGTTCCATAGGCACGCATATTATCCAGCTGTCTTACACAGACCCATCTCCTGTAGTTTAATCTTTGAAAATACCAGGCAATTATAATTTGGTGCTATTTTTTCAAAGCTTTTTATTTTTTCTACGTGGGTTCATGGGTTAATAATAAAAATAAGATACGATGGTTTGCTTGATATGGAACTTCGTTCACTAGACCAGAAGATTTTTACCAGCAACGACCTTTACAGTTTCCTAAAAACAAAATAAACAATGCAAATAAGTAATTGAACTTTCTTTGCTCAGCAACATCAATTAGGCATCCAAGTTACATTGCAGGATATTTTGTGACATTTTTTACATTTCACTTTCATATCAATCAAACGCATCAATATCGAATTTCGGAAGGCGATAATTTTCATTTCATTTCGGTTAAAATATTTATCGTATCTTATTAGCTTACGATAGAAATACCCTTACCCCTGCTTCACTCTTTTTAGGGGACCCCTAAGATGACAAGGTAGACAAAGATATTGCAACTATCTTTGTCTTTCGAAGACATACCACCGGCGCGGTTTCCTTTGAAGCGGTGCGGTGTATGCTGTCAAAGAAAAACCGACCGTGCGCGACTTTATTTAGAGGAGTGCGTCATATGATGTCAAAGAAAAGCCGCCGACGCGGCTTTCTTTTATGTTTTGATTTCTTTGATGACACTACACATCAGTCGATCGTTAGTCGTAAGCATGATAGTATGTAGTTGTTTCCTTGAATGTGCGTAGATTAGTGGATACCTAATAAACGCAGCAACGCAGCCATTTTTCGACAGGCGAGGTTGTGCATAAAAGACAAAGGACGACACTTTGAACTTCTCCTCTAATTTTTAATTACTTAGAAATGTACCTACCGTTTTTGGTGTAGGTACTTTGTCTATTTATGTAACGACTTAAAACTTTCCTTCATTGATATTCGTAAGTGATACAAAGCAATTATCTTCTTTTTTACTTACCCCTTATATTACTGTTTTAAAATTAATAATTTCATTTCGGATTAAAATTATTTTGAAAATGGGACCCTAATAGACCCTATTATGGAGGGTTCGATATTCCGGCCTCTCAACAGCTACACCCACAACGCACATTTAAATTGCATGCTCTCCTGGTATTTGGCTTCCTAAATTAATTTTAAGGGTTCCGTACGTCCGCATAATTTTTAATAAGTATTGTTCATTTAGTTTCGAATCGTAATTATCCTGATAATCACATTTTCAAAATACTTTTGAGTAATGTTGATTTTATACATAATTTATTTCTAATATTTACTTATGATTTCTTCTCGTTACTTTTATTTACAATTAAAAAGACGTACAATTTTTTCTTTCATAGATGACTGTTTATTCATGGCTATTATTTAATTCTAATATTTACTTATGATTTGTTCTCGTAGCTTTTATTTACATCTAGTGACCCGCCCCGGCATTGCACGGGTAGAATAAAAAAAATAATGCAGCCCATGTTACTCGCTGATAATGTAGCTTTCTAAGGTGAAAGAATTTTTGAAATCGGTTTAGTAGTTTTTGAGTTTATCCATTACATACAAACAAACAAAGTTAACCTCTTCATAATAGTAATGTAAATTAAAAAGACGTACAATGGTTGCTTTCATATAAAAAAAATGCAGTGCTCGATACGAAATATGAGTTTGAATCTTTGAAGATTCTGTTTTTTTTTTAATGTTGTATCGAGTTTTTTAGTATTCGAGTTTTTTAAGTATTGTATCGCATTTAAAAAATTCAGTTTCCAAACTCTAAAACGGCAAAAATTTTGTTTTTCCAAAAATTTTTTAAAATATGTAGTTCGATTGTCAATACGATTATAACGGGATCATGGTATTCATCGTGTTAATTTTACATTACTGTTTTTAATTATTGAAATTCTAGTTCCGAACGCCTACTAAGAAATCGAATGTTATTAAATTATTAAAATTTAAAATGGGTCCCTAAAAATAACTAGCTCTCCCTTTCTTATATTACATAAAAACTATAATAACAAAATAGCACACAAAATAGGTAATAATTTCATTGGTTTGCTTCGACCAATCGAAACTGCTTATTAGGTTTGTCGGCACCTTTGACTGTCGGAAATTGAAACTTATTATTTTAGTCAGAGCTCTGAGCTGTTTACGTTAACATCTAATTTTTATTTATTTTATTTGTGAGTGAAAATGTGATGGTACGAAAGGAGACTACAACGACATGATGTTGTGCTCGGAGCCGTTAATGGAAACTTTGTGACACTTTTTTCGTTTCATTACATACAAATTAGAATCAATCACGAATTTTATTTGCATTCCAAAATAATATTTGTTGAGGCACAGATTTATAAATGGAAGCAGATCAAACATAATTCACTCACACATAGATACCGTATAAGTAATAACACTGTCACTTTCATTGTAGTTTGAAATTGTATATCTTTATCCTTTTCTTTCATTTGTTGCAACACAATGGCACACATAGACAATTCCGAAACCGTGGCAGCCGCCATCTTCCGCTTAAGTCAAAATAAGCGGAGTATGGCGTCTGTTTACTTGTGTAGTACATCACATGTTCGATGATTCATTATTTCTTGGTGTATAAACATTATTTTGGTTATTTAAAGTGCAAAAAATGGTACAAAAGTCTTGTACCCCCAATAGTTGCAACGCCTCATACAGAAAACCCCCGAAAATCACGTTCCATCGGTAAGTAAATCTGATGTTGCAAATTGTTTGATTACTGCATTCAGTTAGTTGATATTTTTGTATTTCGTGGCTCCGACACTTAAATATGTTGCAAACTATTAAAATTGAAGTTTCCTTATATTGTTAAAGGTTTTTTTTATAGGTCTTTTATATTTTTGTACCAAGACCTAACCAAATTTGACATTATTAGTACTTGTACCATAAAGAGGGCCGAATTCAGAAAAAACTGAGTCTCGTAATAAAATTAATATTAACGGACAGGTATCCAAGGTTAAGCAACTATCTATTTTTTGCAACTATCTTTTGATTTTGATGTATACCTCGTTAATTTCAGGTTTCTAAAGGATGAAAATCTTCAAATTTTTTGGTTAAAGAACTACATAAAAGAAATACATAAGAAAAGCTACATAGAACAAACTGGCAGACCAATTCTGGCAGTGTTCTGTGCTCAAAACATTTTGTACCCTATTTATTATGTAAAAGAGATACCCGTAAAACCCTGTTGTTGTTTGACCATGAAATTTAACATACCTATTAAAAATGAACATGCTATCGCCAAATTAATCTCTAGTCGCTATGCTGGGCTGAACCTGGACCAGTGTTGTTTAGAAAAAAGCCAGTGCTGGAATCCATACCTCATAATTACAAAATTATTTTTAATTTATTTATAAAATAATACAACTTTCTTGCTTCAGGTAATCGAAGATGGACTTTATTATGCATAAATTGTGTGGTTACATGTAAAAATGGTGAAAACAAATATGGATATCTCCAGGCGAATAATGACAAATAATACCTACGATTACTTGCAATGGTAATCCTTAGCATATCTGACATTCTGCGCTAGTAACTTCTGGCACACATTGAAAAACAGTGAAATGATGTGTTTGATGCACATCTATAATGAGTTCTTAGATAATGTAATAAGAAAACAATCCGATTAATAAATAAAAGACTGAAAACATGTTTTGTTTTATTGTGTAAGCTATTTTAGTTTTTATTCTCAATGTGATCGATCACCCATCGACTATCTCCCGATTTCTTTTAATTTTTGAGTTTTATGCGTAATTTAGAAAAAATAATAATCAAAGGACAAAGCATAGCGATGAAGAGTTATTTAATGTTTTATTAAACATTCACTGACGCTTATCTCCTTAGAAAAATAGTTAACGATAACACTCGTCTGATGTAAAACTTGTTCTATTTTCTCATAACCAAGTCTCAAACACTTACAGTAAAGCAATGGTAAGTAGGCTTTACTGGAGTTACAAAGGACTGTTAAACGAAATTCCTCCAACTCCTCTCACTCGCACACAACTTTAACCTACAATATACTATAATTTTTGCACTTAAAACTCCCAAAAGCACAAAGAATAGCAAATCTGAATTTTGAATAAAATGCCAACCACGCTTCTTTTGTTCGCGCCAAAAAGTCTAAATTCAAAACTTTCACTTCCCTGATTATCAACTTTCGCGACTTTTAAAAATATATCGTTTATGTCATTAAACTTCATGTACCCACATAAATCGAACCTCAAGCAAGGTCATCACATGTACATGCGGCGCAAGACCAGCAGCACACAGCCGTCAGGCTTCATGTATCGAACGAACAATCATAATATTGTATCGTGGAGCCATTGGGAACACTCCAAATTACATCCTTCATGTGATAAAAACAATCTACAAAAAGAAGGAATATAATAAAGTAATAATCTCTAATACTAGTATATCAATTAATTTTATCTTTATTTATATTAACAAAAAGCACATACATACGTTAATATTTTCAAACTTAAAACTACACATTATCTTTTTTTTATCCTTATTTTATCACATGAAAAATATAATTTAATGTCTCAAATAGTCCCGCTCTTAGATAATACACAATATAGATACCCACTCCTTAATGCGGCCCTGAGTTTTGTATGTGTGTGAGTAATATTTGTTAGTGTTAAATTTGCCACGCATTTTGAACCGATAGGTAGTCTGCTTCCATTTAAAAGTCTGTGTGTTGAGGTTAGTGTGTGACAGATGACAATTGTCTACGATACAATGATTAATAGGTAACGCGTTCGGAAAGTTGTTCGCAATAGAGTACGTAGTACTACTTCATTTCTTCCAAGTAAAATCAATAAATATTGCAATTTAAGTGTATATTATTTAAACCAGAACATAATATAGTAAACTTTTAATTATTTAGTTGTTTTCATTGTAATGTTCGTTGTTACTTTCGTTAAAATCTACATTCACTTACGTTTCGTTCAGTAATCACATTGAATGTTTGGATGCATCGATAGTGATAATTATCGTGGTAATAAATCGGTAATCGATTTTCTTTGTATAAAATATATATTTGTTATAAACAAAATAAAACAATTTTAGACGGTGATGATTTGATTCGGTTTTAATATAATTTATCCAGGTTTGCTTTTCCATTTTGACGATGAGATAAATAAATTAAGTTGTAAAAATTTAAATACGAGTAATTCCTAATACTCGATTGTATTCGATAAAGGAGAGACGAGTGTTGATATATATATATCTGTTTTACAAATCAAGTAGAATAGAATGTTCGAGGAAATGGGCATTGCTTCCGGCTTGTTTTTCAGTGGCTACTTTTATCTAGATCATTCTAATTCTATTGTGGAACTGTCAATCTGACATTTTGATGTTGTCACTTCGAAATTTCCAGACACTTCCTATTGGTCGATGTCTTTTCAGAGACTTGCTGTCTCTTTCTTATGTCGGAAACCTCAGACTGAAACCTGAGTAGTTTTCAGTTACATTAATAATGACGTGAGAGGGTACAAATTTTGTCGAGGTGTAGTATCAGTCATGGAAGGAGCCATCCACTTTTGGTGGTGGTTAAGTGGCAGACAAAAATGTCCATATAGAAATAGAATATACATGCCTATATATTTAAGATGTTTCTAGTGGTTTTAAGAAGTTTCTTTTTTTATTATTTCTAATATTTTGAAAGTCCCATGATAGACCTCATGGTAAGTAGAAAGTGGAGTTGTAGTTTTCTTTTAAAAGTACTTTCCTTGGTGCTTAGTTCAGTGTATTAACCCTAGGAATTTTGTTACAGGGTTTCAGGCTAAGTTCCATGTGTAATTCCATGTGTGATTGCATGTTTACTTCCATGTTTACTTCCAATGTTTCGCAAGGTGACACAACGTTTGCATACCACTGGTAGTGTTCTCAGTTCCACTAGCGAAGGACTTTCTGTCACACAAATGTAGACTTCAAAGAACAGATAGATTTTAGAACACTTTACAATTGAGTCCAGAAGTAGTAAACGAAGCGCTGCCGCCATTCTCAGCACGAATCACATGACCGTATGGCGGTTTCTAAACTTTGGTGGCCAGTACCATCACGGTACCATTTCCATTTTCAACATATATCGGAACGAACCGCTTTGTTTCGAACGGCGAGAGAGACAGCTTTGTGACTTAAAGAATGCGTGTATTATTGTTTGTGTTAGTGCGATTAATGGAACGGCAACTTATATGTGTTCTTTCGAAAGGATGCCTAATTTCCTTGGATGGGCTCTAAGCGGCTGCATTGTGAGTCATCAAACTTTCAGTATGTATATTACATTGTTAACTATGTATCTTTAGCGATAGGTTAGTGCGCGTTATAATTGCAAGCAGTAGGTACGTATAGCAGGCCGCGCCGTGCCATCGGCAAACAGTACAGACAGCGAGAGCTACTAGACACGCATCTGTACAATATTTCAACGCCTATTATTTATCAACTAGTTTTTATTTATTTTATTCACGGGATATAATTGCTAACAGTAGGTACTTAAGTACTTTGTAACAGGCGCAAGCCACGTGCCGTCGGACTACAGCTTGCGAGAGCTAACAGATACGCATATCTGTACAGTATTTCAACATGTATTATTTATTAAGTAGCTTTTATTTATTTTATTTATTGAGTAACGCGCAATATATGTATGCGCGATATAGGTATGTTTATGTATTATGTAGCAGGCGTGCGCCACGTTCCGTCGGCACTTAGCGCAACTTGTGAGATTTAACAGACACATATCTGTACAGTATTACCACACCCATTATTTATTAAGTAGCTTTTGCACATACATATCTTCACGCTGTATCCCGAACGGGGTAGTCAGAGAGGACGGAGTGCTAAACTTTTCAATTTTTACATACTTCCTTCGCTTCCTCTAATCTCATCATTCTCCTGAAACATTTTCGCTTAGAACAAACAAGTTTTAAACAAGTAACAAAGAAGTAGAAGAAGTGTTAAGGGACGTGCGATTTAATTGCTTACAGTAGGCCTACATGTACTATGTAGCGGGCGCGAGGCGCTTGCCGACGGCACATAGCATTTAACAATAGATACCTATCTAGCTGTGGGCGTGGTCTCCTGATAGCCTGGTAGATGCCTAGCAAAATAGTTAGCTGGTAATTCACTACTCCCCGAGATTGTATATGGGTCATGAACTCAAAATAGTGATGCCGGCAGTTTAGTCGATATTTTTATTTATCATTAAAATTATTTAAGTTGTATCGAAATAAAAATATCACAGGAGGATATTTATAATCTCATAGGTGGACTCTCTACTTGACATGCTTTAATACCTTTCAGGGATTTGGGGGACTTTTGTAACAACTTTTGTAAAAACTGATGAACAAATAGCAGATATGTTTACTGAAGCATTAGGTAAAGAACTATTGTTTAAGTTTATACATGAATGTGGTTTAGAAGTGTAAAATGTATTGCTTTTATTTAGTGAACAACTGATTTCTTTATTGTAAATTACGTATGTATTACATTGATAGGGGGTGTTAAGTTGCCAATGTAATACAACATTTTTTTTAAGTTGGCTAAAATACGCTTGCGTGTGTTCTTTAGGTAACGTGTGCGATAAGATGGCGGACTGTGATTTCACAAAATTAAGAAATTAAAGTGCTGATTAGTTACTGTGAATATTGCCTTTTATTGATTTCAAACTACAGTTTTTTCACTGTTATCGCAATAAATAATTCTCTTCTATCAAGTTACGAATAAAAAGATACATATATAATCTCTCTATCACAAATTAATGTAAAAGTTTCAATATTAGGAGGGCGCAATTTCTTCGATCGTGGTAGATCCTTCCATACCAATTTACGTAACCGCCGTATTTCACGTTTGTCCGACTGATATTTGTCCATCAGAACCATAGCTATCCTCCTGACGTTGACTTTATATTCATGAGCCAGGTCAAGTAGTTGTATGTTTAGCTCCGAATCACAGAGTATGCTTCTTATTGACTCGTGTTTGTTGATTGTTCCCGAATTAGTGATTTTAATTCGTTTAAAACAGAACTCCAAACTGCTGGATTTTAAACCTTTTTCTCTTCCGATTTCGAATGCGAATGACTCACAGTTTCCACACACCTCCAACCATTTTTTTTCACATTCAGTAATTGTGATCCCTGGTAAAATTTCAGTCATAGTTTTGGATACGTTTTTTACTTCTGTGTCTATATTTTCCTTTAATCTCCGCCGACGCTCAGGATGCTTACATCCACCAATATAATGCAAGTACACGAATTCTGCAAGCAGTTTATACAGGTTTGACTTCTTCCACATGCGGGCCGCAAAAAAGTAAAACACCATGTCTTGCAGACTTTTTGGATTACTTGGAGAATACATGTTTTACTTTTACTATTATCTGAAACAAATGAAAAGACCGTTATTTTTACAGGCATCTAAAATTATTCATATTAATAAAATCCAAACAACGGCTGATATCGAAATCGAAATAATGTTCAAAAATCTGTTTTAAACATGAATGAAGATCATTATATCGGTCACATGGAACACGTTCAAAATGTGATTGCAAAATTTGACTAACGTATACCAACAAGTAGAGTTCAATAAAAGCTTGTAAAATGTATGCAATACGACTTTTAATGAAAAATAAATAACAAACATACTACGAAATGTATTTACTAAATTAAACTATGTGTCACAGATTAATTAGTTACTAACGTAAATATGTATTATGTCATCCATCAAGTTAGAACTTTACAAGTAAATAATCAAAGAGTATAATGTATATTATTATTACTATTTCATCTTAAACTCATATTCCTTTCAAATAAATCGCAGATTTTAACCGTCAGTGTTTGTCGAATCAATTGATAACCTGCGGCTTAATTTTACATGTTTGTTTGTTTATTTTTTATCTAATTCAATAAAAACCTTTAGGAATAAAATGTAAAAGACACACAAGTTTCATAGCTTTATGGTACTGACTTACTAGAAGAAAATAAAATACAAAGCTCTTACCTGTGATGTCTGTAAATTAAGTCTCTTTTAGCCGTCCGGCCACACTGAACTGCACTACGTATAGGTAGGTACTTTACACACTTTTCGCTTTCTCACTGGTCTACGCCGTACTGCGCCGTACTGCCAAAGAAGCTGACGACCCCTCGTATATATGCATGTGTATCGTACAGGTACCGCCCATTAACTAATCGCCCCCCTAACGGTGTTGCCATTAGGGACCTGTATTTGTAATCGATTCTTTTGTTGCCATGCTTTACCTGGTATAACATACTATTAGTTTGTATTTGACGCAGGAACATTTCGCTATTTTGTTAAAAATTATACCAATATCTTAACACGATGAAACGACTGTTAATCGTGGAATTTATCACGTATAACTACATTTTTTGCACTTTTAGTTTTGTTTTATGTTTCCCGAACAACAATTACATATACGAGAATGAATCGCCATTGTCCATATAAATAAATTGATCGCTAATAAATAATAACGTGTTGCCTTGAATGGCCCGCATCTCAAAAACCACACGACATATCATATTTAAAGTAACTTGAGATGAAAATATGTTTTTCAAGTTCTGCTACTTTTTTGCATTTAGAATTATCCACTCCAGTCGAAAAGTAAAAGAGGGAAGGTACAATTTTTATTACTTTAGAAGCTCATATCTCTCGGATTATGTACATATGTTTACGCAAAAGAATCATTTAAATTGCTATAAAATAATTGTAAACTACAAAATTAACAGTTTTCACAATTAAATGTTGGTTGCAACTTCAATCACTGAAACTTTAATGTGATTGAAGTTCCAATCACATTAAAGTTTCGGTGTGTGTTAGTTTCTAATATAGATTAAATGAAGGAGTAACATTTTATTGCATGAAATATTTTTTATTAGCAATTCATAGCAATTGTGTGTATATTTTAACCAATTTTAAAGTGGCGTTAAATGCATCCCTTTAAAAATTCTCCATCGTCTATGGACACATGACTATAGATACCTCATACGCTTCTGAATTTTTTTCGACCCTCAATACCGTATCAATGAGAATACCGTTAATATTTTTTTTTTCTAGTTTCACTGTACGCTGTATCCCTAACGGGGTATTCAGAAAGGACGGAGTGTCAAGTGCTATTATTATGTCTCAATATAAACTAATTATTAGATAACAATAATGTCGCCAGATATTACATTTGCGATCTATTAACTCATTGAAGTTAACAACAAGGGATTTCAAATATATGTATTGAAATTGTTTCATTATTGAACAAACATGTTACTTTCGTTCTTTTTAACCTATAGGTAGGTGTATGGTATATTAGCCGAGAGCTGGGGGTCCAGAACACCTGACAATCCGCAGGCTGGTTGTTTCTCTTGTCAAATACTTTTAGATTTCTGGACTTTCTTTCGTAAAATTTGACACAGTGACTGGGTCACGTGACTCAAAATCTAGGACGACAAGCAGTGAAAATGTGACCGGATACATATAAAAATACACTAAAACCTGTAGATAGTCAGATGTATAAACCTTGTGCCTTGGTGCTGTTAAGATCCTCAAAAAGCATAAAATTAAATGTATAACACTACTTTAAACAAAATGATTTAAAAACAGCCGAGCCATCTCAAAGATCTCGAGCAGAGATTACTGTCACTTATTAAAACATTACGAGTTTTTGCCTGCTTTCGTCACCAGAGATGTTTTTTGTTTCCTGAGATAAATTCAAGAAGATAATTATTATGTTTCTATTTTTAAGTATCTGTTTCATCGTGAAATATGAAATACCATCACATACAGGAAACGTAACCTTGTCTTTGATACATTTGTACAGTTCGTACATGGGAATCACACCTAATCTGGCGAGATAGACGCCATACACTTACACGTATCGCAGTTGATTATGTTATCAATATGAGGTCTACGAGATCTGTAGCCTTAAAACCATCTCATCTTTTGCCACACCACTAGCGGTGGTGGTATCATCTGCAGAAGAACAAAAATTATAGCAATTATAACTTTTGCTTGCCGTATAAACTTTGGAGTAAGACGTATTTTCTCTAGCAGCAAGATTACGTTGGGTTCGAATACATCTAAATGTACTTATGGAGCTCGTCTACACGTCGGTTTCTAAAGTTCGATATTTTAATAATAGTTAGGTTAAAACTTCGAAGTTGGCTTTTAATTAGGTATTTGGATAGGAATATGTGATTCAATAGATATGTGAAGTTACTCGACAAAAACATTGTCTTTCGTATAAGTATTCTCGCAGGGAAGAACTGTAAGGTCAAATACATAGATCTTTTAAACATTTGCTTTAAGTTTACCGATTAACTCTTTTAAAGTTTCTTTTACTTAAGGGTTCGGTGTTACTTTTTATACAGCTTGATATTTTTGTAATCTAAGTCTAATTGGACATGAATAAATAAAATCCAAAGCAATATTAGAAGTAACTGGAAACAAATCAGGATAAGATTTAAAGTGGTTCGGTTATAGTATTATTTACACGATTTATTTACACTTTTGGTTATAGTATTGTTTACAAGAGGAGGTTACTTGACTCACACCTCACGTGTTTACCGCCTTGTGTTATGTGTCGTAAAATAATTTGTAATTAATAATTGAATCAAAAATTGTTGCCTCCATTTAACCTTCTTTAAATTACCAATTCGTGTGATGACTGGTAATATCTGCTGATTTCTTTCTGTTATGTTCTGTGTGCTCAATATCGCTCGGACTGTGTACTGAATGATGACAACGGATTGACATATTTTTTCAATTTGAGAATAATTAAAAATTAAATGAATTATTATCTCTGTGTGTACCAGCATTACTTGATCTTAAATGACACAATTCATATTGGATCTATTAATTTGCAGTGATTTATTAGAGTGAAGAACATCGATACACAGAATGTGTATTAGGTATTTTGCTATCTTGTTCATCAGCAGTTAAATGGTACGTTATATTTTTAATTTAGTTGAGATGTACTAATAGTTTCGTACGTAGACCGGTTGTAACTTACAATATTTTTGATTGAATTTCGTGTCGTACGGTTTCTCCGTGGTAAACTGTACAATTACTATTTGTATGAATGTTAGTTCTCTGTATTGACAATGTCTTTTACGTATTTTATGTCGCAGATAAATACTAAATCACCCTGACTTTCTACAAAGACACCGTTTTGTTATTTGGACGATAACAAAGGACTACTGAAGGCTCGTCACAATACACTGTGTACCTAGCGATTACCTATTCCAATATAATGTTAACACTCAAGAAAAAAATTGTAAACGTGTACTGGTATGAATGTAGAATACCTACAGTTATTTTGGGCTTTTAAAAAATGTTGTTGAAAAACGTCTACCAGGCGAGCTTCTTGCTTGTTCTTCTCAGCTTCGAACACGTGTTAAATTTTTTCAAAGGGTCTTCGTAATTAGTGGACTAAATGATATTTAATTCTTTTGATATATTATTTACGGTACCGTGCAACTAAATGTAAATAAAATTGGTGTCGAAATTGCTTTTATTTATTTATTTATTTATTTATTTATTTATTTATTAGCAAACTTCACAGCTATACAATTGAAAGGAAAAAGCACTTGAATTAACATTTAAATAGCCAATTACGAAGTTCGACAAATTACAAACTGTTTATACAACACAAGAGGGTACAGAATAATTGTTTCTGCGTATAAAAGTGTGTGCGAGTGATGTTAGTTAAAAATAGAAATGTATGTATTTGTGGATATGTATGTATATGTATGCATTTGTATCAGCGGCATGTGTGGGTGTGTGACAGTGTCTGTGCTCGCTTACATGCGTAAGAAGACGTGTGCATGTACGTGTTTATGTTATATAAGTATAGACTATTGAGTGCACTATATTACCTACATTTTACCAATCAGAGTTTATAAATTAAACAAACAATTTATGTGTAATGTTTTTTGTATCTATATTTTATCTCTGGCAACAAAGAAGAAGATCTCTGGTTATAAAAGCAGGGAAAACTCGTAATGTTCTAAGAAGTGATCATGTTCTCTGCTCGAGATATTTCAGTCGAATCATATCGTTATACGTACAGTAGTGAATTTAATTTTATGCTATTTTAAATTATCTACAGAGCATCAAGTCATACGGCTTATAGTTTGGTGTATTTTTACATGTATCCGATCAAAGAGTTAGAAGCCACATTTTCACTGTTTCTCATTCGATTCCATTTTATAAAAGAATTAGTAAAAAAATTTTTTTTTTATATATGTAAACTGATGAACAAATAGGCGATATGTTTACTATAGCATTAGGTAAAGAACTATTGTTTAAGTTTATACATGAATGTGGTTTAGAAGTGTAAAATGTATTGTTTTTATTTAGTGAACAACTGATTTTTTTTTATTGCAAATTACGTATGTATTACACACAGATTTATAAATGGAAGCGGATCAAACATAATTCACTCACACATAGATACCGTGTAAGTAATAACACTGTCACTTTCATTGGAGTTTAAAATAGTATATCTTTATCTTTTTCTTTCATGTGTTGCAACACAAGGCCACACATAGACAATTCCGAAACCGTGGCAGCCGCTATCTTCTGCTTAAGTCAAAATAAGCGGAGTATGGCGTCTGTTTACGTGTGTAGTACGTCACATGTTCGATGATTAAATATTTCTTGGTCTATAAGCATTATTTTGGTTATTTAAAGTGCAAAATATAGTACAAAAGTGTTGTACCTCCAATAGTTGCAACGCCTCATACAGAAAAGTCCCGAAAATCACGTTCCATCGGTAAGTAAATCTGATGTTGCAAATTGTTTGATTACTGCATTCAGTTAACTGCTATTTTTGTGTTTCGTGGCTCCGACACTTAAACATGTTGCAAACTATTAAAATTAAAGTTTCCTTATGTTGTATAAGGTTTCTTTTTATAGGTTTTTTATATTTTTGTACCAAGTACCTAACCAATTTTGACATTATTAGTACTTGTACCTTAAAGAGGGCCTAATTCAGAGAAAACTGAGTCTCGTAATAAAATTAAATATTAACGGACAGGTACCTAAGGTTAAGCAACTATCTATTTTTTGCAACTATCTTTTGATTTTGATGTTTACCTTGTTAATATCGGGTTTCTAAAGGACGAAAATCTTCAAATTTGTTGGTTAAAGAACTACACAAAAGAAATACATAAGAAAGGTTACATAAAACAAACTGGCAGCCCAATTCTGGCAGTTTATTGTGCTCAAAACATTTTGAACCCCATTTATTATGTAAAGAGATACCCGTGAAACCCTGTTGTTGTTTGACCATGAAAATTAACATACCTATTAAAAATGAACATGTTATCGCCAAATTAATCTCTAGTCGCTATGCTGGGATGAACCTGGGCCAGTGTTGTTTAGAAAAAAGCCAGTGCTGGAAGCCATACTTCATAATTACAAATTATTTTTAATTTATTAATAAAATAATACAACTTTACTTGACTTTATTATGCATAAATTGTGTGTTCACATGTAAAAATGGTGAAAACAAACATGGATATCTCGAGACGAATAATGACAAATAGATTACTTGCAATGGTAATTAATCCTTAGCATATCTGACGTTCTGCGCTAGTTACCTCTGGCACACATTGAAAAACAGTGAAATGATGTGTTGGATGCACATCTATAATGAGTTCTTAGATAATGTAATAAGAAAACAATCCGATTAATAAATAAAAGACTGAAAACATTCTTTGTTTTTTTGTGTAACCTATTTTAGTTTTTTTTCTCAATGTGATCGATCACATATCGACTATCTCCCGATTTCTTTTAATTTTTGAGTTCATTCACTGAAGCTTATCTCCTTAGAAAAATAGTTAACGATAACACTCGTCTGATATAAAACTTGTTCTATTTTCTCATAACCAGGTCTCTAACACTTACAGTAAAGCAATGGTAAGTAGGCTTTACAGGCTGGAGTTACAAAGACTGTTAAACGAAATTCCTCCAATGCCTCTCACTCGCACACAACTTTAACTTACAATATACTATAATTTTTGCACTTGAAACTCTCAAAAGCACAAAAAATAGCAAATGTGAATTTTGAAAAAATGCCAACCACGCTTCTTTTGTTCGCGCCAAAAAGTCTAAATTCAAAACTTTCACTTGCCTGATTATCATCTTTCCCGACTTTTAAAAATATGTCGTTTATGTCATTAAACTTCATGTACCCACATAAATCGAACCGCAAGCAAGGTCATCACAATGTGCATGCGGCCCAAGACCAGCAGCGCAAAGCCGTCAGGCCTCATGTATCGAACGAACAATCATAATATTGTATCGTGGAGCTATTGCGAACACTCCAAATTACATCATTCATATGACAAAAAGAAGGAATATAATAAAGTAATAATCTCTAATACTAGTACATTTCTTAACTTAATTTAATTCTTATCTTATCACATGAAAATATAATTTGGGGTGCCCAAATAGTCCCGCTCGTAGATAATACGCAGTATGAGCACCCACTCCTTAATTCGGGCCCGAGTTCTGAGTGTGTGTGAGTAATATTTGTTAGTGTAAATTTGCCATGCATTTTGTATCGATGGGTATAGTCTGCTTCCATTTAAAAGTCTGTGGTATTACATCGATAGGGGGTGTTAAGTTGGCAATGTAATACAATATTTTTTTTAAGTTGGCTAAAATGTGCTTGCGTGTGTTCTTTAGGTAATGTGTGCAATAAGATGGCGGACTGTGATTTCACTAAATTAAGAAATTAAAGTGCTGATTAGTTACTGTGAATATTGCCTTTTATTGATTTCGAACTACAGTTTTTTCACTGTTATCGCAATAAATAATTCTCTTCTATCAAGTTATGAATAAAAAGATACATATATAATCTCTCTATCACAAATTAATGTAAAAGTTTCAATATTAGGAGGGCGCAATTTCTTCGATCGTGGTAGATCCTTCCATACCAATTTACGTAACCGCCGTATTTCACGTTTGTCCGACTGATATTTGTCCATCAGAACCATAGCTATCCTCCTGACGTTGACTTTATATTCATGAGCCAGGTCAAGTAGTCGTATGTTTAGCTCCGAATCACAGAGTATGCTTCTTATTGACTCGTGTTTGTTGATTGTTCCCGAATTAGTGATTTTAATTCGTTTAAAACAGAACTCCAAACTGCTGGATTTTAAACCTTTTTCTCTTCCGATTTCGAATGCGAATGACTCACAGTTTCCACACACCTCCAACCATTTTTTTTCACATTCAGTAATTGTTATCCCTGGTAAAATTTCAGTCATAGTTTTGGATACGTTTTTTACTTCTGTATCTATATTTTCCTTTAATCTCCGCCGACGCTCAGGATGCTTACATCCACCAATATAATGCAAGTACACGAATTCTGCAAGCAGTTTATACAGGTTTGACTTCTTCCACATGCGGGCCGCAAAAAAGTAAAGCACCATGTCTTGCAGACTTTTTGGATTACTTGGAGAATACATGATGTTTTACTTTTACTATTACCTGAAACAAATGAAAAGACCGTTATTTTTACAGGCATCTAAAATTATTCATATTAATAAAATCCAAACAACGGCTGATATCGAAATCGAAATAATGTTCAAAAATCTGTTTTAAACATGAATGAAGATCATTATATCGGTCACATGGAACACGTTCAAAATGTGATTGCAAAATTTGACTAACGTATACCATCAAGTATAGTTCAATAAAAGCTTGTAAAATGTATGCAATGTGACTTTTAATGAAAAATAAACAATAAACATACTACGAAATGTATTTACTAAATTAAACTATGTGTCACAGATTAATTAGTTACTAACGTAAATATGTAGTATGTCATCCATCA
Organism: Zeuzera pyrina; assembly: GCA_907165235.1. NCBI lineage: Eukaryota > Metazoa > Arthropoda > Insecta > Lepidoptera > Cossidae > Zeuzera > Zeuzera pyrina. The sequence continues at coordinate 19,605,442 of OU015638.1, read as the reverse complement.
AATAAGAACTTTACAAGTAAATAATCAAAGAGTATAATGTATATTATTATTACTATTTCATCTTAAACTCATATTCCTTTAAAATAAATCGCAGATTTTAACCGTCAGTGTTTGTCGAATCAATTGATAACCTGCGGCTTAATTTTACATGTTTGTTTGTTTATTTTTTATCTAATTCAATAAAAACCTTTAGGAATAAAATGTAAAAGACACACAAGTTTCATAGCTTTATGGTACTGACTTACTAGAAGAAAATAAAATACAAAGCTCTTACCTGTGATGTCTGTAAATTAAGTCTCTTTTAGCCGTCCGGCCACACTGAACTGCACTACGTATAGGTAGGTACTTTACACACTTTTCGCTTTCTCACTGGTCTACGCCGTACTGCGCCGTACTGCCAAAGAAGCTGACGACCCCTCGTATATATGCATGTGTATCGTACAGGTACCGCCCATTAACTAATCGCCCCCCTAACGGTGTTGCCATTAGGGACCTGTATTTGTAATCGATTCTTTTGTTGCCATGCTTTACCTGGTATAACATACTATTAGTTTGTATTTGACGCAGGAACATTTCGCTATTTTGTTAAAAATTATACCAATATCTTAACACGATGAAACGACTGTTAATCGTGGAATTTATCACGTATAACTACATTTTTTGCACTTTTAGTTTTGTTTTATGTTTCCCGAACAACAATTACATATACGAGAATGAATCGCCATTGTCCATATAAATAAATTGATCGCTAATAAATAATAACGTGTTGCCTTGAATGGCCCGCATCTCAAAAACCACACGACATATCATATTTAAAGTAACTTGAGATGAAAATATGTTTTTCAAGTTCTGCTACTTTTTTGCATTTAGAATTATCCACTCCAGTCGAAAAGTAAAAGAGGGAAGGTACAATTTTTATTACTTTAGAAGCTCATATCTCTCGGATTATGTACATATGTTTACGCAAAAGAATCATTTAAATTGCTATAAAATAATTGTAAACTACAAAATTAACAGTTTTCACAATTAAATGTTGGTTGCAACTTCAATCACTGAAACTTTAATGTGATTGAAGTTCCAATCACATTAAAGTTTCGGTGTGTGTTAGTTTCTAATATAGATTAAATGAAGGAGTAACATTTTATTGCATGAAATATTTTTTATTAGCAATTCATAGCAATTGTGTGTATATTTTAACCAATTTTGAAGTGGCGTTAAATACATCCCTTTAAAAATTCTCCATCGTCTATGGACACATGACTATAGATACCTCATACGCTTCTGAATTTTTTTCGACCCTCAATACCGTATCAATGAGAATACCGTTAGTATTTTTTTTTTCTAGTTTCACTGTACGCTGTATCCCTAACGGGGTATTCAGAAAGGACGGAGTGTCAAGTGCTATTATTATGTCTCAATATAAACTAATTATTAGATAACAATAATGTCGCCAGATATTACATTTGCGATCTATTAACTCATTGAAGTTAACAACAAGGGATTTCAAATATATGTATTGAAATTGTTTCATTATTGAACAAACATGTTACTTTCGTTCTTTTTAACCTATAGGTAGGTGTATGGTATATTAGCCGAGAGCTGGGGGTCCAGAACACCTGACAATCCGCAGGCTGGTTGTTTCTCTTGTCAAATACTTTTAGATTTCTGGACTTTCTTTCGTAAAATTTGACGCAGTGACTGGGTCACGTGACTCAAAATCTAGGACGACAAGCAGTGAAAATGTGACCGGATACATATAAAAATACACTAAAACCTGTAGATAGTCAGATGTATAAACCTTGTGCCTTGGTGCTGTTAAGATCCTCAAAAAGCATAAAATTAAATGTATAACACTACTTTAAACAAAATGATTTAAAAACAGCCGAGCCATCTCAAAGATCTCGAGCAGAGATTACTGTCACTTATTAAAACATTACGAGTTTTTGCCTGCTTTCGTCACCAGAGATGTTTTTTGTTTCCTGAGATAAATTCAAGAAGATAATTATTATGTTTCTATTTTTAAGTATCTGTTTCATCGTGAAATATGAAATACCATCACATACAGGAAACGTAACCTTGTCTTTGATACATTTGCACAGTTCGTACATGGGAATCACACCTAATCTGGCAAGATAGACGCCATACACTTACACGTATCGCAGTTTATTATGTTATCAATATGAGGTCTACGAGATCTGTAGCCTTAAAACCATCTCATCTTTTGCCACACCACTAGCGGTGGTGGTATCATCTGCAGAAGAACAAAAATTATAGCAATTATAACTTTTGCTTGCCGTATAAACTTTGGAGTAAGACGTATTTTCTCTAGCAGCAAGATTACGTTGGGTTCGAATACATCTAAATGTACTTATGGAGCTCGTCTACACGTCGGTTTCTAAAGTTCGATATTTTAATAATAGTTAGGTTAAAACTTCGAAGTTGGCTTTTAATTAGGTATTTGGATAGGAATATGTGATTCAATAGATATGTGAAGTTACTCGACAAAAACATTGTCTTTCGTATAAGTATTCTCGCAGGGAAGAACTGTAAGGTCAAATACATAGATCTTTTAAACATTTGCTTTAAGTTTACCGATTAACTCTTTTAAAGTTTCTTTTACTTAAGGGTTCGGTGTTACTTTTTATACAGCTTGATATTTTTGTAATCTAAGTCTAATTGGACATGAATAAATAAAATCCAAAGCAATATTAGAAGTAACTGGAAACAAATCAGGATAAGATTTAAAGTGGTTCGGTTATAGTATTATTTACACGATTTATTTACACTTTTGGTTATAGTATTGTTTACAAGAGGAGGTTACTTGACTCACACCTCACGTGTTTACCGCCTTGTGTTATGTGTCGTAAAATAATTTGTAATTAATAATTGAATCAAAAATTGTTGCCTCCATTTAACCTTCTTTAAATTACCAATTCGTGTGATGACTGGTAATATCTGCTGATTTCTTTCTGTTATGTTCTGTGTGCTCAATATCGCTCGGACTGTGTACTGAATGATGACAACGGATTGACATATTTTTTCAATTTGAGAATAATTAAAAATTAAATGAATTATTATCTCTGTGTGTGCCAGCATTACTTGATCTTAAATGACACAATTCATATTGGATCTATTAATTTGCAGTGATTTATTAGAGTGAAGAACATCGATACACAGAATGTGTATTAGGTATTTTGCTATCTTGTTCATCAGCAGTTAAATGGTACGTTATATTTTTAATTTAGTTGAGATGTACTAATAGTTTCGTACGTAGACCGGTTGTAACTTACAATATTTTTGATTGAATTTCGTGTCGTACGGTTTCTCCGTGGTAAACTGTACAATTACTATTTGTATGAATGTTAGTTCTCTGTATTGACAATGTCTTTTACGTATTTTATGTCGCAGATAAATACTAAATCACCCTGACTTTCTACAAAGACACCGTTTTGTTATTTGGACGATAACAAAGGACTACTGAAGGCTCGTCACAATACACTGTGTACCTAGCGATTACCTATTCCAATATAATGTTAACACTCAAGAAAAAAATTGTAAACGTGTACTGGTATGAATGTAGAATACCTACAGTTATTTTGGGCTTTTAAAAAATGTTGTTGAAAAACGTCTACCAGGCGAGCTTCTTGCTTGTTCTTCTCAGCTTCGAACACGTGTTAAATTTTTTCAAAGGGTCTTCGTAATTAGTGGACTAAATGATATTTAATTCTTTTGATATATTATTTACGGTACCGTGCAACTAAATGTAAATAAAATTGGTGTCGAAATTGCTTTTATTTATTTATTTATTTATTTATTTATTAGCAAACTTCACAGCTATACAATTGAAAGGAAAAAGCACTTGAATTAACATTTAAATAGCCAATTACGAAGTTCGACAAATTACAAACTGTTTATACAACACAAGAGGGTACAGAATAATTGTTTCTGCGTATAAAAGTGTGTGCGAGTGATGTTAGTTAAAAATAGAAATGTATGTATTTGTGGATATGTATGTATATGTATGCATTTGTATCAGCGGCATGTGTGGGTGTGTGACAGTGTCTGTGCTCGCTTACATGCGTAAGAAGACGTGTGCATGTACGTGTTTATGTTATATAAGTATAGACTATTGAGTGCACTATATTACCTACATTTTACCAATCAGAGTTTATAAATTAAACAAACAATTTATGTGTAATGTTTTTTGTATCTATATTTTATCTCTGGCAACAAAGAAGAAGATCTCTGGTTATAAAAGCAGGGAAAACTCGTAATGTTCTAAGAAGTGATCATGTTCTCTGCTCGAGATATTTCAGTCGAATCATATCGTTATACGTACAGTAGTGAATTTAATTTTATGCTATTTTAAATTATCTACAGAGCATCAAGTCATACGGCTTATAGTTTGGTGTATTTTTACATGTATCCGATCAAAGAGTTAGAAGCCACATTTTCACTGTTTCTCATTCGATTCCATTTTATAAAAGAATTAGTAAAAAAATTTTTTTTTTATATATGTAAACTGATGAACAAATAGGCGATATGTTTACTATAGCATTAGGTAAAGAACTATTGTTTAAGTTTATACATGAATGTGGTTTAGAAGTGTAAAATGTATTGTTTTTATTTAGTGAACAACTGATTTTTTTTTATTGCAAATTACGTATGTATTACACACAGATTTATAAATGGAAGCGGATCAAACATAATTCACTCACACATAGATACCGTGTAAGTAATAACACTGTCACTTTCATTGGAGTTTAAAATAGTATATCTTTATCTTTTTCTTTCATGTGTTGCAACACAAGGCCACACATAGACAATTCCGAAACCGTGGCAGCCGCTATCTTCTGCTTAAGTCAAAATAAGCGGAGTATGGCGTCTGTTTACGTGTGTAGTACGTCACATGTTCGATGATTAAATATTTCTTGGTCTATAAGCATTATTTTGGTTATTTAAAGTGCAAAATATAGTACAAAAGTGTTGTACCTCCAATAGTTGCAACGCCTCATACAGAAAAGTCCCGAAAATCACGTTCCATCGGTAAGTAAATCTGATGTTGCAAATTGTTTGATTACTGCATTCAGTTAACTGCTATTTTTGTGTTTCGTGGCTCCGACACTTAAACATGTTGCAAACTATTAAAATTAAAGTTTCCTTATGTTGTATAAGGTTTCTTTTTATAGGTTTTTTATATTTTTGTACCAAGTACCTAACCAATTTTGACATTATTAGTACTTGTACCTTAAAGAGGGCCTAATTCAGAGAAAACTGAGTCTCGTAATAAAATTAAATATTAACGGACAGGTACCTAAGGTTAAGCAACTATCTATTTTTTGCAACTATCTTTTGATTTTGATGTTTACCTTGTTAATATCGGGTTTCTAAAGGACGAAAATCTTCAAATTTGTTGGTTAAAGAACTACACAAAAGAAATACATAAGAAAGGTTACATAGAACAAACTGGCAGCCCAATTCTGGCAGTTTATTGTGCTCAAAACATTTTGAACCCCATTTATTATGTAAAGAGATACCCGTAAAACCCTGTTGTTGTTTGACCATGAAAATTAACATACCTATTAAAAATGAACATGTTATCGCCAAATTAATCTCTAGTCGCTATGCTGGGATGAACCTGGGCCAGTGTTGTTTAGAAAAAAGCCAGTGCTGGAAGCCATACTTCATAATTACAAATTATTTTTAATTTATTAATAAAATAATACAACTTTACTTGACTTTATTATGCATAAATTGTGTGTTCACATGTAAAAATGGTGAAAACAAACATGGATATCTCGAGACGAATAATGACAAATAGATTACTTGCAATGGTAATTAATCCTTAGCATATCTGACGTTCTGCGCTAGTTACCTCTGGCACACATTGAAAAACAGTGAAATGATGTGTTGGATGCACATCTATAATGAGTTCTTAGATAATGTAATAAGAAAACAATCCGATTAATAAATAAAAGACTGAAAACATTCTTTGTTTTTTTGTGTAACCTATTTTAGTTTTTTTTCTCAATGTGATCGATCACATATCGACTATCTCCCGATTTCTTTTAATTTTTGAGTTCATTCACTGAAGCTTATCTCCTTAGAAAAATAGTTAACGATAACACTCGTCTGATATAAAACTTGTTCTATTTTCTCATAACCAGGTCTCTAACACTTACAGTAAAGCAATGGTAAGTAGGCTTTACAGGCTGGAGTTACAAAGACTGTTAAACGAAATTCCTCCAATGCCTCTCACTCGCACACAACTTTAACTTACAATATACTATAATTTTTGCACTTGAAACTCTCAAAAGCACAAAAAATAGCAAATGTGAATTTTGAAAAAATGCCAACCACGCTTCTTTTGTTCGCGCCAAAAAGTCTAAATTCAAAACTTTCACTTGCCTGATTATCATCTTTCCCGACTTTTAAAAATATGTCGTTTATGTCATTAAACTTCATGTACCCACATAAATCGAACCGCAAGCAAGGTCATCACAATGTGCATGCGGCCCAAGACCAGCAGCGCAAAGCCGTCAGGCCTCATGTATCGAACGAACAATCATAATATTGTATCGTGGAGCTATTGCGAACACTCCAAATTACATCATTCATATGACAAAAAGAAGGAATATAATAAAGTAATAATCTCTAATACTAGTACATTTCTTAACTTAATTTAATTCTTATCTTATCACATGAAAATATAATTTGGGGTGCCCAAATAGTCCCGCTCGTAGATAATACGCAGTATGAGCACCCACTCCTTAATTCGGGCCCGAGTTCTGAGTGTGTGTGAGTAATATTTGTTAGTGTAAATTTGCCATGCATTTTGTATCGATGGGTATAGTCTGCTTCCATTTAAAAGTCTGTGGTATTACATCGATAGGGGGTGTTAAGTTGGCAATGTAATACAATATTTTTTTTAAGTTGGCTAAAATGTGCTTGCGTGTGTTCTTTAGGTAATGTGTGCAATAAGATGGCGGACTGTGATTTCACTAAATTAAGAAATTAAAGTGCTGATTAGTTACTGTGAATATTGCCTTTTATTGATTTCGAACTACAGTTTTTTCACTGTTATCGCAATAAATAATTCTCTTCTATCAAGTTATGAATAAAAAGATACATATATAATCTCTCTATCACAAATTAATGTAAAAGTTTCAATATTAGGAGGGCGCAATTTCTTCGATCGTGGTAGATCCTTCCATACCAATTTACGTAACCGCCGTATTTCACGTTTGTCCGACTGATATTTGTCCATCAGAACCATAGCTATCCTCCTGACGTTGACTTTATATTCATGAGCCAGGTCAAGTAGTCGTATGTTTAGCTCCGAATCACAGAGTATGCTTCTTATTGACTCGTGTTTGTTGATTGTTCCCGAATTAGTGATTTTAATTCGTTTAAAACAGAACTCCAAACTGCTGGATTTTAAACCTTTTTCTCTTCCGATTTCGAATGCGAATGACTCACAGTTTCCACACACCTCCAACCATTTTTTTTCACATTCAGTAATTGTTATCCCTGGTAAAATTTCAGTCATAGTTTTGGATACGTTTTTTACTTCTGTATCTATATTTTCCTTTAATCTCCGCCGACGCTCAGGATGCTTACATCCACCAATATAATGCAAGTACACGAATTCTGCAAGCAGTTTATACAGGTTTGACTTCTTCCACATGCGGGCCGCAAAAAAGTAAAGCACCATGTCTTGCAGACTTTTTGGATTACTTGGAGAATACATGATGTTTTACTTTTACTATTACCTGAAACAAATGAAAAGACCGTTATTTTTACAGGCATCTAAAATTATTCATATTAATAAAATCCAAACAACGGCTGATATCGAAATCGAAATAATGTTCAAAAATCTGTTTTAAACATGAATGAAGATCATTATATCGGTCACATGGAACACGTTCAAAATGTGATTGCAAAATTTGACTAACGTATACCATCAAGTATAGTTCAATAAAAGCTTGTAAAATGTATGCAATGTGACTTTTAATGAAAAATAAACAATAAACATACTACGAAATGTATTTACTAAATTAAACTATGTGTCACAGATTAATTAGTTACTAACGTAAATATGTAGTATGTCATCCATCAAATAAGAACTTTACAAGTAAATAATCAAAGAGTATAATGTATATTATTATTACTATTTCATCTTAAACTCATATTCCTTTAAAATAAATCGCAGATTTTAACCGTCAGTGTTTGTCGAATCAATTGATAACCTGCGGCTTAATTTTACATGTTTGTTTGTTTATTTTTTATCTAATTCAATAAAAACCTTTAGGAATAAAATGTAAAAGACACACAAGTTTCATAGCTTTATGGTACTGACTTACTAGAAGAAAATAAAATACAAAGCTCTTACCTGTGATGTCTGTAAATTAAGTCTCTTTTAGCCGTCCGGCCACACTGAACTGCACTACGTATAGGTAGGTACTTTACACACTTTTCGCTTTCTCACTGGTCTACGCCGTACTGCGCCGTACTGCCAAAGAAGCTGACGACCCCTCGTATATATGCATGTGTATCGTACAGGTACCGCCCATTAACTAATCGCCCCCCTAACGGTGTTGCCATTAGGGACCTGTATTTGTAATCGATTCTTTTGTTGCCATGCTTTACCTGGTATAACATACTATTAGTTTGTATTTGACGCAGGAACATTTCGCTATTTTGTTAAAAATTATACCAATATCTTAACACGATGAAACGACTGTTAATCGTGGAATTTATCACGTATAACTACATTTTTTGCACTTTTAGTTTTGTTTTATGTTTCCCGAACAACAATTACATATACGAGAATGAATCGCCATTGTCCATATAAATAAATTGATCGCTAATAAATAATAACGTGTTGCCTTGAATGGCCCGCATCTCAAAAACCACACGACATATCATATTTAAAGTAACTTGAGATGAAAATATGTTTTTCAAGTTCTGCTACTTTTTTGCATTTAGAATTATCCACTCCAGTCGAAAAGTAAAAGAGGGAAGGTACAATTTTTATTACTTTAGAAGCTCATATCTCTCGGATTATGTACATATGTTTACGCAAAAGAATCATTTAAATTGCTATAAAATAATTGTAAACTACAAAATTAACAGTTTTCACAATTAAATGTTGGTTGCAACTTCAATCACTGAAACTTTAATGTGATTGAAGTTCCAATCACATTAAAGTTTCGGTGTGTGTTAGTTTCTAATATAGATTAAATGAAGGAGTAACATTTTATTGCATGAAATATTTTTTATTAGCAATTCATAGCAATTGTGTGTATATTTTAACCAATTTTGAAGTGGCGTTAAATACATCCCTTTAAAAATTCTCCATCGTCTATGGACACATGACTATAGATACCTCATACGCTTCTGAATTTTTTTCGACCCTCAATACCGTATCAATGAGAATACCGTTAGTATTTTTTTTTTCTAGTTTCACTGTACGCTGTATCCCTAACGGGGTATTCAGAAAGGACGGAGTGTCAAGTGCTATTATTATGTCTCAATATAAACTAATTATTAGATAACAATAATGTCGCCAGATATTACATTTGCGATCTATTAACTCATTGAAGTTAACAACAAGGGATTTCAAATATATGTATTGAAATTGTTTCATTATTGAACAAACATGTTACTTTCGTTCTTTTTAACCTATAGGTAGGTGTATGGTATATTAGCCGAGAGCTGGGGGTCCAGAACACCTGACAATCCGCAGGCTGGTTGTTTCTCTTGTCAAATACTTTTAGATTTCTGGACTTTCTTTCGTAAAATTTGACGCAGTGACTGGGTCACGTGACTCAAAATCTAGGACGACAAGCAGTGAAAATGTGACCGGATACATATAAAAATACACTAAAACCTGTAGATAGTCAGATGTATAAACCTTGTGCCTTGGTGCTGTTAAGATCCTCAAAAAGCATAAAATTAAATGTATAACACTACTTTAAACAAAATGATTTAAAAACAGCCGAGCCATCTCAAAGATCTCGAGCAGAGATTACTGTCACTTATTAAAACATTACGAGTTTTTGCCTGCTTTCGTCACCAGAGATGTTTTTTGTTTCCTGAGATAAATTCAAGAAGATAATTATTATGTTTCTATTTTTAAGTATCTGTTTCATCGTGAAATATGAAATACCATCACATACAGGAAACGTAACCTTGTCTTTGATACATTTGCACAGTTCGTACATGGGAATCACACCTAATCTGGCAAGATAGACGCCATACACTTACACGTATCGCAGTTTATTATGTTATCAATATGAGGTCTACGAGATCTGTAGCCTTAAAACCATCTCATCTTTTGCCACACCACTAGCGGTGGTGGTATCATCTGCAGAAGAACAAAAATTATAGCAATTATAACTTTTGCTTGCCGTATAAACTTTGGAGTAAGACGTATTTTCTCTAGCAGCAAGATTACGTTGGGTTCGAATACATCTAAATGTACTTATGGAGCTCGTCTACACGTCGGTTTCTAAAGTTCGATATTTTAATAATAGTTAGGTTAAAACTTCGAAGTTGGCTTTTAATTAGGTATTTGGATAGGAATATGTGATTCAATAGATATGTGAAGTTACTCGACAAAAACATTGTCTTTCGTATAAGTATTCTCGCAGGGAAGAACTGTAAGGTCAAATACATAGATCTTTTAAACATTTGCTTTAAGTTTACCGATTAACTCTTTTAAAGTTTCTTTTACTTAAGGGTTCGGTGTTACTTTTTATACAGCTTGATATTTTTGTAATCTAAGTCTAATTGGACATGAATAAATAAAATCCAAAGCAATATTAGAAGTAACTGGAAACAAATCAGGATAAGATTTAAAGTGGTTCGGTTATAGTATTATTTACACGATTTATTTACACTTTTGGTTATAGTATTGTTTACAAGAGGAGGTTACTTGACTCACACCTCACGTGTTTACCGCCTTGTGTTATGTGTCGTAAAATAATTTGTAATTAATAATTGAATCAAAAATTGTTGCCTCCATTTAACCTTCTTTAAATTACCAATTCGTGTGATGACTGGTAATATCTGCTGATTTCTTTCTGTTATGTTCTGTGTGCTCAATATCGCTCGGACTGTGTACTGAATGATGACAACGGATTGACATATTTTTTCAATTTGAGAATAATTAAAAATTAAATGAATTATTATCTCTGTGTGTGCCAGCATTACTTGATCTTAAATGACACAATTCATATTGGATCTATTAATTTGCAGTGATTTATTAGAGTGAAGAACATCGATACACAGAATGTGTATTAGGTATTTTGCTATCTTGTTCATCAGCAGTTAAATGGTACGTTATATTTTTAATTTAGTTGAGATGTACTAATAGTTTCGTACGTAGACCGGTTGTAACTTACAATATTTTTGATTGAATTTCGTGTCGTACGGTTTCTCCGTGGTAAACTGTACAATTACTATTTGTATGAATGTTAGTTCTCTGTATTGACAATGTCTTTTACGTATTTTATGTCGCAGATAAATACTAAATCACCCTGACTTTCTACAAAGACACCGTTTTGTTATTTGGACGATAACAAAGGACTACTGAAGGCTCGTCACAATACACTGTGTACCTAGCGATTACCTATTCCAATATAATGTTAACACTCAAGAAAAAAATTGTAAACGTGTACTGGTATGAATGTAGAATACCTACAGTTATTTTGGGCTTTTAAAAAATGTTGTTGAAAAACGTCTACCAGGCGAGCTTCTTGCTTGTTCTTCTCAGCTTCGAACACGTGTTAAATTTTTTCAAAGGGTCTTCGTAATTAGTGGACTAAATGATATTTAATTCTTTTGATATATTATTTACGGTACCGTGCAACTAAATGTAAATAAAATTGGTGTCGAAATTGCTTTTATTTATTTATTTATTTATTTATTTATTTATTTATTAGCAAACTTCACAGCTATACAATTGAAAGGAAAAAGCACTTGAATTAACATTTAAATAGCCAATTACGAAGTTCGACAAATTACAAACTGTTTATACAACACAAGAGGGTACAGAATAATTGTTTCTGCGTATAAAAGTGTGTGCGAGTGATGTTAGTTAAAAATAGAAATGTATGTATTTGTGGATATGTATGTATATGTATGCATTTGTATCAGCGGCATGTGTGGGTGTGTGACAGTGTCTGTGCTCGCTTACATGCGTAAGAAGACGTGTGCATGTACGTGTTTATGTTATATAAGTATAGACTATTGAGTGCACTATATTACCTACATTTTACCAATCAGAGTTTATAAATTAAACAAACAATTTATGTGTAATGTTTTTTGTATCTATATTTTATCTCTGGCAACAAAGAAGAAGATCTCTGGTTATAAAAGCAGGGAAAACTCGTAATGTTCTAAGAAGTGATCATGTTCTCTGCTCGAGATATTTCAGTCGAATCATATCGTTATACGTACAGTAGTGAATTTAATTTTATGCTATTTTAAATTATCTACAGAGCATCAAGTCATACGGCTTATAGTTTGGTGTATTTTTACATGTATCCGATCAAAGAGTTAGAAGCCACATTTTCACTGTTTCTCATTCGATTCCATTTTATAAAAGAATTAGTAAAAAAATTTTTTTTTTATATATGTAAACTGATGAACAAATAGGCGATATGTTTACTATAGCATTAGGTAAAGAACTATTGTTTAAGTTTATACATGAATGTGGTTTAGAAGTGTAAAATGTATTGTTTTTATTTAGTGAACAACTGATTTTTTTTTATTGCAAATTACGTATGTATTACACACAGATTTATAAATGGAAGCGGATCAAACATAATTCACTCACACATAGATACCGTGTAAGTAATAACACTGTCACTTTCATTGGAGTTTAAAATAGTATATCTTTATCTTTTTCTTTCATGTGTTGCAACACAAGGCCACACATAGACAATTCCGAAACCGTGGCAGCCGCTATCTTCTGCTTAAGTCAAAATAAGCGGAGTATGGCGTCTGTTTACGTGTGTAGTACGTCACATGTTCGATCATTAAATATTTCTTGGTCTATAAGCATTATTTTGGTTATTTAAAGTGCAAAATATGGTACAAAAGTGTTGTACCTCCAATAGTTGCAACGCCTCATACAGAAAAGTCCCGAAAATCACGTTCCATCGGTAAGTAAATCTGATGTTGCAAATTGTTTGATTACTGCATTCAGTTAACTGCTATTTTTGTGTTTCGTGGCTCCGACACTTAAACATGTTGCAAACTATTAAAATTAAAGTTTCCTTATGTTGTATAAGGTTTCTTTTTATAGGTTTTTTATATTTTTGTACCAAGTACCTAACCAATTTTGACATTATTAGTACTTGTACCTTAAAGAGGGCCTAATTCAGAGAAAACTGAGTCTCGTAATAAAATTAAATATTAACGGACAGGTACCTAAGGTTAAGCAACTATCTATTTTTTGCAACTATCTTTTGATTTTGATGTTTACCTTGTTAATATCGGGTTTCTAAAGGACGAAAATCTTCAAATTTGTTGGTTAAAGAACTACACAAAAGAAATACATAAGAAAGGTTACATAGAACAAACTGGCAGCCCAATTCTGGCAGTTTATTGTGCTCAAAACATTTTGAACCCCATTTATTATGTAAAGAGATACCCGTAAAACCCTGTTGTTGTTTGACCATGAAAATTAACATACCTATTAAAAATGAACATGTTATCGCCAAATTAATCTCTAGTCGCTATGCTGGGATGAACCTGGGCCAGTGTTGTTTAGAAAAAAGCCAGTGCTGGAAGCCATACTTCATAATTACAAAATTATTTTTAATTTATTGATAAAATAATACAACTTTACTTGACTTTATTATGCATAAATTGTGTGTTCACATGTAAAAATGGTGAAAACAAATATGGATATCTCGAGGCGAATAATGACAAATAGATTACTTGCAATGGTAATTAATCCTTAGCATATCTGACGTTCTGCGCTAGTTACCTCTGGCACACATTGAAAAACAGTGAAATGATGTGTTGGATGCACATCTATAATGAGTTCTTAGATAATGTAATAAGAAAACAATCCGATTAATAAATAAAAGACTAAAAACATTCTTTGTTTTTTTGTGTAACCTATTTTAGTTTTTTTCTCAATGTGATCGATCACTCATCGACTATCTCCCGATTTCTTTTAATTTTTGAGTTCATTCACTGACGCTTATCTCCTTAGAAAAATAGTTAACGATAACACTCGTCTGATATAAAACTTGTTCTATTTTCTCATAACCAGGTCTCTAACACTTACAGTGTCAAAAAGTCTAAATTCAAAACTTTCACTTGCCTGATTATCATCTTTCCCGACTTTTAAAAATATGTCGTTTATGTCATTAAACTTCATGTACCCACATAAATCGAACCGCAAGCAAGGTCATCACAATGTACATGCGGCCCAAGACCAGCAGCGCAAAGCCGTCAGGCCTCATGTATCGAACGAACAATCATAATATTGTATCGTGGAACTATTGGGAACACTCCAAATTACATCATTCATATGACAAAAAGAAGGAATATAATAAAGTAATAATCTCTAATACTAGTACATTACTTTATTTTATCACATGAAAAATATAATTTGGGGTGCCCAAATAGTCCCGCTCGTAGATAATACGCAGTATGAGCACCCACTCCTTAATTCGGGCCTGAGTTCTGCATGTGTGTGAGTAATATTTGTTAGTGTAAATTTGCCATGCATTTTGTATCGATGGGTATAGTCTGCTTCCATTTAAAAGTCTGTGGTATTACATCGATAGGGGGTGTTAAGTTGGCAATGTAATACAATATTTTTTTTAAGTTGTGCTTGCGTGTGTTCTTTAGGTAATGTGTGCAATGAGATGGCGGACTGTTATTTCACTAAATTAAGAAATTAAAGTGCTGATTAGTTACTGTGAATATTGCCTTTTATTGATTTCGAACTACAGTTTTTTCACTGTTATCGCAATAAATAATTCTCTTCTATCAAGTTATGAATAAAAAGATACATATATAATCTCTCTATCACAAATTAATGTAAAAGTTTCAATATTAGGTGGACGCAATTTCTTCGATCGTGGTAGATCCTTCCATACCAATTTACGTAACCGCCGTATTTCACGTTTGTCCGACTGATATTTGTCCATCAGAACCATAGCTATCCTCCTGACGTTGACTTTATATTCATGAGCCAGGTCAAGTAGTCGTATTTTTAGCTCCGAATCACATAGTATGCTTCTTATTGAGTCGTGTTTGTTGATTGTTCCCGAATTAGTGATTTTAATTCGTTTAAAACAGAACTCCAAACTGGTGGATTTTAAACCTTTTTCTCTTCCGACTTCGAATGCGAATGACTCACAGTTTCCACACACCTCCAACCATTTTTTTTCACATTCAGTAATTGTAATCCCTGGTAAAATTTCAGTCATAGTTTTGGATACGTTTTTTACTTCTGTATCTATATTTTCCTTTAATCTCCGCCGACGCTCAGGATGCTTACATCCACCAATATAATGCAAGTACACGAATTCTGCAAGCAGTTTATACAGGTTTGACTTCTTCCACATGCGGGCCGCAAAAAAGTAAAGCACCGTGTCTTGCAGACTTTTTGGATTACTTGGAGAATACATGATGTTTTACTTTTACTATTATCTGAAACAAATGAAAAGACCGTTATTTTTACAGGTATCTAAAATTATTCATATTAATAAAATTCAAACAACGGCTGAAATCGAAATCGAAATAATGTTCAAAAATCTGTTTTAAACATGATAGAAGATTATTATATCGGTCACATGGAACATGTTCAAAATGTGATTGTAAAATTTGACTCACGTATACCAACAAGTAGAGTTCAATAAAAGCTTGTAAAATGTATGCAATATGACGTTTAATGAAAAATAAATAACAAACATACTACGAAATGTATTTACTAAATTAAACTATGTATCACAGATTAATTAGTTACTAACGTAAATGTGTAGTATGTCATCCATCAAGTTAGAACTTTACAAGTAAATAATCAAAGAGTATAATGTATATTATTATTACCATTTCATCTTAAACTCATATTCGTTTCAAATAAATCGCAGATTTTAACTGTCAGTGTTTGTCGAATCAATTGATAACCTGTGGCTTAATTTTACATATTTGTTTGTTTATTTTTTATTTAATTCGATAAAAACCTTTAGGAATAAAATGTAAAAGACACACAAGTTTCATAGCTTTATGGTACTGACTTACTAGAAGAAAATAAAATACAAAGCTCTTACCTGTGATGTCTGTAAAGTAAGTCTCTTTTAGCCGTCCTGCCACACTGAACTGCACTACGTATAGAGGTAGGTACTTTACACACTTTTCGCTTTGTCACTGGTCTACGCCGTACTGCCAAAGAAGCTGACGACCCCTCTTATATATGCATGTGTATCGTACAGGTACCGCCCATTAACTAATCGCCCCCCTAACGGTGTTGCCATTAGGGACCTGTATTTGTAATCGATTCTTTTGTTGCCATGCTTTACCGGGTATAATATACTATTAGTTTGTATTTGATGCAGAAATATTTCGCTATTTTGTAAAAATTTATAACAATATCTTAACACGATGAAACGACTGTTAATCGTGGAATTTATCACGTATAACTACATTTTTTGTACTTTTAGTTTTGTTTTATGTTTCCCGAACAACAATTACATATACGAGACTGAATCGCCATTGTCCAAATAAATAAATTGATCGCTAATAAATAAAATATGTGTTTGCTAAATTCAAAATAACGTGTTACCTTGAATGGCCCGCATCTCAAAAACTACACGACATATCATATTTAAAGTAATTTGAGATGAAAATATGTTTTTCAAGTTCTGCTACTTTTTTGCTTTTGGAATTTTCCACTCTAGTCGAAAGTAAAAGAGAGAAGGTGCAATTTTTATTACTTTAGAAGCTCATATCTCTCGGATTATGTACATATGTTTATGCAAAAGAATCATTTAAAATTGCTATAAAAAAATTGTAAACTACAAAATTAACAGTTTTCACAATAAAATGTTGGTTGCAACTTCAATCACTGAAACTTTAATGTGATTGAAGTTCCAATCACATTAAAGTTTCGGTGTGTGTTAGTTTCTAATATAGGTTTAATGAAGGAGTAACATTTTATTGCATGAATTATTTTTTATTAGCAATTCATAGCAATTGTGTGTATATTTTAACCAATTTTGAAGTGGCGTTAAATGCATCCCTTTAAAAATTCTCCATCGTCTATGGACACATGACTATAGATACCTCATACGCTTCTGAATTTTTTTCGACCCTCGATACCGTATCAATGAGAATACCGTATTTAGTATTTTTTTTTTCTAGTTTCACTACGCCATCTAAGGCAGTTCTTAAAAAGACGCCTATATATGTACGAGTACATAATACATTGTGTTCATGGTAATCACTGTTTACTATAAGTTAGCCAATTATTGTTTAACAGTCATCAACTAATTGCAATTAACTAAGTTATTCCTGATTGTTATTACGTTCGTACATACATTCATACATACATATCCTCACGCTGTATCCGAACGGGGTATTCAGAAAGGACGGAGTGCCAAGTGTTATTATTATGTCTCAACATAAACTAATTATTAGATAACAATAATGTCGCCAGATATTACATTTGCGATCTATTAACTCATTGAAGTTAACAACAGGGGATTTCAAATATATGTATTGAAATTGTTTCATTATTGAACAAACATGTTACTTTCGTTCTTTTTAACCTATACGTAGGTGTATGGTATATTAGCCGAGAGCTGGGGGTCCAGAACACCTGACAATCCGCAGGCTGGTTGTTTGTCTTGTCAAATACTTTTAGATTTCTGGACTTTCTTTCGTAAAATTTGACACAGTGACTGGGTCACGTGACTCAAAATCTAGGACGACAAGCAGTGAAAATGTGACCGGATACATATAAAAATACACTAAAACCTGTAGATAGACAGATGTTTAAACCTTGTGCCTTGGTGCTGTTTAGATCCTCAAAAAGCATAAAATTAAATGTATAACACTACATAAAACGAAATGATTTAAAAACCGCTGAACCATCTCGATGATCTCGAGCAGAGAATACTGTCACTTATTAAAACGTTACGAGTTTTTGCCTGCTTTCGTCACCAGAGATGTTTTTTCGTTTCCTGAGATAAATTCAGGAAGATAATTATTATGTTTCTATTTTTAAGTAACTGTTTCATCGTGAAACATGAAATACCATCACATACAGGAAACGTATCCTTGTCTTTGATACATTTGTACAGTTCGTACATGGGAATCACACCTAAACTAGAGAGATAGACGCCATTCAATTACACGTAACGCAGTTTATTATGTTATCAATATGAGGTCTACGAGATCTGTAGCCTTAAAACCATCTCATCTTTTGCCACACCACTAGCGGTAGTTGTTTCATCTACAGAAGAACAAAAATTATAGCAATTACTACCTTTTGCATGCCGTATAAGCTTTGGAGTAAGACGGATTTTCTCTAGCAGCAAGATAACGTTGGGTTCGAATACATCTAAATGTACTTATAGAGCTCGTCTACACGTCGGTTTCTAAAGTTCGATATTGTAATAATAGTTAGGTTAAAACTTCGAAGTTGGCTTTTAATTAGGTATTTGAATAGGAATATGTGATTCAATAGATATGTGAAGTTACTCGACAAAAACATTCTCCTTCGTATAAGTATTCTCGCAGGGAACAACTGTAAGGTCAAATACATAGATCTTTTAAACATTTGCTTTAAGATTACCGATTAACTCTTTTAAAGTTTCTTTTACTTAAGGGTTCAGTGTTACTTTTTATACAGTTTGATATTTTTGTAATCTAAGTCTAATTGGACATGAATAAATAAAATCCAAAGCAATATTAGAAGTAACTGGAAACAAATCAGGATAAGATTTAAAGTGGTTTGGTTATGGTATTATTTACACGATTTATTTACACTTTTGGTTATAGTATTATTTACAAGAGGAGGTTACTTGACT
Source organism: Zeuzera pyrina (assembly GCA_907165235.1). Classification (NCBI taxonomy): domain Eukaryota; kingdom Metazoa; phylum Arthropoda; class Insecta; order Lepidoptera; family Cossidae; genus Zeuzera; species Zeuzera pyrina. The sequence continues at coordinate 19,586,378 of OU015638.1, read as the reverse complement.
CACACCTCACGTGTTTACCGCCTTGTGTTATGTGTCGTAAAATAATTTGTAATTAATAATTGAATCAAAAATTGTTGCCTCCATTTAACCTTCTTTAAATTACCAATTCGTGTGATGACTGGTAATATCTGCTGATTTCTTTCGTTATGTTCTGTGTGCTTAATATCTCTCGGACTATGTACTGAATACTGAATACTGAACAACGGATTGACATATTTTTTCAATTTGAGAATAATTAAAAATTAAATGAATCATTATCTCTGTGTGTACCAGTATTACTTGATCTTAAATGACACAATTCATATTGAATCTATTAATTTGCAGTGATTTATTAGAGTGAAGAACATCGACACACAGAATGTGTATTAGGTACTTTGCTATCTTGTTCATCAGCAGTTAAATGGTACGTTATATTTTTAATTTAGTTGAGATGTACTAATAGTTTCGTACGTAGACCGGTTGTAACTTACAATATTTTTGATTGAATTTCGTGTCGTACAGTTTCTCCCTGATAAACTGTACAATTACTATTTGTATGAATGTTAGTTCTCTGTATTGACAATGTCTTTTACGTCTTTTATGTCGCAGATAAATACTAAATCACCCTGACTTTCTACAAAGACACCGTTTTGTTATTTGGACGGTAACAAAGGACCACTAAAGGCTCGTCACAATACACTGTGAACCTAGCGATTACCTATTCCAATATAATGAGAACACTCAAGAAAAAAATACTGTACTGTGTACTGGTATGAATGTAGAATACCTACAGTTATTTTGGGCTTTTAAAGAATGTTGTTGTTGAAAAACGTCTACCAGGCGAGTTTCTTGTTTGTTCTTCTCAGCTTCGAACGCGTGTTAAATTTTTTCAAAGGGTCTTCGTAATTAGTGGACTAAATGATATTTAATTTTTTTGATACATTATTTACGGTACCGTGCAACTAAATGTAAATAAAATGGGTGTCGAAATTGTTTTTACCAATCAAAGTTTATAAATTAAACAAACAATTTATGTGTACTGTTTTTTGTATCTAGATTTTATCTCTGGCAACAAAGAAGAAGATCTCTGGTTATAAAAGCAGGGAAAACTCGTAATTTTCTAAGAAGTGATCATGTTCTCTGCTCGAGATATTTCAGTCGAATCATATCGTTATACGTACAGTAGTGAATTTAATTTTATGCTATTTTAAATTATCTACAGAGCATCAAGTCACACGGCTTTTAGTTTGGTGTATTTTTACATGTATCCGATCAAAGAGTTAGAAGCCACATTTGCACTGTTTCTCATTCGATTCCATTTTATAAAAGAACTAGCTGTACCCGCGACTTCGTCCGCGTGGAAAAATGTTCCTTGACCTCTTTAGGTTACTGAGGTTACCCGAGGTTACCCATATTGTTGGTGTTAAAAAAAAAGTTATTCTCTATAATGGAACATCTGCCATATTAGATTTATGATGACGTCACATATGCAAAAACCTGCATATTCCATTTCATTCGATACCCATATTGTTAGTTTTGAACGAAAAAGTTATTTCCTTCTGTGGAACATCTGCCATATTAGATTTATGATGACGTCACATATACAAAAACCTGCGTATTCCATTTCATTCGATACCCATATTGTTAGTTTTGAACGAAAAAGTTATTTCCTTCTATGGAACATCCGCCATATTGGATTTATGATGACGTCACATGTCCAGAAACGTTCCCCTGTGTATTTCATTTCATTTGACACCCATATTGTTGGTGTCGAACGAAAAACTTATTTCCTATTATGGAACATCCGCCGTATTGGACTTATGATGACGTCACATGTCCGGGAATTTTCCCCTGCGTATTCCATTTCATTTGATACCCATATTGTTGGTGTTGAACAAAAAAGTTATTTCCTATTATGGAACATCCGCCATATTGGATTTATGATAGCGTCACATATACAAAAACCTTCCTCTGCGTATCCCACTTCATTCGACACCCATATTGTTGGTATTGAACAATACTCCGAGAAACCTAGAACATGACACCCATGTAGATCTATCAAAAAAAAAAAATATTCACCATCTTAGATTACAAAATGAACGTCATTTTCGTAATCAGCACCCCGAGGTACTTAGAATTTGACAGCCATATCGATTTATCCAAAAAACTAATATTCGCCATCTTGGATTTGAAAATAAAAGTCATTTTCGTAATCAGCACCCCGAAAAACCTAGAATTTGATACCCATATCGACTTATCCAAAAAAAGTAATATTCGCCATCTTGGATTTGAAAATTAACATCATTTTCGTAATTTGCACCCCGAGAAACCTAGAATATGATACCTATGTCGATTTAACCAAAAAAATAATAATCGCCATCTTGGATTCGAAAATAAACATAATTTTCGTAATCAGCACCCCGAGAAACCTATAATGTGACACCCATATCGATTTATCCAAAAAAGTCATTTTCGCCATCTTGGATTTGAAAATGAAAGTCATCTTCGTAATCAGCACCCGAAAAACCTAGAATTTGATACCCATATCGAATTATCCAAAAAAAAAGTAATATTCGCCATCTTGGATTTGAAAATGAACATCATTTTCGTAATTAGCACCCCAAGAAACCTAGAATATGATACCTATGTCGATTTATCCAAAAAAATAATAATCGCCATCTTGGATTCGAAAATAAACATAATTTTCGTAATCAGCATCCCGAGAAACCTAGAATTTGATACCCGTATCGATTTATCCAAAAAAAGTAATAATCGCCATCTTGGATTTGAAAATGAATATCATAACATTCGCCATATCGGATTTATGGTGACGTCACATATGTATCTACCTTCCCCTGCGTATTCTATTTCATTTGATACCCATATTGTTAGGGTTTAGCATTATAAAGTTCCCCTATAAAGTTTCATCCCCTTTTTCACCCCTTTAGGGGTAATTTTTAATAAAAAAGAAAACTATGTTTTTTTAATGGAAAAGGTGTATCTCTGTACCAAATTACATCTTAATCGGCTCAGCGGTTAAAAATTTCCCATACGAAGTTTTATCCCCCTTTTCACCCCTTTAGGGGTAGATTTTTGAAAAATAAAGTGGCCTATGTTCACCCCCTGGCGTCAAACTATCTCTATGCCAAATTTTATCAAAATCTGTCCGGCGGTTTAGCCGTGAAAACGGAACAGACAGACAGACAGACAGACAGACAGAGAGACTTTCGCATTTATAATATTAGTACGGATTATTAGTATGGATATGGATATGGATTAGTAAAAAATTTTTTTTTTTTAATATGTGTAAACTGATGAACAAATAGGCGATATGTTTACTATAGCATTAGGTAAAGAACTATTGTTTAAGTTTATACCTGAATGTGGTTTAGAAGTGTAAAATGTATTGTTTTTATTTAGTGAACAGCTGATTTTTTTTATTGCAAATTACGTATGTATTACACACAGATTTATAAATGGAAGCAGAACAAACATAATTCACTCACACATAGATACCGTGTAAGTAATAAGAATAGCACTGTCACTTTCATTGGAGTTTAAAATAGTATATCTTTATCTTTTTCTTTCATTTGTTGCAACACAAGGCCACACATAGACAATTCCGAAACCGTGGCAGCCGCTATCTTCTGCTTAAGTCAAAATAAGCGGAGTATAGCGTCTGTTTACTTGTGTAGTACGTCACATGTTCGATGATTAAATATTTCTTGGTCTATAAACATTATTTTGGTTATTTAAAGTGCAAAATATGGTACAAAAGTGTTGTACCTCCAATAGTTGCAACGCCTCATACAGAAAAGTCCCGAAAATCACGTTCCATCGGTAAGTAAATCTGATGTTGCAAATTGTTTGATTACTGCATTCAGTTAACTGATATTTTTGTGTTTCGTGGCTCCGACACTTAAACATGTTGCAAACTATTAAAATTAAAGTTTCCTTATGTTGTATAAGGTTTTTTTTTATAGGTTTTTTATATCTTTGTACCAAGTACCTAACCAATTTTGACATTATTAGTACTTGTACCTTAAAGAGGGCCTAATTCAGAGAAACTGAAACTGAGTCTCGTAATAAAATTAAATATTAACGGACAGGTACCTAAGGTTAAGCAACTATCTATTTTTTGCAACTATCTTTTGATTTTGATGTTTACTTTGTTAATATCGCGTTTCTAAAGGATGAAAATCTTCAAATTTGTTGGTTAAAGAACTACACAAAAGAAATACATAAGAAAGGTTACATAGAACAAACTGGCAGCCCAATTCTGGCAGTTTTTTGTGCTCAAAACATTTTGAACCCCATTTATTATGTAAAGAGATACCCCGTAAAACCCTGTTGTTGTTTGAACATGAAAATTAACATACCTATTAAAAATGAACATGTTATCGCCAAATTAATCTCTAGTCGCTATGCTGGGATGAACCTGGGCCAGTGTTGTTTAGAAAAAAGCCAGTGCTGGAAGCCATACTTCATAATTACAAAATTATTTTTAATTTATTGATAAAATAATACAACTTTACTTGACTTTATTATGCATAAATTGTGTGTTCACATGTAAAAATGGTGAAAACAAATATGGATATCTCGAGGCGAATAATGACAAATAGATTACTTGCAATGGTAATTAATCCTTAGCATATCTGACGTTCTGCGCTAGTTACCTCTGGCACACATTGAAAAACAGTGAAATGATGTGTTGGATGCACATCTATAATGAGTTCTTAGATAATGTAATAAGAAAACAATCCGATTAATAAATAAAAGACTAAAAACATTCTTTGTTTTTTTGTGTAACCTATTTTAGTTTTTTTCTCAATGTGATCGATCACTCATCGACTATCTCCCGATTTCTTTTAATTTTTGAGTTCATTCACTGACGCTTATCTCCTTAGAAAAATAGTTAACGATAACACTCGTCTGATATAAAACTTGTTCTATTTTCTCATAACCAGGTCTCTAACACTTACAGTAAGTGTCAAAAAGTCTAAATTCAAAACTTTCACTTGCCTGATTATCATCTTTCCCGACTTTTAAAAATATGTCGTTTATGTCATTAAACTTCATGTACCCACATAAATCGAACCGCAAGCAAGGTCATCACAATGTACATGCGGCCCAAGACCAGCAGCGCAAAGCCGTCAGGCCTCATGTATCGAACGAACAATCATAATATTGTATCGTGGAACTATTGGGAACACTCCAAATTACATCATTCATATGACAAAAAGAAGGAATATAATAAAGTAATAATCTCTAATACTAGTACATTACTTTATTTTATCACATGAAAAATATAATTTGGGGTGCCCAAATAGTCCCGCTCGTAGATAATACGCAGTATGAGCACCCACTCCTTAATTCGGGCCTGAGTTCTGCATGTGTGTGAGTAATATTTGTTAGTGTAAATTTGCCATGCATTTTGTATCGATGGGTATAGTCTGCTTCCATTTAAAAGTCTGTGGTATTACATCGATAGGGGGTGTTAAGTTGGCAATGTAATACAATATTTTTTTTAAGTTGTGCTTGCGTGTGTTCTTTAGGTAATGTGTGCAATGAGATGGCGGACTGTTATTTCACTAAATTAAGAAATTAAAGTGCTGATTAGTTACTGTGAATATTGCCTTTTATTGATTTCGAACTACAGTTTTTTCACTGTTATCGCAATAAATAATTCTCTTCTATCAAGTTATGAATAAAAAGATACATATATAATCTCTCTATCACAAATTAATGTAAAAGTTTCAATATTAGGTGGACGCAATTTCTTCGATCGTGGTAGATCCTTCCATACCAATTTACGTAACCGCCGTATTTCACGTTTGTCCGACTGATATTTGTCCATCAGAACCATAGCTATCCTCCTGACGTTGACTTTATATTCATGAGCCAGGTCAAGTAGTCGTATGTTTAGCTCCGAATCACATAGTATGCTTCTTATTGAGTCGTGTTTGTTGATTGTTCCCGAATTAGTGATTTTAATTCGTTTAAAACAGAACTCCAAACTGGTGGATTTTAAACCTTTTTCTCTTCCGACTTCGAATGCGAATGACTCACAGTTTCCACACACCTCCAACCATTTTTTTTCACATTCAGTAATTGTAATCCCTGGTAAAATTTCAGTCATAGTTTTGGATACGTTTTTTACTTCTGTATCTATATTTTCCTTTAATCTCCGCCGACGCTCAGGATGCTTACATCCACCAATATAATGCAAGTACACGAATTCTGCAAGCAGTTTATACAGGTTTGACTTCTTCCACATGCGGGCCGCAAAAAAGTAAAGCACCGTGTCTTGCAGACTTTTTGGATTACTTGGAGAATACATGATGTTTTACTTTTACTATTATCTGAAACAAATGAAAAGACCGTTATTTTTACAGGTATCTAAAATTATTCATATTAATAAAATTCAAACAACGGCTGAAATCGAAATCGAAATAATGTTCAAAAATCTGTTTTAAACATGATAGAAGATTATTATATCGGTCACATGGAACATGTTCAAAATGTGATTGTAAAATTTGACTCACGTATACCAACAAGTAGAGTTCAATAAAAGCTTGTAAAATGTATGCAATATGACGTTTAATGAAAAATAAATAACAAACATACTACGAAATGTATTTACTAAATTAAACTATGTATCACAGATTAATTAGTTACTAACGTAAATGTGTAGTATGTCATCCATCAAGTTAGAACTTTACAAGTAAATAATCAAAGAGTATAATGTATATTATTATTACCATTTCATCTTAAACTCATATTCGTTTCAAATAAATCGCAGATTTTAACTGTCAGTGTTTGTCGAATCAATTGATAACCTGTGGCTTAATTTTACATATTTGTTTGTTTATTTTTTATTTAATTCGATAAAAACCTTTAGGAATAAAATGTAAAAGACACACAAGTTTCATAGCTTTATGGTACTGACTTACTAGAAGAAAATAAAATACAAAGCTCTTACCTGTGATGTCTGTAAAGTAAGTCTCTTTTAGCCGTCCTGCCACACTGAACTGCACTACGTATAGAGGTAGGTACTTTACACACTTTTCGCTTTGTCACTGGTCTACGCCGTACTGCCAAAGAAGCTGACGACCCCTCTTATATATGCATGTGTATCGTACAGGTACCGCCCATTAACTAATCGCCCCCCTAACGGTGTTGCCATTAGGGACCTGTATTTGTAATCGATTCTTTTGTTGCCATGCTTTACCGGGTATAATATACTATTAGTTTGTATTTGATGCAGAAATATTTCGCTATTTTGTAAAAATTTATAACAATATCTTAACACGATGAAACGACTGTTAATCGTGGAATTTATCACGTATAACTACATTTTTTGTACTTTTAGTTTTGTTTTATGTTTCCCGAACAACAATTACATATACGAGACTGAATCGCCATTGTCCAAATAAATAAATTGATCGCTAATAAATAAAATATGTGTTTGCTAAATTCAAAATAACGTGTTACCTTGAATGGCCCGCATCTCAAAAACTACACGACATATCATATTTAAAGTAATTTGAGATGAAAATATGTTTTTCAAGTTCTGCTACTTTTTTGCTTTTGGAATTTTCCACTCTAGTCGAAAGTAAAAGAGAGAAGGTGCAATTTTTATTACTTTAGAAGCTCATATCTCTCGGATTATGTACATATGTTTATGCAAAAGAATCATTTAAAATTGCTATAAAAAAATTGTAAACTACAAAATTAACAGTTTTCACAATAAAATGTTGGTTGCAACTTCAATCACTGAAACTTTAATGTGATTGAAGTTCCAATCACATTAAAGTTTCGGTGTGTGTTAGTTTCTAATATAGGTTTAATGAAGGAGTAACATTTTATTGCATGAATTATTTTTTATTAGCAATTCATAGCAATTGTGTGTATATTTTAACCAATTTTGAAGTGGCGTTAAATGCATCCCTTTAAAAATTCTCCATCGTCTATGGACACATGACTATAGATACCTCATACGCTTCTGAATTTTTTTCGACCCTCGATACCGTATCAATGAGAATACCGTATTTAGTATTTTTTTTTTCTAGTTTCACTACGCCATCTAAGGCAGTTCTTAAAAAGACGCCTATATATGTACGAGTACATAATACATTGTGTTCATGGTAATCACTGTTTACTATAAGTTAGCCAATTATTGTTTAACAGTCATCAACTAATTGCAATTAACTAAGTTATTCCTGATTGTTATTACGTTCGTACATACATTCATACATACATATCCTCACGCTGTATCCGAACGGGGTATTCAGAAAGGACGGAGTGCCAAGTGTTATTATTATGTCTCAACATAAACTAATTATTAGATAACAATAATGTCGCCAGATATTACATTTGCGATCTATTAACTCATTGAAGTTAACAACAGGGGATTTCAAATATATGTATTGAAATTGTTTCATTATTGAACAAACATGTTACTTTCGTTCTTTTTAACCTATACGTAGGTGTATGGTATATTAGCCGAGAGCTGGGGGTCCAGAACACCTGACAATCCGCAGGCTGGTTGTTTGTCTTGTCAAATACTTTTAGATTTCTGGACTTTCTTTCGTAAAATTTGACACAGTGACTGGGTCACGTGACTCAAAATCTAGGACGACAAGCAGTGAAAATGTGACCGGATACATATAAAAATACACTAAAACCTGTAGATAGACAGATGTTTAAACCTTGTGCCTTGGTGCTGTTTAGATCCTCAAAAAGCATAAAATTAAATGTATAACACTACATAAAACGAAATGATTTAAAAACCGCTGAACCATCTCGATGATCTCGAGCAGAGAATACTGTCACTTATTAAAACGTTACGAGTTTTTGCCTGCTTTCGTCACCAGAGATGTTTTTTCGTTTCCTGAGATAAATTCAGGAAGATAATTATTATGTTTCTATTTTTAAGTAACTGTTTCATCGTGAAACATGAAATACCATCACATACAGGAAACGTATCCTTGTCTTTGATACATTTGTACAGTTCGTACATGGGAATCACACCTAAACTAGAGAGATAGACGCCATTCAATTACACGTAACGCAGTTTATTATGTTATCAATATGAGGTCTACGAGATCTGTAGCCTTAAAACCATCTCATCTTTTGCCACACCACTAGCGGTAGTTGTTTCATCTACAGAAGAACAAAAATTATAGCAATTACTACCTTTTGCATGCCGTATAAGCTTTGGAGTAAGACGGATTTTCTCTAGCAGCAAGATAACGTTGGGTTCGAATACATCTAAATGTACTTATAGAGCTCGTCTACACGTCGGTTTCTAAAGTTCGATATTGTAATAATAGTTAGGTTAAAACTTCGAAGTTGGCTTTTAATTAGGTATTTGAATAGGAATATGTGATTCAATAGATATGTGAAGTTACTCGACAAAAACATTCTCCTTCGTATAAGTATTCTCGCAGGGAACAACTGTAAGGTCAAATACATAGATCTTTTAAACATTTGCTTTAAGATTACCGATTAACTCTTTTAAAGTTTCTTTTACTTAAGGGTTCAGTGTTACTTTTTATACAGTTTGATATTTTTGTAATCTAAGTCTAATTGGACATGAATAAATAAAATCCAAAGCAATATTAGAAGTAACTGGAAACAAATCAGGATAAGATTTAAAGTGGTTTGGTTATGGTATTATTTACACGATTTATTTACACTTTTGGTTATAGTATTATTTACAAGAGGAGGTTACTTGACTCACACCTCACGTGTTTACCGCCTTGTGTTATGTGTCGTAAAATAATTTGTAATTAATAATTGAATCAAAAATTGTTGCCTCCATTTAACCTTCTTTAAATTACCAATTCGTGTGATGACTGGTAATATCTGCTGATTTCTTTCGTTATGTTCTGTGTGCTTAATATCTCTCGGACTATGTACTGAATACTGAATACTGAACAACGGATTGACATATTTTTTCAATTTGAGAATAATTAAAAATTAAATGAATCATTATCTCTGTGTGTACCAGTATTACTTGATCTTAAATGACACAATTCATATTGAATCTATTAATTTGCAGTGATTTATTAGAGTGAAGAACATCGATACACAGAATGTGTATTAGGTACTTTGCTATCTTGTTCATCAGCAGTTAAATGGTACGTTATATTTTTAATTTAGTTGAGATGTACTAATAGTTTCGTACGTAGACCGGTTGTAACTTACAATATTTTTGATTGAATTTCGTGTCGTACAGTTTCTCCCTGGTAAACTGTACAATTACTATTTGTATGAATGTTAGTTCTCAGTATTGACAATGTCTTTTACGTCTTTTATGTCGCAGATAAATACTAAATCACCCTGACTTTCTACAAAGACACCGTTTTGTTATTTGAACGGTAACAAAGGAGTACTGAAGGCTCGTCACAATACACTGTGTACCTAGCGATTACCTATTCCAATATAATGTTAACACTCAAGAAAAAAATTATAAACGTGTACTGGTATGAATATAGAATACTTACAGTTATTTTGGGCTTTTACAGAATGTTGTTGTTGAAAAACCTCTACCAGACGAGCTTTTTGCTTGTTCTTCTCAGCTTCGAACACGTGTTAAATTTTTTCAAAGGATCTTCGTAATTAGTGGACTAAATGATATTTAATTTTTTGATACATTGTTTATGGTAATACCGTGCAACTAAATGTAAATAAAATTGGTGTTGAAATTGTTTTTACCAATCAAAGTTTATAAATTAAGCAAAGAATTTATTTAATGTTTTTTATATCTAGATTTTATCTTTGGCAACAGAGAAGAAGATCTTTGGTTATAAAAGCAGGGAAAACTCGTAACGTTCTAAGAAGTGATTATATTCTCTGCTCGAGATATTTCAGTCGAATCATATCGTTATACGTACAGTAGTGAATTTAATTTTATGCTATTTTAAATTATCTACAGAGCATCAAGGACACGGCTTACAGTTTGGTGTATTTTTACATGTATCCGATCAAAGAGTGAGAAGACACATTTTCACTGTTTGTCACCTTCGACTCTTGAGTCGTGTCACTCTGTCACTAAGTAAAATTCGTAACGTCAAGTTGTTATTCCATTTAGTTACAGGAGCCTACAAGACGACATGCAGTTCTTCGGATTTCTCGGAAACCTAAAAGTTTTTCTATGCCACGGATAGTTTAGGACCAAATTACGTCATTTCAACTGCATAGGATTAAAATATAAGTACAATAAAAAATCGAAACTGTGAATATGCCAGTTGTGTTAAATTCTATAGATATCAATAGCTTCATGTTATTAACAGTTTATTGTTAAAAAAGATTTATCTTTATAAGACACTAAAATCTAAATAATGACGCTTTGGTAGAGACTGGGCAATAATCCTCTATATCTACATAGTCATGATGATATTATCGGGTCGAATCAAACACAACACGTTTGTATATCGATTCCATATAAGTATTGAACAAAATATCAATACGATGTAAGATGACATCGAATAATATCAATACATTGTATTATAAATTGTTACAAATGTTTAATTGGTTTGTGTCTGTTTCTATTTTATTTATTATGTTTTTATTAATTATTATTAGGAGTAATTCAGTTAAACGTAATTGGTTAATGTCTGTTAAACAATAATTACTTAAATACTTGTATGAATCATGAATTACATAACATCTGTTACGTTAATCTTATATCCATTCAATGTACTCGTAATTGTCTTTAAACATAATTTAATGTGATATCGAGAACTGAGAAAAAATGCAATGCACATAAGCGGTATCTTTATGTAGATAATATGTGTTCAAAAATGATACGGAGTTTTTAAAATAAGTCTTTTAAGCCAATAATCGGTGAGACATGTGTCAAAGTGAAATAGTTGTAAAGTATTTTTGAATGGCATATCTACTTTTGTTCGGTTCGAAAAGAAAACCAGGAGACTGAGGAAAAGCGACGAGAAACTCAGTGTTTCATCATTTTTTCAACATCATTTCACAAAAGTTATTTAAAAAACAATATCCATAAAGCCAGGAAATGGATGTGCAGAGAGGATTATTTCCGGAATATTGTTTATTCTTCAATGATATCGCTAATTTCGTAGTACTTATGCCAATCAGTGTGCCTTTAATGACAAGTTTAAATCTTTTTACCGTTGAGTGATTTCTTTAGGAGTTTTGTTATAAAAACGAATACAGTTGCCTAAGAATGACCCACTGACATTTGCAATTTAAATTTAGGTATGTGCATCTGAAGTCGCCTTCTCTCTTTAACTTTTCAACTGCGGTGGAAAATTGTAAAAACATAGAGGTAAAATAACTTAAAAATTACTTTCGTCTCAATTTAACATAACTAAGATGTGTCGTGTAGTTCATGAGATACGGGATTTTGTCGGTGCAACGCCTTTTCGAATTTAGCAATCACAGATTATTATTTATTAGCGACCTATCTATTTATACGGGCAACGGCAATTCAAACTCATATATGTAACCTTTTTATATAAAACATGAAACAAAACTATAAGTATAAAAAATATATTTATTGCGATAAATTCCACAACTAACAGTCGATTCGTCGTGTTTATAAATTGTTGTAAATTTTTGCAAAATACTGAAAAATTTCTGTATTGAGTACACACTGATAATATATTATACCAGGTAAAGAATGGAACAAAAGTATCAATTGCAAAAACAGTTACTTCTTGTAAAATAAAAAAATATCAATAACAATGTGGAACAGACGATCGTGCCCAATCCTATTAACCCTAATGGCAGCACCGTTAGGGCAGTCATTGGTCAATGGGCGGTGTCTGTACACTAAACATATATACGATGGGTTGTCCGCTTTTTTCGCAGTCCAGCGTAGAGCATAGTCCAGTGGCCAAAGTGTAAAGTGTACACTCAACTTAGTGCCGTCCAGTGTGGTTGAATCTAACGTATTAACGAAACTTAGTTCACGGGTATCACAGGTAAGAGTTTTTTTATTTTAATATTTAAACGAATAATGCGTTCAAACGTGTTTGTCTTTTACATTTTATTCCCTAAAATTTTTGAAACGATTATAAGTATTACGTGAAATAATAATACGTACATTATGTTACATGTGCATTTCATATCATGCTTTCTTATTCGTTTTTATGTACAACTTGTTATTACAAATCCAAAATGAAAGTTGTAGACCAATGGGTAATATTAAGTTATCAGAGGAGGAAATCATATCCTTCATTATTTATTTGTGAATAATTAAAACAACGAGTTGTTAATTTGCAAACATTTTATAAACTGTTATTGAACTTGACTTGTTGGTACAAAATTTTAAGCTAGTTTGATGTGACAGATATAGAAACGTTCATTCATGTTTTCAACACATTATTTGTGAACATTATTTCAGAAATTTGATCTCGTAGATATTTCGAATTCAGCATTTATTTGGTTTGATTAATAGTAAGCCTCCAGTCACGATGATATGACCGAGTCGAATTAAACAACACATTTGTATTTCGATTCCATATAAGTATTGTACAAAATATCAATATGATATGAGATGACAACAAATAATATTTGTAAATTTTACTACGCATTGTTACATCAAACGGGACCGTTTAATTGGTTTATGACTGTTTTTATTTCGTTTTATTCATTTATTTCTTTGACTTGTACATCACAAATGTCAAAGATATTATATACCTACGAGTAAATAAATTATATCTGTTCGCTGAGTTCCGCCTTTGACAGCATACATGATATAAAAATTCTAAATACTAATAGTAATGTGTAAGCCATCACTACATGTCTCTTAATATACATATATAATTTTAATTTGGCCAGTGTGTTCAACAGAGCGTCGATAGATGGCGGTGGTAGCATTTTATGTAAAAATTTCCTTAAATTAAAATACCGCAAAGACATTATTGCTCGCTCTGTTGAACGTATATGTAAAATGTCGTATACAAAGATGGATCAGCACATATTTTTATGTGTTTATCGACCTCACTCGTCTGATTTTAGTCAATTTTTAATTTTTAATTTAAATTCATTAAGTCAAAAACCTATCCAAAATATTGAATAAGATTGACCAAAGAAAAAAAAGTAGTGGTTAATAACAAGTTACGTTTTGCGGATTGGGCAACGAAGAGCATAATAAAAATTAAGGATAGACTTTATGAATTATATGACAAAAATCTTACACTGCAAATGAAAATTTTAATCATTATGTTCGCACTTATTCGAAAATATTTAAAAAAGTATTAAAACGCGCGAAAGTGATCTATATCGCGAATAAAGTAATACTATAAAGATAATACGATAAAGGCTACGTGGAACACTAATAACGACGACGTTGGTAGTAAACAAAATAGAAAGAACGAAGACTTTTCAATACAAATTGGTAATAAAATGTCGGGACCAAATGTGCACGCAAATGGGTATTTGAGTGCACTTCTGTTTTAATAGTACGCGAAAACGCTAACAGCGAACATGTCAAAGTGCTCCTTCAAAAATTGTGAAAACACATCTAAAAGCTAAAAAAAACGGAGATTCTCATTTTCAGTTAATAAATTAAATAATGCTATTTACCTGTTCATTATTTCGTTATAGTAATAACGTTGCATAATCCTTTTTTATTGAATTCGTAATCATATTTTTACATATTGCGTGACCATATATGTCTTATCCTCGTCACTTTCACATAACAAATGAAAATGACGTAAATATTAATGCAAATAGATTATGTGAATTATACTTTTCGCACCAGTCGTGAGATTGCATTTTAAATATTTCTTTTAACAAACTTCGTTTCATTGTCATGCAAAAATCGTTTACGAGCTCTTATAACCTTATGGTTTTACAGTAAGGTTTACTTTAGATTAACACAATATTACCGATAGTACTATACGATATTAAAAATATATACGTCAATTCGGGCAATAATTTGTTTATATTTTACATGAGATCGTCAATCTAGTTCTTTATTTGTGATCGAAGTATTTAAAACACATTTGTGAACATTATTTCAAAAATTCGGTAAATTTCAATTTCAGCTATTATTTGGTCGGACTAATATTAAATTATCATGAAATATTCTTGGAGTACCTAGTCGTCTATCAGTGGAATTGTCACGTAACACTCCTTTGATTCTATGTTACTAGTTAATATTTATTAAAAAAACAATAATACGTTATCATTCGTTAAAAACAACAAACCTCAGCACGTACTGATAACAATAGAAATATTTTGAAATAGATAGATTGTGAATAATTTTAGATGCCTCGAAAAATAACAATCGTTGCATTTATGTTTCAGATAACAACGAACAGAAAAGGATATGAATTCTCCAAGGAAGCCAAGAAGTCTGCAAGACATGGCACTCTAGTCATCAGTGGGGGTCATGTGGACGAAATCCAAGCTGTGTAAACTGGTTGCAGAACTAGTATTCATATATTATAATTGTAGACATAAATATCCTGAGTGTCTGCAGCAAATAAAAGAAACTATAAACAATGAAGTAAAAAACGTGGTCAAAACAATGAGCGAAATCTTACCGCCGGTTATAGTTACGGAATGGGAAAATAAATTCTTGGAGGTGTGTCGGAATTTAAAATCCTTCGCATTTAAAATTGGTAGCGGTAATAATTTTAAATCCAGTTATTTAGAGTTCTGTTTGAGGAGAACTAAAATCTCCAATGCAGGAACTATCGACAAACGCGTGACCATAAGGAGGATATTATATGATTCTGAACTAAGCATACCACTATTTCACTTGGCTCATGAGTACAGAATCAATATCAAGAAACTAGCTACTTTTCTGATGGACGAGAACCAGTCTAACAAGCGTACAATGCGGCGGTTACGTAGATTTGCATCGAAGGAACAACCGCGTTTCAAAAATGTGCATCCGCCTAAAATTCGGACTTTTGCAATAGTCGGTGATGACGAGTTGGTGATTCTTGGAGATGTATTATAATTTTAATAAAATGTTTTGTATTTTTACTTAATTTAACTTAATTTAATAATGTGTAGTTTTAAGTTTGTAAATATATATGTATGTACTTTTTTGTTATTAATAAAAAAAATTTAATTTAATTTATTTAGAGATTGCTTCATTTTATTATCCTTCAAAACAGCTACAGTTTAAAATAGTCAGGACACGCGCCTTTATGTTGTGTTCATTGAAAACATGAATTATCTATATGCCACTCTGCATAATGTTGTTTGTCGTGTTTGTAACTTTTTTCGTACTTAGCGCACTTAGACTTGTTTACTGTTTACCATGTACGTTAAGTCATGTCAAATTGAACCAAAGCCTAAGCCATGTGCCTTAATGCTCCATAAATCCCTGTTTAAGAAATAATAGTTTTAATAGATGGCGTAATGCTGTAAAATTCAATATTTAAATCACGCTTTTAAATGTTGTTAATTTGTAGATAAGTTCTGTTATAATATTCTAATAAATTGAGGTTTTCTGGGACAAATAGTTTCTCGTTGTCTTCGTTGCAAACATTGGTCCTATCGCGCCGGATAAATAGTAGTGTTGTAAAAGTCAGGATTGTCGTTTCGTTCAAATAATTGTGTCGTTGTTGTCTGGTTTGGTTCTCGGATTGTGTTGTTGTTGTTGTCTGGTTTGGTACTCGAAATTGTAAAAACTTAAGTTTCAATTTAAAATAATTGAACAAATTTTGATTTAACTTTCTGGACTCGTAATATAAAAATTTGACATACCTTGAATTGAATTAAAGAATATAAAATGGAAAGTCATCAGAATAGTCAGTTAGAAACGTATGATTTAATAAAAAGGTTATCTGATAACTTCAAAAAGAGCCCCAAAGATAGGCTAACGCTTGCATACTTGGATACCAGAGTAGAAGTATTAGAATCATATCGGGAAAAATTGCAAAGTAAGGCATGATCATGATTCTAAAGAGCAGAAGTCTAAACTAATTAATTTCAAAAATAACATGTATGACAGTTGCTTAGAATTATATTTAGAACTCAAGGCAACTATTAAAGAAAAAATAAACTCACTAAATGTCAAAACAATAAATTTCACAATTTCGGAAAACATGTCGGATTCGTTAAATATAGTACAATCTCAATCTATACCAAAATTACCTCCTATTCATCTACCCACATTTTCAGGAGATTATAAAGATTGGTTATCGTTTCATGACATTTAAATCACTAGTACATGATAACCCTACTCTATGTAAAGTCAACAAATATCAATATTTAAAATCAAGTTTGCAAGGAGAAGCAGAGAATTTAGTTAAGCAAATTACAATAACAAATAGTAACTATGACATTATGTGGGATATTGTTCAGAAACGATACAATAACCGTAGAAACATTGTCAATTCATTTTTGTCTAAACTATTAAATCAAAAGAATAACTAGCGAGTCATCCAAAGCGATTAAAGATTTATTGGATGTAACTTCTGAATGCTTAATTTCTTTGCAAGCAATAGATATACCTACAGAACATTGGGACGATATAGTAGTTTACATAATTATTCAGAAACTGGACAGTGAGTCACACAAGTTGTTTGAACAGCGTATACAATAGAAACCTTAGACAGACTACCTACATGGAAAGACCTATTGGATTTCTTGAATTTCAGATTCAGAACCTTAGAACCTGTTAATTACAAAGATATAGAATTTCACGTTAGAACAGCAACAGCTAAGAGCTTCACGACGACATTGATATCTCACACAAATTGTTTGTACTGTAATGAAAACCATAAAATCTATTAATGCAAACAATTTTGTAACCTAAGCGTAAATGAACGACAAAGCTACGTACAGATAAATAACATTTGTTTTAATTGTCTAAGAAAAGGTCACGCTGTGAAAAATTGCACTCAATTAACATGTAGGAAATGTAGCTGCAAACATCATACTCTATTGAATGGATATAGTGTAGCAGCTGGCACATCAGCGACACAGACTTCGCAACCCAGTGAACAAGTCAACGCAGCAACAGTAGATAGCATAGATAGAGTCACACTGAAAACATCCATTAGCGAAACTTCTCCAGTCATACTAGCAACTGCACTCTAGTCAAATAAAAACGATAGTATCTATCCACACCCTTGGCGCACTTGTTGATCAAGGCTCACAGGCCTTGTTAATTACCGAAGAAGCATGTCAAGAGTTGGGCCTTAGAAAAGCACCTATTCGAGGAAGTATAGTTGGTATTAATTCAAATAAAACACTTACCAAGGCAGTCGTAGAGTTTGAAATAAGGTCTAGACACAATCCAAAAATTAGAATCAAAGTAAAAGCATATGTATTGAAATCTTTCAGTTCATACATACCACAGCAAGTACAATCAGTTTATTGGCCACAACTTCATAGTTTACAATATCACACATTCATGCAGCTAGGTCGCGTAGATGTTCTTCTGGAAGCAGACATCTTTGCTGACATTATTCAACAGGGTCTGATAATATGTAGAAATGACAATAGATCACTTGTGGCGCAAGAAACTTCTCTAGATTGGTTGATTTCCGGCAAAAATAATAGACATAACAATCAACAAACAAAGGTATCCATCCATAAGGTATATTCTGAGAACTTGAAGAACCTGTACCTGGAAAAAGAATATTGACAAATGATACGATCAAATGTGAAGAACATTTTAGAAAGACACACAAGAGAACAGTAGAAGGAAGATATGAAATACACTTACTTTTTGCAGTGAATCCTCCTGATATTGGTGAATCAACATCTATAGCACTCAAAAGACTAAGATCCTTCGAACATAAATTTAAAAAGAATCCCGATTTACATCACAGATATAACGAATTTATGAGAGACTACCTGAAACAAGGTCATATGGAACAGTAAACCGAACAATAATGTTTGTTACTTACCTCATCATCCCGTGATTAATGAGCAGCATCTTACTACTAAACTGCGTGTAGTTTTTGACGGATCGGCAAAGACCAGTAATGGGAAATCTTTAAATGATAATCTATTAATAGGGCCATCTCTTCTAGCCGATTTGAGAGATTTAACTTTAGGATGGCGAACGCACGCCGTGGTTTTGTTTGGAGACATACGCCAGATGTATAGACAAATTGGTATAGAGGAAAACCATAAAGACTTCCAACGCATTTTAAAGGAACTTATACAACACTTTAGATTATCCACTGTTACCTACGGTACGTCTTGTGCACCATATTTAGCAATAAAAACTTTAAAACACCTAGCCGAGGACGAAATCATTAAGTTCTCTGAATAAGTCATAGATTGTTTATTACAAGACTTCTACATGGATGACGTGCTTACTGGAGCATCTACAACCGATAAGACGATAAAGTTACAAAGCGACTTAACAAAACTGCTAAGTAAAGGTGGATTCTCACTCCATAAATTTGTATCAAATAGTACACTAATAGAAAACTTAGCTCAAAAAAGTATAAAGATATTAGGAATAGAATGGAATAACCAATCTGACAAATTTGTTCTTACCTTTGACATAGGGAATAGTTCTGAAAAACCAACCAAACGGATAATTCTTAGATAATACTTTGATTAGCACCCATAGTAGTTAGAGCCAAGGTGTTCCTGCAAAAAATGTGGATAGAAGTAGTTGACTGTGATGATCAACTTTCAGAAACTTTAGAGACAGAATGGTTAGATTTTCGACAAAAGTAATGTGACATGCCAACTATAGAGTTAGACAGATGGATAGGAATAATAGACGACCTAATCAGAATTAAGATCCACGGTTATTCGGATGCTTCTGATACCGCGTATTCAGCAGTAGTGTACTGCCGTACTATTCTCCCTAATAAGATCAAGGTTACTCTAATAGAGGCTAAAACGAAAGTAGCTCCGGTAAAAAAGATATCGACACCCAGATTGGAACTTTGTGGCGCGGAGTTGCTGGCAAAATTACTCTATAGAATCAAAAATGTTCTGAATATTCCTATAGAAAATGTTTATGCATGGACAGACGCAACAATCATCTTAGCGTGGTTACAACGACCTTCAAATTACTGGAACACGTTCGTCGCAAATAGAGTGACAGAGATCACTAACATAATAGACACGAGCAGATGGCATCACGTTGTATCTGCGGAGAACCCAGCTGATGTAGCTTCCCGAGGCATTTCCCCGCTAGAACTGCATTCACACGAGTTGTGCTGGAACGATCCATCATGGCTTCGAGAAGATAGTGATTTACCTGTAAAAAACATACGTGAAATGATAAATCATACTGAGTTAGAAAAAAGAGCACAAGTGGATGTATCATTGCAGTGTAGCGTAGTCAAAGAACCAGAACCTGAAAAGGAAAATATAGAAATTATATAGAAATATTCAAACTTAAACAAACTAGTAAGAGTCTATAGTTCTATTATAAATGTAAAATAAGGTAAAAAAGGAAAACTTACCTGTTTATCTTAATAGTAGTTATCCGAGTGCAGTAGAATTAAGAAACTCGATGACACTATTAGTTAAGTTTTCGCAGAAATCTGAAAGCGTAAATAAAAAATATATTATAAAACTTAATCCATTTGCTAATAAGGACGGAATGTTAAGGGTAAGAGGACGTATTCAAAATTCGTGTGTTAGTGCGGAAACAATGCATCCTGTAATATTAGCCAAAAATAGTAGATTAGCATACCTGATAGTTAAAGATGCACATAGTAGAACATTGCATAGCGGCATTCAATTGACGTTAAACTATATTAGAAACAAATATCATATAATTGTTGTAAAATATTTAGTTAAAAAAATACTTAGAGAATGTATAGCTTGTTGTAGACACAGTAATAATTTGTTAATCAATTAATGGGTACCTTATCTAAAGAAAGAGTAACTCCGCAGAGACCGTTCCTGGTTAGTGGTGTAGATTTTGCTGGGCCAGTAATACTAAAGTTATTTAGTGGACGAGGATCAAATAGAACCCAAAAGGCGTACATTGCGTTATTTATATGCACCGCTACTAAGGCAGTACTATATATCGAACTCGTGACCGGTCTGAGCACAGAGTGTTTTTAGCGGCCTTTTGACGTTTTACTGCACGCAGACGCCATTGCAAAAAACGTATTAGTGATCGTGGTACAAATTTCATAGGCGCCACTAAGGAGCTTGTTGTTATGGCTGATAAAAGTGTTAAAAATTTACCTGACGAAATTGTGGAAATGTTGGCATTGGAGGGAACCGAATGGCAGTTTAATCCAGCAGGAGCTCCACATAAAGGAGGCCTGTATGAAGCGGCCATAAGGTCAATGAAAAAAACACATAAATCGTGTCTTAGGAGATTGTAAACTTACTTACGAGGAATATTCAACTTTGTTGTGTCAAATTGAGAGTTGCCTGAATTCTCGTCCATTTACTTCCATAGACAATGATGTAGAAGGCACAACTGTTGCACTAACACCTGGTCATTTTTTAATAGGTGAAAATCCTATCGTAGTTCCAGATGAAAATTTGGAGAACGCTCATGTACCTTACAAAAAAAGATGGATTTATTTACAGCAAAAATTACAAGTTTTGGAGAAAGTGGAGTCAAGAATATTTGGTTAATTTACAACAACATAGTAAATGGACTAGAATTCATGATAACGTTGAAATCAACGACGTAGTGTTGACTAAAGACGAGCGATTACCCCCAACCAAATGGTTGATGGGTAAAATTATATATACCCACCCTGGTATTGATGGTTTAACCAGAGTGGTTAGTATTAAGTGTAAGTTCAGTAAGTAAACGACATGTACATAAACTTTGTTAACTGCCGACTGAACCTGATGATATTCAACCATTATGTAACCCGAATCATATAGTTAGATACAGTCCACACGCAGCTTATTTCGTTTAAGTAATTTATTATAGTTTGTATCATCATGTTTTTTATATTGTTTAGTGTAAGAAAATTTAAATCTAGTTGTTTAACATATAATGTTCTTCCCCCTAGATTAGTTTATTAGTTGTTTATTTGAATAATAGTTTGTTGTTTTAACTTCGTTTTAGGAATAAGCAGATGTTTTTTGATTTTCAATTGTTTAACTTTCAGAGTAGGCATGTTTTGTTTAAAAGTCCTGACGTACTTTGGGAGGCGGAATGTTTAAGAAATAATAGTTTTAATATATGATGTAATGCTGTAAAATTCAATATTTAAATCACGCTTTTAAATGTTGTTAATTTGTAGATAAGTTCTGTTATAATATTCTAATAAATTGAGGTTTTCTGGGACAAATAATTTTTCGTTGCCTTCGTTGCAAACAATCCCCGACAAAAGCTTTTAATTAGATTTTAAAATTTTTATTATAAATTAGTGGTGTTCCATATAGCCTTTACTGTGTTACAGATTGCTTCTGCGTGGCACTACAAGCCTGCCCCTAGTTTTTCTTATGCCCTTCGTCGCCCAATCCGCAAAATGTAACTTGTCATTAATAACTACTTTCTTTTTTTTCTTTCGACAGTTCTTATTAAATTTAATTTTCGACTAATAATTCATACACGATGTTTGGACCATCAACCATAAAAACAGTGTTTGCAAATTTTGCTACATCTTGAGGTAACTTTTTTAGCCTACTCTCTCCTAATGGCTTAAATTCAAATATTTGTTCGGATTTAATATGTCTTATGACCTCTATTTTAATTAGCTGAGCTTTATGGTCTGAGCGAATACCACTGACAATAGCATACTCCATAATTTCACAATTATTCATAAATATGTTATCTATACTCGTCACGAAATGGTATGTGACCCTGGTCGGCTAATTAAAAATATGCACTAAATTAAATGACAGATAGAGTGAAATGAGCATATCTCTTTTCTCCTAACCGTTCGATATGTCTACATCGAAGTTATCACACTCTATTATTGACTTTTTATATTTGCTAAATCTCGTGAGACTCTCCTCTATACAATTTAAAAATTGACAAAAATCTAACGAGGGAGGTCGGTAAACATACATACATACACATATATCTTCACGCTGTATCCCTAGCCGGGTTGTCAGAGAGGACGGAGCGTCAAGCTTCGCGGTTCTTACACATTTCTTTCGCTTCCTCAAATCTCATCACCCTCCTCACACATTGTTGCCTAGGTATGCGCATGCTTTTCACATTTCCGTCAGCTAACACTCTGGCTATTTAATCTTCGTAAGACAACCTGGGTCTTCCTTGACTTCTTTTATCACTCGCTTTCGCTCTGTAGATTTTCTTCGTTACTCTTCCATCACTGATTCTTTCTATGCGCTCAGTAGCTTCAGGTCGGTAAACACATAAAAATATGTGCTGATCTCTACACGCGACATTTCACATATAAGTTTAATAGAGCGAGCAAATATGTCTTTGCGGTTTTTTAATTTGAGATAATTTTTACACAAAATCATGCCACCACAGCCACCTGTCGACGCTCTTTTGAACACACCGGTCGCGTTGAAATTATTTGTATTAGAAGTCATTCTATCTGCCCTCAACCATGTCTCGGTGAGGCAAAAGATGTCTATGTTATATTTTTCTATTAATAATTCAGCATTTATTTTTTTATTCATTTTTTTATTTTATTCTTTTCAACATTAGGGACATTTTAGAACACTTAGTTTCGTCATAAATTACAATATTACATTACAATATAATTTTCTTAAACTAAAGTAATAACTAATTATATACACACCGGCACAATTAGCGGAACAGAAAAAAAAGTGAGACTATGAGATAATAACGCATATATTTGACGAAAATGTAATTAGACACAAAATAACAAATTGATTAACATCTTTTAACAACGACTTTGAAAAGTCTTCGTTATTTTTTATTGAAAAATAAAGAAATTTGAAATAAGTGAAATTTTTAGATGATTATGAACCATCACAAAAAATAAAAAAAGTAAGCATTAAATGATTTAACAATAAAATTAAAGCAAAATTAATAACGAGTGTTTCCCCCTCTTGCTCTGATTACGGTTTCCATTCGTCTGGGCATGCTACAGATTATGTTATCGATGATTTCTTGAGGCAACCGCTCCCACTCCTCAAGTAATGCGTTTCCAAGTTCATTCAGATTGTTGGGGGGTGGCATTCTGGATTTAACCCTTCTTTTTAGCAAGTCCCAGACATGCTCTATCGGATTCATATCGGGGGAATTTGCTGGCCACTGCATCACCGGTATACTTACGTGGCTCAGATATGCCTGTACCGATTGTGCACTATGAGCACGAGCATTATCTTGCATTAGAATAAAGTCGTCACCAATAAATGGGGCAAATGGTACAACATGTTCTTCTAAAATGTCTCTGATGTATCGATCTGCTGTCATGGTCCCTCCTGTGACTATCACTAACTCCGAGCGAGCTCCCAAACATATCCCTCCCCAAACCATAATCGAGCCGCCACCATAAGCCACTGTGTGTTCAAAATTAGACTGTATGTGGCGTTCTCCTTTGCGTCTCCATATTCGCTGTCTCCCATCGATCTGTTTTAAAAGAACTCTGCACTCATCAGTAAAGAGAACCTGCTGCCATTCGTTCAAATCCCAATGACGATGTTCTCGCGCATAGCTTAATCGGTTTACGCGGTGACGTCTCTCAAGTTTTGGGCCTTTGGCAGGTATATACGACCCTAAACCAACTTCTTCAAATCTCCTGCGAACTGTACGCTCACTTACTCGTACTCCTCGAACGTCTTCCAGTTCATTTCGAGCTTGTACAGCCGTTAATCGCGTATTCCTACGAACTCCAAGTTGTAAAAAACTGTCATCTCGCCTCGATGTACATCTTTTTCTACCTTGACCCCTCCTCCTCACAAGAGAATTAGACGATCTGTACCGCTGGATGCTGCGATGAATCGTTAATACTGGTCGACGAAGCCTTGAGGCAATCGATCTGTAGGTATGGCCATTTCTTCTCATTTCATCAGCCCTAATGATTTCCAGTGATGTTAAGTCAGGCATAATAAAGAGCTTTTAATAAACAAAATTGCCTATAGAATAACAAATTTATAAAAAACCATTAAGTGAATTTTTCAAAAAAATTACAATTACGTAGTTATTACTCGAACAAGTTGACAAAACGTATTGTTCGGGAAAATAAAACAAATGAATGAAAAAAGTGTATGTCATCTAATTTTCTATTTTCAAATTTGACAATAAATTAAAAAAATATCATAACTGGCCAGTTCCTCAAGTAAAAGATTTTAAAATCCTGCTTTTTTTTGTGTTCCGCTAATTGTGCCGGTGTGTATATAATAGTAATAATGCTAGACACATAAATAGGTACATCATTCCCATGCTTTTTTGTAATTTAAATAATCCTTTACGTTATAATATGATTTTGATAAAAGTTTATGTTTAATAAATTTTTTGAATTTCGTAATAGATAGATTCCACCCCAGTTGAAAAGTTGAAGAGAGATGGCACAATTTTTATTACTTCGGAAGCACATAGCACAGTGATCAGGCGAAACTCGAGCACAATTAAAATAACTTTATAAATATAATACACTTACCTAAATAATAAATTTGACAGTTATTGAAGTCGGTGCCAAAACAAAGTGCAATAACAAAAAGTCTATTAGTTTGGTAGGCTTGGCACTGACTTCAGTAACTATCAAATTTAATTATGTAGGTATGTGTATCGTATTTATAAAGTTATTTCAATCGTACTTGAGTATCGATTAGTAAAGTATAGTTTTTTGGTACGTTTTAGTGTTTTTTTTGAAGGCGGTTTAATTTTTTTTCATAAAATATTTTTATTTCTCCCTTTTGAGTGGTCTTGACCTAAATAAATATCTAGGGAAGGTCTGCAATTAACTTCATTCTAATTCCGGAGCGCAACGATGTACAAGAGAATCATTAATGTAAATAAAGTTTATAACCATGTCGTGTTATTTGATGTATCTTCAAAGTCCACCTTACCAAACAAAAAAAGGATTTTTAAAATCGGTTTATAAAAGAGGGGGTATGAGGTAACAAACATAAAAAACAAAAAACATAAGTCGAGTTGAGAACCTCCTCCTATTTTTGAAGTCGGTTAAAAATGAACGTTCAGAATCAAGAATTTAAAAATATATACATTGCTCGTTTTAACATTTTTTTTGGTTAAATCTATAATTATTGTAATATTGCTTATTGTACAATTAATAACTTATTACCATACGTATTAGATAATATTTATTTCATTTCATTGCTGTATATAATTACTATAAACAGTATTAAAATTATAACTGAATAATAGGAAATTGGAAATCTTATGCTATCTGTAGTTTTCTTGCAGTTTAGACATAGCAGATTTAATTTGCTTATAAATGTTTCATTAGGGGGGGGACAGCGCGTACGCAGTCCCCACTACCAAAAATTACGCGTCCGAGTTACCCACATTAGGGGTAATCGCAGGGGTCAACCCAACCGCAGTGCAATGGGAAGGCCTCGCCCTGGGGGAACCGCCTTCTTGATCACGGTAACCCCTACGCCAGGTAAGTATGATTTCACACAGACGCCGCCCCATCCTCACCACTTCATGAAACATCTTGACAGCGTGATGTAGAGACGCATGAAACAGCGCCATCTATTCGAAAGCACGAAGAATTCTTACATACTATCTCTACATTCCTTTTCAACAAGAGCTTTCGACGAAGTTAATACAAACACAGTTATTAATATTTAGTATTAGATACCCGAAAACTATATTGTCAGGAAAATTTACAACCATAAAAAATAAATAATAACAATAGGACACTATAAATAAATAATTGGGAACCAAAATAAAAATAGTAGAGTCCTAGTTTTCATAACCAGATGTTATGACCCCTTACTAGTATGAATTCGAATAGAATTGAGAGGTCAAGCTATATATTAAGTTTTAAACTACAGATCAATACAAAGTGCAGCATGTGTTTGACGATAGTCTAGAAGCTTCCAATCGAAATCGGATTTAACGGCTGTCATTTACAGATAAGTATATAAACATGAATAAACATTATACTATAATGGAGCTTTTAACATATTATAATATCAAAATACATCATTATTGTTCATACGTGCCTCTCAAAGCTTTAAATACATTACCACGCACGCGATTCAATTTCCTCCAGAGTATTTAAAAATGTATTAAAATAGAGAAGAAACTAGTGTCAGTTGCGTCTTTGTGCGGAATGCAAAAAATTACCTATTTCAATTAGCCGTATTTACATTAGAGAAATTAAATACGACTCTATCTTCCTTCCTAATCAAATAAATAATTATTTTAAGCTGAAAATGAAACGCTATGCTTGTACTGTGGATACCTACCGTACAACGAACTTGAGGAGTGCCCAGTAACACTTAGTCTATGCAAGACAACTTGGAACAGTTCGTTCCCTAAAGACACCCGAACACTCAGTTTAAAAGACATGCGTATCAGTTTTAATAACACGCATATTCTATAACCTCACGTTATATCCTTAACAGGGTAGAGAGAGAAAACGAATATATAAAATTTCAAAGATTAATGTCCTTATACCTTTCTCCAAGTTAAGTTGGTCTTCTTAGGCTTCGCTACCCCCCCTTTCGCTCTATGTACTTTCTTCTTCTTTCTTTTGTAGTTCATCATCATCACTCATTCAATCTCTTAACGTGCCCGAATCATTCAAGCATTCCTTTCTTCCGCCCGCTCTACATTCTCGACAAAACTCACCAAAACTTGCCAAAAACGAAAGTGTAGAGACTGTATTCGGTAAGTCCCGTTTGTGTAGATTTTTTTGGACGAATAAACAAGTAATTGTAATAATAATATACCACACAATGCTATAGCAACAAAGCACCTCGTAAACCACGTAAACAGAACTCGCCACCGGTTGGGTTTCAGCACTAAGCAAAACGCTTGAAATATTGTTTTTTTATGCGCAGAGATATCATTTTATTGTATGGATAGAAATCACAGTATGTATTTATCAAATACACAGTATTTAAAAAATTGTTCAGTTAATAAATAAAGTTATCATTTTTATAAATACACATTGCATTAATTATGAAAATGGAATTAAACATAAAGTACATTTAATTCAACTTCACGCTTTGTGTTTACAAAATAAAATATAAATACAAGTGTTTGTTTCGATATTGTTTAATTCTAAAATAAATATAGCTTTATGATTTGTATTTGTTGATTCATTCTCCACGTTTTGATGATAATATTATTAATTAGTATTCAGTTTTTACTAAAAAATTACTTACCTACAATTATCTATTACATTTAAAATAATAATACTTAATGTAATAATAATAAAGTCAATAAATAAATACGCTTAAGACGAGTATAGAATATAATACGAGTATATGTAACTTTAGAATAAACAATCTAATACTGATTTCGTTTAAATCTTTTGCATTTATTTTCATTTCATTTGCAAAAATTGAAAAATCGTGAAATCCTTACCAGCTATGCTCATCAACCGAATTTTGTGAAGGTGAACCTCTCGAATGCACTGTAATCTGGCCTGCCCTAAATGCACGGCCTGAATATAGAAGACCGGACACCGGACTACTACATACATACATACACACATATCTTCACGCTGTATCCCGAACGGGGTAGGCAGAGAGGACGGAGCGCCAAGCGTCGCGTCCTCACATACCTCTTTCGCTTCCTCAAATCTCATCATTCTCCTCACACATTTTCGCCTAGGTATGCGAGTGCTTTTGACATTTCCGTCTGCTAACACTGTAGCTATTTGATCTTCATAAGTCAGCCTTGGTCTTCCTTGGCTACTTTTACCTTTCATTTTCGCTCTAAAGATTTTCTTCGTCAGTCTTTCATCACTCATTCTTTCTAAGTGCTCGAACCATCTAAAGACTACATCTAAGGACTACTAAAGAAGCGGATAACCTGACGTATTTATAGTTTATCCATTAGCTAATCACTGCCCTAAAAATGTTGACACTAAGTATAACAAGAGTTAAGGCAAAACCAAAAATATCGATTTGACTATTGCGAAATCGATTCTTCTTTGCACTTTTGCCTAAACCTTGTTATCTCTAGAAAGCAAGTATCGATACGAATTATTGATTTTGGTTTTGCCTAGTTCTTGTTATCTCTAGAAAGTATCTTATGAATATATCGATATTATTGAGGACATCGGTGGCGCAGTGGTGGAGATGTTGCACCCAAGCACAGAAGGTTCCGGTTTCAATTTCCGGCCCATCAATTTAGAAAACGAACTTTTCTAAATTGACTGGGGTCTGGATGTGCTAGTAGGTCGTCGTCTGGATCTCATAGTACAGGGAAACAACCCTAGTATGAGATCGAGATGATTGGGTAATATTTCGGTAATATACGATAACGATACTTCCTTAATCGCTACTTTTGTTAAGATACTATTGGTAACAATTTGTACTCGATACAGCGATATTTTAATATAAGTCATACGATCACAACTCAAGTAACGACTTCCATATACACAACATAAATACAAAACACCCAACCAGAATTATTATTATTGATTAATAATATTTTGGGTATATAACCAACAGTCCTTAATTGTATGAAGCCCCACCAATACCCCACAATGTGTTATTTTCTAATCTTCCATTTCGTCTGTTCGCTATCAGTGATCCTTTGAAAAAGCCGCCTATTATGTGGGTTTAAACTTTCCACATATACATTCAGTACTTACAAAGGACTACTAGAGAACGATGCCATTGGTTTTTTCTACGAGTTATGAATTTAACTTAATTTATTGAAATACTGTTTACTGTTGACACTCTCTAAAGCAGGCGTTCATAAGTTTCAAGATATGATATTTAGGGTAAAGAATTAATAAATATAAAGTAATAACTTTGTCACATTTAAACAAAGGCTTTGGAAACATTTTGCCAATTTTATTTAAGCCACATTCAATAGGTAGTTAGAAATGTACGAAACAAAGACTCACGGTTGAATTGTTTAAAGTTTTTAATTAAAGAAATTACGAAGATGTACAATGTAAATCCAGAACTTTTTATTTACAATACAATAAGCACTTAAAAGTACATAATAGAACAGTTATGACTACAAAATTATCTCTATATTACACTTACAATGACATTACAATTTACACTACAGATATTGTGTACAGTTCATGCAACATATGAAGGGCTCGTTACGATGAAATGGAAGTGAGGTTACAAAACATGCGAAACAAAAAATGAATGTTGTTAGCAGTTCAATGGCTATTGAAATGAAACAATCGACATTTTAAAAACTTGCCCCATAGATACACATTTGGAGTGGAGGTAACAACGACGAGTAACCATAACTGTATTTAGCAACAAATTAAATTGAAATGATTCAGATCATCCACATTTTTACATTTATGATATACGAGTACATAAATACATATCCTTCTATCAGTCTAAATATACACAAGCCCGAATATTTGGTGCACTTCAGGCCTCTGGAACGGAGCAACTCTTGACAAATTCACGTAACCGCCATATCATTTCATGATTACGAGACTAATTTTCGTCGATCAGAATACTAGCTAACTTCTTGGTGTCGACCTGATACTCATGGGTCATATCAAATAGCGGTATTATTAGTTTTGAATCGTAGAGTAACCTCTTCATTGTCTCGTATTTACGATCGTCCCTGAACTGGTCATTTTGATTCTTCTTAAGCAGAATGTCAAACAGCTAGAGCTATTACTTGATTTTCTATATTAATTTCGTATGCAAACAGCTCACATTTTTTAACTAATTCGATATCTCATTCGATACATCGTAGCAAGTTCATAATTTTTTAATACGACGATATCCTTCAAATGTATTGGTATTCCATGAAAACCATGTTTTAATTTTTTTTTATACCTGGCCTTCTCTCTGACAAACAGACTTCAAATTTATCTCATTTGATACATCGTAGCAAGTTGATAAATTTTTACTGCGACTACATCCCTGAAATGTTTGAAATTTTCTACTAAATCATGCTAATACGGTTTTCCTACAATACCCAATACTTGTCAAGAATGTCGTCAGAGTAGAAAATTATCACCTTGCTACGATGTTTCGAAAGAGATTTAAAAAAAAAACACGTTTTTCCTGGAATATCCAATAATATTCCAAAGATGTCGTCATAGCAAAAAATTGTCGACTTTCTACCATGTACCGAATGAGATACATTTCAAGCATGTTGGTCAGGGGTACGGTGTGCCCATTGTCCTTTGCAAAAAAAATTCAAGCTGTATTCTTTAGAGAGTATTCAAGGGGAAGTAGAGCCTAGATTATGAACGATATGGTAGTATTAATGTTAGAGGTATCTAATCTAGGACAATGAGTTAATATTGTCAATAGAACGTAAAAAGGTACATCGAGGGTGGTTCAAATGATGCGAATTTACGTAACCGCTGCATTGTCTGAAGTTTTTCAGATGGATTCTCGTCAATCAGGACACTAGCCAACTTCTTAGTGTCCACGTCATACTCATAAGCCATATCATACAGTGGTACTCTTAGTTTTGAATCGTAGAGTATCCTCGTTATCGTCTCGTGTTTGTCGACAATCCCTGAACTGGTGATTTTGAATCTTTTTAGGCAGAATGCCAGACAACTTACTGTTATATCATGTTCCATACCTATTTCATATGCAAACCACTCACATCTTTTAGCTACCTCTGATAATTTTCTCTCCCATTTTGTTAACATAATCTTCGGGAGAATTTTTCCCATCTGCTCGACTACGTTACTCACTTCAATAGAAATATTGTTCATTATATTTTCCAGTAATTCTCGTTGATGCTTAGATTTATTAGTGCGTCCATCATTAAGACGCAAGTGCTCGAGCTCCGCAGTCAGCTCGCTTAACTTAGATGTCGCCAACACGTGACCCACAGACGAATAGAGCGCCAAGTCTTCCAGTTTGCTCGGAGAACTCATAATATACTCTTCTGTTTGTTATTGATCTGAAACATAGATAAAACATGTTACTATGACTGTTATTCTTTATAAATGTCTATTGTAAGAACAGAGCTTTGTAACAAATGTTCATGAAAACCCATGTAAATCAATTACTTATTGCAAGATAATTTAGTTTGAACTCTGTGTGAACTCTTTGTAAAAATTTACCACGAAATTAATTACAAACTTTTAGGGTTTACATAAACAACTTCACAATAAAGAACTTGTCACCGGTTGGGTTTCAGTAGTAAGCAAAACACTTACATTTTGTTATTATTTATTCCAAGATATTTCATTTTAATGTATGTACCAAAATCACTGTATAATGAGTGATTACTTGTGTGACAAAAATGCACGGACGTAGCATTGGCTTATTTCAACATGGGACAATTTGTATGAATATTATTCTATCATTTGTAAATTAATACGTAGATATTATATTGTATGCCTTCATCTGTATATATTACATACAGCGCAAAGATATGTATGTACATACCTATTTTTATTTTGTTTTTTTTGGAGATTCCTTTTATATTTTATATTATTAATTTTGTTGACATTATTATTATTTAAATATCGATTTATTGTATAAAGGAATAATTAATTATTAATTAAAAAGAAATTGTTATAAAGAAATCACAATAAGTCACAACCATTTATGACTATTTAAAAGTGCTCTTACGAGCCCAATTAAATAAAGACATTTTAATAATAATATTAATAATAATTCTTTATTCGTAAGAAATGTGGTATATAAAACGCAGATGGTACAAAGGTTATAAGTAACACACATTTCGCTAACAAGTTAGCATACAAATGTTAACTCAATATTATGGGTCAATAGCAATAGAAAAAATACACAAACATTTAAAAAATCAACATACACACATATCTAACCAAGTAATTATTTAAATACAAAATAATCATGACAATATGATTAAAAATGGATTTAAAAAAAAAAGATACATATTAAATTTGTCATAGTAACATAATTGAGAATGTCATTGTTTAAATAATTCAGTTATACTGTAAACATTTTTTGCCTTTAACCATTTCTTTAAAGATTTTGTAAATGGCGCATACGGTAACCTTATCACATCCACAGGTAGCGCATTGAAGATCCTTACACACATAGCGTAAGGACCTCTCTGCCACAGACTTGTTTTGGGAACTCTATCCAAAACCAATCTGTTCGGATTCCTACTATTACGCAGATATATTTCAAAAGCTTTCTTGAAAAGATAAGGATATTTTTTGACGAAACAGGCAACTTCAAAAATATACATGCATGGAAGCGGCAAAATACCTAACCTTTCAAATAGTGGTCGGCATGATTCCCAAGGAGGTACACTACACATAGCCCGTAAACATTTTTTTTGAGCAATAAACGCTCTGTTTAAATCGCGTGAGTTTCCCCACAACAAAAGACCATATTTGAGATTCGATGCTACGTATCCATAGTATGCCGCTAATATGGTTTCTTGACTTGCTGTTTTTCTTAGTCTACTAAGTACATAAATAAATTTATTAATTTTACTGCATACTTTATCTACCTGTAATTTCCATTTACACTCATTGTCCAATACTACACCTAGAAAACTAGCTTGATTAGCTTCTTGCAATGTTTCCCCATAGTAATTTACACTTAATAGTTTTCTGGTTTTAAATTGATTGCGAAAACGCATAAAATTTGTCTTTGTTAAATTGAGTTCTAAATTATTTTGTTTAAGCCATTTCGTGACCTCGTCAATTGTATATACAATGTCACTTTCATTTATGTCATTCTTTTCATTATTACATGTCAAAATAATAGAGATGTCATCAGCAAATAATGTGCAAGTATGTTCAGTTATGTCCGGTAGATCATTTATATATATCAGGAACAACAATGGTCCCAAAACACTGCCTTGCGGAACACCAAAATTATTTCCTTTAAATTCCGATCTATTTTTTATTATAAACTTTTAAACTTTCGCGCTGCATTATAAAATATCTAAAAACACGGGAAATTAACGCGATTACCTTTTATTTTCTCTTGACGTTTCGGCCGAGTTTCATCGGCCGTGGTCTCAAGTAAACTGTCGCAGCAAGCTAATAGGTAATCGCGTTAATTTCCCGTGTTTTTAGATATTTTTTATTAGTATTGATTTATTATTAAGGCTAGCTATTTCCACACATTGCAGCCTATTTTTCAAATACGACTCAATCCATTTCAGCACGGGACCCCTAATAACATAATTTTCCAATTTTTGTAAAAGAATTTTGTGCGATACGAAGTCAAAGGCTTTTGTCATATCAAAAAAAATTACAACAGTTGATAAACGAGCATCCAAATTATCAATGATTTTCTTTACTAAATTAAAACACGCTAGAGTTGTAGATTTTCCTTTCTGAAATATCTGTGCTATTTCCTTAGGTTCATTAATAACTTTCCCATTTACATTAATCTCATTTATCATATCATTGATTGTCAGTGTTTTATCGGAATCATCTTTTATAACCTTCCAACATGCTTTACATTTATTTTTCGAGTTCAATATATATTTGTCATTACTAACTTTCTGTGAGAAATTTATACATTGACGTAATAACTCTGTATACTTTTTATATCCGTTTTTAGCTTCTTCAGATTTTAATTTATACATCCTATAGCGTAATTTTCGTTTATTTCTGCACCCTATCCTTATTCCTCTTGTTATCCACTTACATTTTTTTGTTTTATAATGTACTTTTAGTTTTATTTCTGGGAAACACAAGTTGTAAAACAAATGAAACAAATCGTAGAATGTGTTATAAGCTGAGTTAATATGTGGGTCACAATATACTTCATTAAAAGACAAAGATTTCATGCATTCTCGAAATTTACTCATGTTATTGGGATTATAGTCTCTTTTATAGATATAATAGTATGTAGAGGCACGAGTGATATTTTTTTTAATAGGTAATTTTAGAATTTGTGCTGTGTTATGATCGGAAAGATCTAGATGAAGTAGTTTTCCTTCAGCATTTCTTACGTTGCTAATCATATGATCTACACAAGTATGTTGCCTTGTAGGTTCTGTAATGTGAAATATAAGATGGTAGGTTAATGATAAATCTATAAGTCGTTTACTAGTGTTATTCACATTTAAAATAGTTATGTTGAGATCACCAGTAATTACGATTCTTTTTGTTTTGTTATATTGAAGTTTATAATACATTGCATCAAGGCTTCTAAAAAACAGTTCGATGTTTCCTTTAGGTATACGATATAAGCAGATCACAAATAAATTTATATCCGCAACTACTATACCACAACATTCAAAATCATTTTCTACTGCGTAATCTTTTAAAAATTCTATATTTTTTACGTTAATCCCTTTTTTTGTTAATATGCATACTCCACCTCTTCTTTGACTCTTCCTTGAGAATGCTGATGACAAATTGTACCCCTTAATTTTAATAATAGATTCGTTTCCTTTTAATATAAAAGTTTCAGACAAACATAATATATCAGGTGCTGTTTGTTTTTCCCACATTTCAAACAACGTTACTTCTAATAAATTTTTTTTGTTAAGTACACCAGCTATATTTTGATGCATTATTTTAAAGTGGTTATAGTTCATTTGTTTTTGTACGAAAAAGGGTTTTCTCTTTTTTGTCTATAAATGGAAGCAGATCAAACATAATTCACTCACACATAGATACCGTGTAAGTAATAAGAATAACACTGTCACTTTCATTGGAGTTTAAAATAGTATATCTTTATCTTTTTCTTTCATTCGTTGCAACACAAGGCCACACATAGACAATTCCGAAACCGTGGCAGCCGCTATCTTCTGCTTAAGTCAAAATAAGCGGAGTATAGCGTCTGTTTACTTGTGTAGTACGTCACATGTTCGATGATTAAATATTTCTTGGTCTATAAACATTATTTTGGTTATTTAAAGTGCAAAATATGGTACAAAAGTGTTGTACCTCCAATAGTTGCAACGCCTCATACAGAAAAGTCCCGAAAATCACGTTTCATCGGTAAGTAAATCTGATGTTGCAAATTGTTCGATTACTGCATTCAGTTAACTGATATTTTTGTGTTTCGTGGCTCCGACACTTAAACATGTTGCAAACTATTAAAATTAAAGTTTCCTTATGTTGTATAAGGTTTTTTTTTATAGGTTTTTTATATCTTTGTACCAAGTACCTAACCAATTTTGACATTATTAGTACTTGTACCTTAAAGAGGACCTAATTCAGAGAAAACTGAGTCTCGTAATAAAATTAAATATTAACGGACAGGTACCTAACGAACCTGGGCCAGTGTTGTTTAGAAAAAAGCCAGTGCTGGAAGCCATACTTCATAATTACAAAATTATTTTTAATTTATTAATAAAATAATACAACTTTACTTGACTTTATTATGCATAAATTGTGTGTTCACATGTAAAAATGGTGAAAACAAATATGGATATCTCGAGGCGAATAATGACAAATAGATTACTTGCAATGGTAATTAATCCTTAGCATATCTGACGTTCTGCGCTAGTTACCTCTGGCACACATTGAAAAACAGTGAAATGATGTGTTGGATGCACATCTATAATGAGTTCTTAGATAATGTAATAAGAAAGCAATCCGATTAATAAATAAAAGACTAAAAACATTCTCTGTTTTTTTGTGTAACCTATTTTAGTTTTTATTCTCAATGCGATCGATCACCCATCGACTATCTCCCGATTTCTTTTAATTTTTGAGTTTTATGCGTAATTTAGAAAAAATAATAATCAAAGGACGAAGCATAGCGATGAAGAGTTATTTAATGTTTTATAAAACATTCACTGAGGCTTATCTCCTTAGAAAAATAGTTAACGGTAACACTCGTCTGATATAAAACTTGTTCTATTTTTTCATAACCAGGTCTCTAACACTTACAGTAAAGCAATGGTAAGTAAGCTTTACTGGAGTTACAAAGACTGTTAAACGAAATTCCTCCAATGCCTCTCACTCGCACACAACTTTAACTTACAATATACTATAATTTTTGCACTTGAAACTCTCAAAAGCACAAAAAATAGCAAATGTGAATTTTGAAAAAATGCCAACCACGCTTCTTTTGTTCGCGCCAAAAAGTCTAAATTCAAAACTTTCACTTGCCTGATTATCATCTTTCCCGACTTTTAAAAATATGTCGTTTATGTCATTAAACTTCATGTACCCACATAAATCGAACCGCAAGCAAGGTCATCACAATGTACATGCAGCCCAAGACCAGCAGCGCACAGCCGTCAGGCCTCATGTATCGAACGAACAATCATTATGTTGTATCGTGGAGCTATCGGGAACACTCCAAATTACATCCTTCATGTGACAAAAAGAAGGAATATATATGTCGCCGCAACGATTATCTACGATTATTTAATTATACGATCATGATTTCTAACTGTCGCCAAACGATTATTCGGCGATTTGATTTATAATGATTATTGTTATGAATAAGTTATCCTAAAATTATTAATTACTTTAATAATCATCTAGTCGATAGTGATTTTATTGTTTTAACGTTTTACTTCAGTTTTCCAATAAATAAATTGTTAGTTTGTTTGAAAAATCATTATGGTGTTTCAAAGTAAGTCTTTTTATTTTTTTATTACAATATTTGATTGCTAATGAGCCTTAGTAATTTGATAAATTAATTAGAAAACTGCTTTACTAATAATTATTGCTAATTATTGCTGATTGCCTAAAAATCAATGTAAATTCAAGCGCTTGCGACGCCATCTGACTCTGTTTGAGCGGAAGTTTGCTTTGGCGCTAAGAATGGCGTCGATAAGCTCTTGTAATTCGATAAAAATTCAATCATTCTCGAGCAGCAGACGAGGAAACAACTGTAAGTTAAACTCTTGAATAAAAGTTATTGATTTGTTTTAATTACTTCGATTTAATTTGAAATTAGTTGTTTTAATTTACTACCCTCTTTATTTTATTTTTTTTGTGTGTGTACGATTTTCTTCCGATATATATAATAAAGTAATAATCTCTAATACTAGTACGTTACTTAACTTAATTTAATTCTTATTTTATCACATGAAAAATATAATTTGGGGTGCCCAAATAGTCCCGCTCGTAGATAATACGCAGTATGAGCACCCACTCCTTAATTCGGGCCTGAGTTCTCCATGTGTGTGAGTAATATTTGTTAGTGTAAATTTGCCATGCATTTTGTATCGATGGGTATAGTCTGCTTGCATTTAAAAGTCTGTGGTATTACATCGATAGGGGGTGTTAAGTTGGCAATGTAGTACAATATTTTTTTTAAGTTGGCTAAAATGTGCTTGCGTGTGTTCTTTAGGTAATGTGTGCAATGAGATGGCGGACTGTTATTTCACTAAATTAAGAAATTAAAGTGCTGATTAGTTACTGTGAATATTGCCTTTTATTGATTTCGAACTACAGTTTTTTCACTGTTATCGCAATAAATAATTCTCTTCTATCAAGTTATGAATAAAAAGATACATGTACAATCTCTCTATCACAAATTAATGTAAAAGTTTCAATATTAGGTGGACGCAATTTCTTCGATCGTGGTAGATCCTTCCATACCAATTTACGTAACCGCCGTATTTCACGTTTGTCCGACTGATATTTGTCCATCAGAACCATAGCTATCCTCCTGACGTTGACTTTATATTCATGAGCCAGGTCAAGTAGTCGTATGTTTAGCTCCGAATCACAGAGTATGCTTCTTATTGACTCGTGTTTGTTGATTGTTCCCGAATTAGTGATTTTAATTCGTTTAAAACAGAACTCCAAACTGTTGGATTTTAAACCTTTTTCTCTTCCGACTTCGAATGCGAATGACTCACAGTTTCCACACACCTCCAACCATTTTTTTTCACATTCAGTAATTGTAATCCCTGGTAAAATTTCAGTCATAGTTTTGGATACGTTTTTTACTTCTGTATCTATATTTTCCTTTAATCTCCGCCGACGCTCAGGATGCTTACATCCACCAATATAATGCAAGTACACGAATTCTGCAAGCAGTTTATACAGGTTTGACTTCTTCCACATGCGGGCCGCAAAAAAGTAAAGCACCGTGTCTTGCAGACTTTTTGGATTACTTGGAGAATACATGATGTTTTACTTTTACTATTATCTGAAACAAATGAAAAGACCGTTATTTTTACAGGGCTAAAATTATTCATATTAATAAAATTCAAACAACGGCTGAAATCGAAATCGAAATAATGTTCAAAAATCTGTTTTAAACATGATAGAAGATTATTATATCGGTCACATGGAACATGTTCAAAATGTGATTGTAAAATTTGACTCACGTATACCAACAAGTAGAGTTCAATAAAAGCTTGTAAAATGTATGCAATATGACGTTTAATGAAAAATAAATAACAAACATACTACGAAATGTATTTACTAAATTAAACTATGTATCACAGATTAATTAGTTACTAACGTAAATATGTAGTATGTCATCCATCAAGTTAGAACTTTACAAGTAAATAATCAAAGAGTATAATGTATATTATTATTACCATTTCATCTTAAACTCATATTCGTTTCAAATAAATCGCAGATTTTAACTGTCAGTGTTTGTCGAATCAATTGATAACCTGTGGCTTAATTTTACATATTTGTTTGTTTATTTTTTATTTAATTCGATAAAAACCTTTAGGAATAAAATGTAAAAGACACACAAGTTTCATAGCTTTATGGTACTGACTTACTAGAAGAAAATAAAATACAAAGCTCTTACCTGTGATGTCTGTAAAGTAAGTCTCTTTTAGCCGTCCTGCCACACTGAACTGCACTACGTATAGAGGTAGGTACTTTACACACTTTTCGCTTTGTCACTGGTCTACGCCGTACTGCCAAAGAAGCTGACGACCCCTCTTATATATGCATGTGTATCGTACAGGTACCGCCCATTAACTAATCGCCCCCCTAACGGTGTTGCCATTAGGGACCTGTATTTGTAATCGATTCTTTTGTTGCCATGCTTTACCGGGTATAATATACTATTAGTTTGTATTTGATGCAGAAATATTTCGCTATTTTGTAAAAATTTATAACAATATCTTAACACGATGAAACGACTGTTAATCGTGGAATTTATCACGTATAACTACATTTTTTGTACTTTTAGTTTTGTTTTATGTTTCCCGAACAACAATTACATATACGAGACTGAATCGCCATTGTCCAAATAAATAAATTGATCGCTAATAAATAAAATATGTGTTTGCTAAATTCAAAATAACGTGTTACCTTGAATGGCCCGCATCTCAAAAACTACACGACATATCATATTTAAAGTAATTTGAGATGAAAATATGTTTTTCAAGTTCTGCTACTTTTTTGCTTTTGGAATTTTCCACTCTAGTCGAAAGTAAAAGAGAGAAGGTGCAATTTTTATTACTTTAGAAGCTCATATCTCTCGGATTATGTACATATGTTTATGCAAAAGAATCATTTAAAATTGCTATAAAAAAATTGTAAACTACAAAATTAACAGTTTTCACAATTAAATGTTGGTGGCAACTTCAATCACTGAAACTTTAATGTGATTGAAGTTCCAATCACATTAAAGTTTCGGTGTGTGTTAGTTTCTAATATAGGTTTAATGAAGGAGTAACATTTTATTGCATGAATTATTTTTTATTAGCAATTCATAGCAATTGTGTGTATATTTTAACCAATTTTGAAGTGGCGTTAAATGCATCCCTTTAAAAATTCTCCATCGTCTATGGACACATGACTATAGATACCTCATACGCTTCTGAATTTTTTTCGACCCTCGATACCGTATCAATGAGAATACCGTATTTAGTATTTTTTTTTTCTAGTTTCACTACGCCATCTAAGGCAGTTCTTAAAAAGACGCCTATATATGTACGAGTACATAATACATTGTGTTCATGGTAATCACTGTTTACTATAAGTTAACCAATTATTGTTTAACAGTCATCAACTAATTGCAATTAACTAAGTTATTCCTGATTGTTATTACGTTCGTACATACATTCATACATACATATCCTCACGCTTGTTATAGTATATAATAGTATGTTAAGTGCTGTGTAGGTCCGTCCTAAATAACATGGAGCTGTATTAGCAACCGCGTCAGCAATAATAACTATTGATGTCGAAATCATTGCAAGTGAACTTTGATCAGGCCGTTTACGCTGTTGAGGAATGTTTCATTTTTATAATATAATTTACGTCAGAATTAAACCAGCATCGAGCTGGAGTAGTTTAGTCGTAATTTTATTGTAATACTTTTATAATTTTTATAATATATTTTATTTTTAAATTCAACTTCGGTTTTTTTTGGGTCTGCCGACCGCAGTCTTCGTAATTGGCGCAGTCGGTAGGATACTCGAGTAGTATAGATAGGGATATTCTCACATCGAATACCGTATCGCGAAATCGCTATAGCCATCGCGAGCGATCATACTCGAGTATCAAGAACAATCTGAAGTCCCGGTTGGCAGAGAAGTCAAGACATCGACACCAGAAGAAGTCAGAATGAAATTTTTGTAAGTACACATTCGAATCATTCCTGTGTTGCTTCAATAATTTCTATATACCTTAGTTTAAATTTATTGCAATCATTTTTCACCCCAGGCAATTCATTTTTAGAGGGCCTGCGCGTAATAGGATAGCACGTAGGTCTAATCTAGATAAGAGTAGAGATATTAGTACAGAAACAGTTACTATGTCAGAAACGGAATCAAAGCCGAAAATGACTGATACCGATTTGATTTATAAAGCACTGAGGTTGGTGCCCGAGTTTGACGGTAATCCAAACGTTTTGCCTAGATTTATAAAAATTTGTGACGAAATAGTAGAGGAATACTTAACGGCAGATAGTCAACTGAGCAC
Source organism: Zeuzera pyrina (assembly GCA_907165235.1). Taxonomy (NCBI): domain Eukaryota; kingdom Metazoa; phylum Arthropoda; class Insecta; order Lepidoptera; family Cossidae; genus Zeuzera; species Zeuzera pyrina. The sequence continues at coordinate 19,544,664 of OU015638.1, read as the reverse complement.
TGTATGTCTTATTAATCGCGCGAACGATTAATTCCAATGGGATACCTGAGAGTTGGAATGGTATTAAAACAGCGTTAGTTAACAATTTTTCAGACAAAAGAGACGAAACGGCTCTCTACAATGACCTCATGTTAGCTACTCAACAGAATAAATCGCCTCAGGAATTTTATGAACATTGTATTAATTTGTTCAGCACTATCATGACATATGTGACGCTTCACGAAACGATCGATACTACTATCGAAGCTAAGCGTAATTTATACAAAAAGTTAACGATGCAGGCATTTGTACGTGGTCTAAAAGATCCATTAGGGTCCCGTATACGGTGCATGCGTCCTGATAGCGTTGAAAAAGCACTCGAATTTGTGCAAGAGGAGATGAATGTGATGTACCTATAGAACAGAAACGACTCGGTAGCTGAAATAAAACCGGCAATGAGATTCATGCCCGTTCCATCTATTATGCAGGTACAGAAACCATTCGACTTCACTTCACAGCCACGTTCACAATGGACACCAAATTTCCAGTTCAATCGCCCAGATCACCAACCATTTGTAACAGGTCCTACACGAACACAGTAAATGTTCCGCGCATTGCCACCTAGCTATAATGCTCACCATAATAAATTCCAAATGCCACCTAGAAATTCACCTTATATTCAACAAGCCCCGAAACCCATGAGTGGTGTAAGTCATTTTATACCCAAACAATTACCTCCGACGAGACAACTGACGGGACATGACTGGCGTAGAAGCGGAAAACCACCTCCGACTAATTATTTTAAAGCCCGTGAAATGAATATCAACGAGTGCGCAAATTATGATGATTATTATTATCCAGAATATTACACATACGAACCCTATGAATATATTTACCAACCAGAATATGATAACGACTATACTGACTTTGTCCCCACACCTGTTTGTTTGAATACCGAATACGAGCGTGAAGTACAAGACTATGACAGACACGACAATCACGCGACCATTACTTCTGATGATTCCCAACCTTCTACGTCTGCTAGTCCTAACGACCAGCAGAATTTTCAGAGTCGTATGAAGTCCAAAAAGCCAAAATAGAACTAAACATACAAACGCAAAGGCAGCTTCCTTTCATACAAATTTCGAATCCCCCACTCAAGCTCTTAATAGACACTGGTGCAAATCAGTCTTTTATAAGCCCATTAGCCGTGGAGAAATATTTTCCCCATTTTCCAGTGAACTTTGATCCCTTTGAAGTAACGAACGTACACGCTACAACACGAAATAATTATTCCATTTCGCTACCTTGTTTTCCCGAATTTCAGGACTCGGAAAATATTAAATTATTTATTTATAAATTCCATGAATTTTTCGATGGACTTATTGGTTTAGACTTGTTAGAAAAATGGGAAGCTAAAATAGATTTAAAAAATAAATCACTTGTAACTCATAAAGCAATTAATCCTATCCTGATGTACAATTCGAGAAATGTAAATCTGTACGAAGACATCATTCCTGCAAATTCTTCAAAATTAATTAGAATACCTATAAATGTACATGATGGTGACGCTTTTATTAATGAGCAAATTATCTCTAATTGCGTTATTAACGAATGCTTAACGTCCGTGATAAATAATCGTGGTATTGTAAAAGTGTTCAATACTACTCCGCATGACGTCATATTCTCTATGGATCGACCCGTGCAAGCGGAAACGTACACTATTGAGTGCGCGCGTACCGAACAAGCATCATCTCGTGTAAACGAAGTATTATCGCGATTACGTACCGATCATTTAAACCCAGAGGAACGCGCTAATTTAGAGACCCTTTGTTCGAAATATGCTGATGTTTTTTATATAGACGGTGAACCGTTAACTTTTACCAATAAGATAAAGCACAATATTAGGACGACAGATGAAATACCTGTTTATACCAAAAGTTATAGATATCCATTCATACATAGAGATGAAGTTAGGGAACAGATTGGCAAGATGTTAGATCAGAATATTAATCGACCATCTGAATCGGCCTGGAGCTCTCCTATTTGGGTGGTACCCAAAAAAGCAGACGCTTCTGGAAAAACGAAATGGCGTTTAGTGGTAGACTTTCGCAAACTTAATGAAAAAACTATTGATGATGAATACCCCATTCCAAATATTACAGATGTGTTAGATAAATTAGGTAATTGTCAATATTTTACAACTCTAGACCTCGCTAGTGGATTTTACCAGATAGAGATGAATCCAGAGGATTTACCAAAGACAGCATTTAATGTAGAAAATGGTCATTACGAATTTCTAAGAATGCCTATGGGTTTCAAAAATTCTCCGTCGACTTTTCAACGCGTTATGAATAATGTTCTTAAAGATCTTCAGAACGTATTGTGCCTAGTATATTTAGATGATATTATTGTCTTTAGCACATCTCTGCAAGAGCACATGATTAACCTTGAAAAAGTTTTCAAAAAATTGCGTGAATCTAATTTCAAAATTCAAATGGATAAATCCGAATTTCTTAAGTTAGAAACAGCTTATTTAGGACATGTTATCACTAAGAATGGCATCAAACCCAATCCTGATAAAATTGTAGCAATAGAAAAATATCCGTTACCTAAAACACCCAAAGAGATCAAACAGTTCCTAGGTCTCATTGGCTATTATCGTAAATTTATACCTGACTTTGCACGGATAACGAACCATCTTACTCAATGTTTGAAGAAAGGTAGGAAAATTACATTTGATTCAGAATATGTTAGTTGTTTCGAAAAATGCAAAACTCTCTTAATTAATGATCCCATCTTACAATACCCAGATTTTTGCAAGGAGTTCATATTAACCACAGACGCGTCTAACGTAGCGATTGGAGCTATTCTTTCCCAAGGTCCGATTGGATCTGATAAGCCCGTATGTTATGCATCTCGCACTTTGAACGATAGTGAAACAAATTATAGCACTATAGAAAAAGAACTTCTGGCCATAGTATGGGCAACGAAATATTTTAAACCTTATCTATTTGGCCGGAAATTCAAAATATTAACTGATCACAAACCTCTTCAATGGGTTATGAACTTGAAAGAACCTAATTCGCGACTCACCCGTTGGAAGTTGAAACTCTCTGAATATGATTTTACTGTCATATATAAAAAAGGTAAAAATAATACGAACGCAGATGCACTTTCAAGAATAGAAATTCATAATGAAGAAGCAGGATCTCTAGTAGTTAACACATCTGAACGACCGCCTTCTGAATCAAACTCTTCAACTGAAACAGCCCATACCAGTAGAGAAAACCCTATACTCGAAATCCCGATTGTAGATGAACCATTAAATAAATTCCACAGACAAATACACATTACTGTAGTTGGTGACATAAAGAAACGGCCCACAGCGACAAAACCATTCGATACCCATACAAGAACATCTGTACATGTTTAAGAATCCAAGCTAGAAGAAGATGTTGTAAGCATCATAAAAGAATATGTAAACCCTAAAGTTAAAACTGCCCTTTTGATAGATCCCCCATTAGCATTTTACAAAATTATACCTATTATACAAGATAAGTTTCGAAGTTCTGCCATGAACTTAGTGTTAACGAAGGTTGAACTCGAGAATGTAAAGGAATATTTAAGGCAACAGGAAATAATTAAACATTATCACGATGGTAAGACAAATCACCGTGGTATTAATGAATGTTATTTAGCCCTCTCTAGACGTTACTATTGGCCTAAAATGAGAGAACATATTACAAAATATATTAATAATTGTACTATTTGTGGTCAGGCTAAATACGATAGAAATCCCGTTAAGCCGCAGTTTAAGATAGTACCTCCAGCAACAAAGCCATTTGAAATTGTTCACATGGATTTATTCACAGTACATAATGAGAAATATTTGACAATCATAGATGTATTCTCAAAGTATGCTCAGGCTTATCATTTACGCGATGGTACAGCTATTAGTATTATTCAAGCAGTATTGCGGTTTAGCACACATCATGGTTTGCCCTTGACTGTAGTGACTGACAACGGAACGGAGTTTACTAATCAGTTATTTACCGAATTTACGGATATGCATAAAATTAATAATCATAGACTTTTACCACATTCACCTAATGATAATGGAAATATAGAAAGATTTCATTCCACTTTATTAGAGCACTTGCGTATTTTGAAATTACGTTATAACAAACCTTGTTCCCTATGCGATCTTAGCATATAACAGTTCTGTTCATAGTCTCACCAAATGTAGACCATATGATATAATAACTGGTCACTTGGATCCTAGAGACCCCCTTGACGTAGATTTAACAAAACATTTAATGCAACAGTACATTGAAAATCACCGTGAACGATTGAAAATCGTATATGAAAAAATAAGTGAAAACTCATTAGATAATCGCGTTAACATTATAGAAAAACGAAATACAAATCGTGAACCTGAAATTGAATGCCAACCACAACAGAGAATATTTGTTAGCAATCCTCTTGCAAGTCGTCAAAAACTAGCTTCGCGTTACAATCACGATACAGTCCTAGCAGATTTACCCATTCATATCTATACCTCAAAAAAACGCGGACCTGTAGCTAAGAATAGAATAAAAAGAGTACCTAAAAGTGCTCAATTGTTACAGGGTGACACTGGTCCTGATTGCTCCTTCGATAATATCCCAAGACATAAGACTTGAGTTTGGATGACGGCCCCGGATTACTACCATTTCGACTGGGAACGACGAGACTTATGACACATTACTATACATTTATACAATACATAAATCTAGAAGATGTTAATGATAAGATTACTATATTGCTGAATCAACTGTCTAGTTATAAGAATAGATTAAGTAATGATACTGTTATGATATATGAGTTACAGTTAGAATATTTAGATAATAGGCTAGATAAAGTTTTAGAGAACCTTGAGACGTTGAAGACAAATAGAGTAAAAAGAGGTCTTGTAGATGGCCTAGGCTCAGTAATTAAAAGCGTAACAGGTAATTTAGATTATTTAGATGCCGTTAAATATGAACATACCATTAAAATTCTACAGGATAACCAAAATAAAATTGAATCCGAATTTAATAATCATGTCAGTATTAACAGGGAATGGATGGCCCAACATAGTAACATAATTGATAAACTAGTAGAGAATCAAATTAAAATAAATAAAACCCTAGAGTTAATTTTAGATAAAGCACTTTACAATGATACGAGTCTTATAACATTATCGAAATTAGCTCAACTTTTAGCCATAATTACAGAAAACGTTGAAGACGTATTAGAGGAATTAAATAGGATAGAAAATATGTTAACCTTTATTCGAAGTTCAAGTACGCATCATTCTATGTTAAAAATAGTTACCCTAAATCGAATGGTAAAAAGATTAATTACATGACAAAAAGCATAAAATTAAATGTATAACACTACATAAAACGAAATGATTTAAAAACCGCTGAACCATCTCGATGATCTCGAGCAGAGAATACTGTCACTTATTAAAACATTACGAGTTTTTGCCTGCTTTCGTCACCAGAGATGTTTTTTCGTTTCCTGAGATAAATTCAGGAAGATAATTATTATGTTTCTATTTTTAAGTAACTGTTTCATCGTGAAACATGAAATACCATCACATACAGGAAACGTATCCTTGTCTTTGATACATTTGTACAGTTCGTACATGGGAATCACACCTAAACTAGAGAGATAGACGCCATTCACTTACACGTAACGCAGTTTATTATGTTATCAATATGAGGTCTACGAGATCTGTAGCCTTAAAACCATCTCATCTTTTGCCACACCACTAGCGGTAGTTGTTTCATCTACAGAAGAACAAAAATTATAGCAATTACTACCTTTTGCATGCCGTATAAGCTTTGGAGTAAGACGGATTTTCTCTAGCAGCAAGATAACGTTGGGTTCGAATACATCTAAATGAACTTATAGAGCTCGTCTACACGTCGGTTTCTAAAGTTCGATATTGTAATAATAGTTAGGTTAAAACTTCGAAGTTGGCTTTTAATTAGGTATTTGAATAGGAATATGTGATTCAATAGATATGTGAAGTTACTCGACAAAAACATTGTCCTTCGTATAAGTATTCTCGCAGGGAACAACTGTAAGGTCAAATACATAGATCTTTTAAACATTTGCTTTAAGATTACCGATTAATTCTTTTAAAGTTTCTTTTACTTAAGGGTTCAGTGTTACTTTTTATACAGCTTGATATTTTTGTAATCTAAGTCTAATTGGACATGAATAAATAAAATCCAAAGCAATATTAGAAGTAACTGGAAACAAATCAGGATAAGATTTAAAGTGGTTTGGTTAGAGTATTATTTACACGATTTATTTACACTTTTGGTTATAGTATTATTTACAAGAGGAGGTTACTTGACTCACACCTCACGTGTTTACCGCCTTGTGTTATGTGTCGTAAAATAATTTGTAATTAATAATTGAATCAAAAATTGTTGCCTCCATTTAACCTTCTTTAAATTACCAATTCGTGTGATGACTGGTAATATCTACTGATTTCTTTCTGTTATGTTCTGTGTGCTTAATATCGCCCGGACCAGTATGTACTGAAGGATGACAACATATTGACATATTTTTTCAATTTGAGAATAATTAAAAATTAAATTAATTATTATCTCTGTGTGTACCAGCATTACTTGCTCTTGAAGGCCACAATTCATATTGGATCTATTAATTTGCAGTGATTTAGTAGAGTGAAGAACATCGATACACATAATGTGTATTAGGTACTTTGCTATCTTGTTTATCAGCAGTTAAGTGGTACGTTATATTTTTAATTTAGTTAAAATGTACTAATAGCTTCATACGTAGACCGGTTTAACTTCCGATTGAATTTCGTGTCGTACAGTTTCTCCCTGGTAAACTGTACAATTACTATTTGTATGAATGTTAGTTCTCAGTATTGACAATGTCTTTTACGTCTTTTATGTCGCAGATAAATACTAAATCACCCTGACTTTCTACAAAGACACCGTTTTGTTATTTGAACGGTAACAAAAGAGTACTGAAGGCTCGTCACAATACACTGTGTACCTAGCGATTACCTATTCCAATATAATGTTAACACTCAAGAAAAAAATTATAAACGTGTACTGGTATGAATATAGAATACTTACAGTTATTTTGGGCTTTTACAGAATGTCGTTGTTGAAAAACCTCTACCAGACGAGCTTTTTGCTTGTTCTTCTCAGCTTCGAACACGTGTTAAATTTTTTCAAAGGATCTTCGTAATTAGTGGACTAAATGATATTTAATTTTTTGATACATTGTTTACGGTATTACCGTGCAACTAAATGTAAATAAAATTGGTGTTGAAATTGTTTTTACCAATCAAAGTTTATAAATTAAGCAAACAATTTATTTAATGTTTTTTATATCTAGATTTTATCTCTGGCAACAGAGAAAAAGATCTTTGGTTATAAAAGCAGGGAAAACTCGTAACGTTCTAAGAAGTGATTATATTCTCTGCTCGAGATATTTCAGTCGAATCATATCGTTATACGTACAGTAGTGAATTTAATTTTATGCTATTTTAAATTATCTACAGAGCATCAAGGACACGGCTTACAGTTTGGTGTATTTTTACATGTATCCGATCAAAGAGTGAGAAGACACATTTTCACTGTTTGTCACCTTCGACTCTTGAGTCGTGTCACTCTGTCACTAAGTAAAATTCGTAACGTCAAGTTGTTATTCCATTTAGTTACAGGAGCCTACAAGACGACATGCAGTTCTTCGGATTTCTCGGAAACCTAAAAGTTTTTCTATGCCACGGATAGTTTAGGACCAAATTACGTCATTTCAACTGCATAGGATTAAAATATAAGTACAATAAAAAATCGAAACTGTGAATATGCCAGTTGTGTTAAATTCTATAGATATCAATAGCTTCATGTTATTAACAGTTTATTGTTAAAAAAGATTTATCTTTATAAGACACTAAAATCTAAATAATGACGCTTTGGTAGAGACTGGGCAATAATCCTCTATATCTACATAGTCATGATGATATTATCGGGTCGAATCAAACACAACACGTTTGTATATCGATTCCATATAAGTATTGAACAAAATATCAATACGATGTAAGATGACATCGAATAATATCAATACATTGTATTATAAATTGTTACAAATGTTTAATTGGTTTGTGTCTGTTTCTATTTTATTTATTATGTTTTTATTAATTATTATTAGGAGTAATTCAGTTAAACGTAATTGGTTAATGTCTGTTAAACAATAATTACTTAAATACTTGTATGAATCATGAATTACATAACATCTGTTACGTTAATCTTATATCCATTCAATATACTCGTAATTGTCTTTAAACATAATTTAATGTGATATCGAGAGCTGAGAAAAAATTCAATGCACATAAGCGGTATCTTTATGTAGATAATATGTGTTCAAAAATGATACGGAGTTTTTAAAATAAGTCTTTTAAGCCAATAATCGGTGAGACATGAGTCAAAGTGAAATAGTTGTAAAGTATTTTTGAATGGCATATCTACTTTTGTTCGGTTCGAAAAGAAAACCAGGAGACTGAGGAAAAGCGACGAGAAACTCAGTGTTTCATCATTTTTTCAACATCATTTCACAAAAGTTATTTAAAGTTATTTATTTGTTTATTCTTCAATGATATCGCTAATTTCGTAGTACTTATGCCAATCAGTGTGCCTTTAATGACAAGTTTAAATCTTTTTACCGTTGAGTGATTTCTTTAGGAGTTTTGTTATAAAAACGAATACAGTTGCCTAAGAATGACCCACTGACATTTGCAATTTAAATTTAGGTATGTGCATCTGAAGTCGCCTTCTCTCTTTAACTTTTCAACTGCGGTGGAAAATTGTAAAAACAATGAGGTAAAATAACTTAAAAATTACTTTCGTCTCAATTTAACATAACTAAGATGTGTCGTGTAGTTCATGAGATACGGGACCTATCTATTTATACGGGCAACGGCAATTCATACTCATATATGTAACCTTTTTATATAAAACATGAAACAAAACTATAAGTATAAAAAATATATTTATTGCGATAAATTCCACAACTAACAGTCGATTCGTCGTGTTTATAAATTGTTGTAAATTTTTGCAAAATACTGAAAATTTTCTGTATTGAGTACAAACTGATAATATATTATACCAGGTAAAGAATGGAACAAAAGTATCAATTGCAAAAACAGGTACTTCTTGTAAAATAAAAAAATATCAATAACAATGTGGAACAGACGATCGTGCCCAATCCTATTAACCCTAATGGCAGCACCGTTAGGGCAGTCATTGGTCAATGGGCGGTGTCTGTACACTAAACATATATACGATGGGTTGTCCGCTTTTTTCGCAGTCCAGCGTAGAGCATAGTCCAGTGACCAAAGTGTAAAGTGTACACTCAACTTAGTGCCGTCCAGTGTGGTTGAATCTAACGTATTAACGAAACTTAGTTCACGGGTATCACAGGTAAGAGTTTTTTTATTTTAATATTTAAGCGAATAATGCGTTCAAACGTGTTTGTCTTTTACATTTTATTCCCTAAAATTTTTGAAACGATTATAAGTATTACGTGAAATAATAATACGTACATTATGTTACATGTGCATTTCATATCATGCTTTCTTATTCGTTTTTATGTACAATTTGTTATTACAAATCCAAAATGAAAGTTGTAGACCAATGGGTAATATTAAGTTATCAGAGGAGGAAATCATATCCTTCATTATTTATTTGTGAATTATTAAAACAACGAGTTGTTAATTTGCAAACATTTTATAAACTGTTATTGAACTTGACTTGCTGGTACAAAATTTTAAGCTAGTTTGATGTGACAGGTATAGAAACGCTCATTCATGTTTTCAACACATTATTTGTGAACATTATTTCAGAAATTTGATCTCGTAGATATTTCGAATTCAGCATTTATTTGGTTTGATTAATAGTAAGCCTCCAGTCACGATGATATGACCGAGTCGAATTAAACAACACATTTGTATTTCGATTCCATATAAGTATTGTACAAAATATCAATATGATATGAGATGACAACAAATAATATTTGTAAATTTTACTACGCATTGTTACAACAAACGGGACCGTTTAATTGGTTTATGACTGTTTTTATTTCGTTTTATTCATTTATTTCTTTGACTTGTACATCACAAATGTCAAAGATATTATATACCTACGAGTAAATAAATTATATCTGTTCGCTGAGTTCCGCCTTTGACAGCATACATGATAAAATTCTAAATACTAATAGTAATGTGTAAGCCATCACTACATGTCTCTTAATATACATATATAATTTTAATTTGGCCAGTGTGTTCAACAGAGCGTCGATAGATGGCGGTGGTAGCATGATTTTGTGTAAAAATTTCCTTAAATTAAAATACCGCAAAGACATTATTGCTCGCTCTGTTGAACGTATATGTAAAATGTCGTATACAAAGATGGATCAGCACATATTTTTATGTGTTTATCGACCTCACTCGTCTGATTTTAGTCAATTTTTAATTTTTAATTTAAATTCATTAAGTCAAAAACCTATCCAAAATACTGAATAAGATTGACCAAAGAAAACAAAGTAGTGGTTAATAACAAGTTACGTTTTGCGGATTGGGCAACGAAGAGCATAATAAAAATTAAGGATAGACTTTATGAATTATATGACAAAAATCTTACACTGCAAATGGAAATTTTAATCATTTTGTTCGCACTTATTCGAAAATATTTAAAAAAGTATTAAAACGCGCGAAAGTGATCTATATCGCGAATAAAGTAATACTATAAAGATAATACGATAAAGGCTACGTGGAACACTAATAACGACGACGTTGGTAGTAAACAAAATAGAAAGAATGAAGACTTTTCAATACAAATTGGTAATAAAATGTCGGGACCAAATGTGCACGCAAATGGGTATTTGAGTGCACTTCTGTTTTAATAGTACGCGAAAACGCTAACAGCGAACATGTCAAAGTGCTCCTTCAAAAATTGTGAAAACACATCTAAAAGCTAAAAAAAACGGAGATTCTCATTTTCAGTTAATAAATTAAGTAATGCTATTTACCTGTTCATTATTTCGTTATAGTAATAACGTTGCATAATCCTTTTTTATTGAATTCGTAATCAATGAAAATGACGTAAATATTAATGCAAATAGATTATGTGAATTATACTTTTCGCACCAGTCGTGAGATTGCATTTTAAATATTTCTTTTAACAAACTTCGTTTCATTGTCATGCAAAAATCGTTTACGAGCTCTTATAACCTTATGGTTTTACAGTAAGGTTTACTTTAGATTAACACAATATTACCGATAGTACTATACGATATTAAAAATATATACGTCAATTCGGGCAATAATTTGTTTATATTTTACATGAGATCGTCAATCTAGTTCTTTATTTGTGATCGAAGTATTTAAAACACATTTGTGAACATTATTTCAAAAATTCGGTAAATTTCAATTTCAGCTATTATTTGGTCGGACTAATATTAAATTATCATGAAATATTCTTGGAGTACCTAGTCGTCTATCAGTGGAATTGTCACGTAACACTCCTTTGATTCTATGTTACTAGTTAATATTTATTAAAAAAACAATAATACGTTATCATTCGTTAAAAACAACAAACCTCAGCACGTACTGATAACAATAGAAATATTTTGAAATAGATAGATTGTGAATAATTTTAGATGCCTCGAAAAATAACAATCGTTGCATTTATGTTTCAGATAACAACGAACAGAAAAGGATATGAATTCTCCAAGGAAGCCAAGAAGTCTGCAAGACATGGCACTCTACTCATCAGTGGGGGTCATGTGGACGAAATCCAAGCTGTGTAAACTGGTTGCAGAACTAGTATTCATATATTATAATTGTAGACATAAATATCCTGAGTGTCTGCAGCAAATAAAAGAAACTATAAACAATGAAGTAAAAAACGTGGTCAAAACAATGAGCGAAATCTTACCGCCGGTTATAGTTACGGAATGGGAAAATAAATTCTTGGAGGTGTGTCGGAATTTAAAATCCTTCGCATTTAAAATTGGTAGCGGTAATAATTTTAAATCCAGTTATTTAGAGTTCTGTTTGAGGAGAACTAAAATCACCAATGCAGGAACTATCGACAAACGCGTGACCATAAGGAGGATATTATATGATTCTGAACTAAGCATACCACTATTTCACTTGGCTCATGAGTACAGAATCAATATCAAGAAACTAGCTACTTTTCTGATGGACGAGAACCAGTCTAACAAGCGTACAATGCGGCGGTTACGTAGATTTGCATCGAAGGAACAACCGCGTTTCAAAAATGTGCATCCGCCTAAAATTCGGACTTTTGCAATAGTCGGTGATGACGAGTTGGTGATTCTTGGAGATGTATTATAATTTTAATAAAATGTTTTGTATTTTTACTTAATTTAACTTAATTTAATAATGTGTAGTTTTAAGTTTGTAAATATATATGTATGTACTTTTTTGTTATTAATAAAAAAAATTTAATTTAATTTATTTAGAGATTGCTTCATTTTATTATCCTTCAAAACAGCTACAGTTTAAAATAGTCAGAACACGCGCCTTTATGTTGTGTTCATTGGAAACATGAATTATCTATATGCCACTCTGCATAATGTTGTTTGTCGTGTTTGTAACTTTTTTCGTACTTAGCGCACTTGTTTACTGTTTACTATCAAAAAAACAATCAAAAAAATCTAAAATCTACCTACATGTGTCGTTACGGCAATTTTCATGAACAATATTTAAATAATAGTGAAACTTTGATATCCAATAAAAATAGTGCGTAAATATATTCATTCTCTCGTAAATTTGCAGTAACAATGTTATCCAACGTATTTGTGACCTACATAAAGTGAAAACAACATGTTTTAAGAAAAATTTCTAGACACCGGAAAAACTTAAAGAAAGTGATAAAACACAAAAGGAAGCCTAAAAGTTAAACTGACTTTTGAAGTACGTGAATGTGAGAATCTATATAAGTGTACAGTGTGTGAATGGAAATAATTTTAAAAAGAAAGTCGATAACTATTACGAATTACAACGCACAATAAATTGCACCATCTAGCATATTAATAAACAGTTATAAAACGAATTCACCTACCTATAACAAATTGAATAAACTTAACTCATATATTCATTATTAATTAATCAGCGTTTTGGATATTTGGCAACTATGGTACCAAAACCCTTAATTACACGTAGTCAGACAAACAAAGAGTTACAAGAACAACTTAAAAACGCTCTTTTACAACTGACTCAGTCCAAAAACCTCTCTGAACAACTATTGTCAGAACGTGAGGATAATGAAAAAGAAGTTCAATGTATCATAGGCAGGAACCAGGAGCTGAAATCTCAGCTGGCGGAGCTTGATATTCTGTACATGGATGTTCAAGCAGAGCGGGATGAGCTACTGAGCTCTGTTGCTAAGATGGAAGACTGTAATCAGGGCTATGAAGAGGCTCTGACTCAAATCGACTGTCTCAAAAGTGAGTGCCATCAAAAGGATATGAAAATTACTAGGCTAGAAAATGAGGTAGATTGTTTAAAACTGAATGCTACTTTAGACTTAGGCCATTCAATTTTAGGTAGGAAAGTAAGTAAAAACTATTGCAAGATACCGCACAAAAGTTTCAGTAAAAATTATTTTAGAAAGTTAACAAAATTAAATAAAATCTTTTTTAGAGGTAAGAAATATATCAAATTGTATAATGTTGGCCACAAATTGCAGACAGTAAGGAAAGAACAATCTGAATCAAAAGCTTTATTATTAGAAATGCAGAAACGAAATAAAGTTTTAAGTAATCAATATGAAACTTATGTGGAGCAATTACAAAATCAAATAGATAACTTATTAAGTCAATTAGACGTAATTAAAAGTAGATATGAGTCTGCACAATTACTTATAAGTAACCAAACTTTGCAAGTGGATGAATTAATTGAAATGGGTCACGAAAATGAGCAACGATTTTTATCACTTGTCAGAAAAAATAACTTTAATTGTCAGTGTAATTACTCAGTATCCTCGGAGCTATCTGCAACAGTCATGAACTCAACAGCTGATGACAATATAAATAAGTTAAATTCATCTCTTACACCTTTGACATCGGAGAGTCTCGCAGATTGTTTCAACGCCCCATTGCCTATAATTGAAAGCCCACAAGAAAATACAGTGATTTATTGTGACGGGATTGGTCAAGGATTTGGACATCTCTTAAAAAAAGAACTAAACCATTGTGTTATTAACTATTGCATGACAAATATTTCGTATCATTTGTTAATAGACAAAATTTTAAATGATAGATTGAATAATGTCTTGAATAATAATACAAATATAATTATTTTATTTGGAAATGGCTGTGAAATTACCAAAAAGTCTATGTTAAATGGTTTTGAAAAATTACTTAGTGTTGCCACCATAGGCATAGGAAAAATTATTCATTGTGCACTTCCATATTCCTGTACAGTAACAAAACATTGGAACGACTACATATGTAGACTAAATTCATTTTTATTTCACTTAATAAATCGTCATCGTGACGCTTATTGTTTTGACTTTTTTGACACTAATAAATTTATTAGGAACTTTATTTTGACGAATGGTAAGCTTCGACTACCTAATTTTTACAAATGTAAGATAGTTAAATTATTAGCTTACAAATTATCTAATTTTACCAAATGTATTAGTTTAGGACAAGACATACCTGAGGGGACTACCTTAGTGGGCCAGTTTCCGATTACTAATTTAGTCACAATACCAGAAGGTAGGCTGTCTCCATCAGGTTGTTTAAACTAGTTAAGCCGACAAAGAGAAAGCCTGCTTATTTAGTACTAGCACATCAAAATATACAAGGCATTCTCGGCAAATTTCATGAAATAGAGCTATTTTTGGAAAAATTTGATGTAGATATTTTTTGTGTTACAGAACATTGGTTGTGCTCACATCAAATGATGTTCAGTGTCTCTGGTTATAGTGTAGTAAGTTGTTTCAACCGAATTTCTGCAATCCGTGGTGGCTCTTTGATATCAGTCAAACATGGACTGGTAGCTAAAAACCGCAAGGATATTATTGCACTATCGGTCGAGAGAACTGTAGAGATTTCAAGTGTTGAGTTGAAGCAATTTGTTATACTATGCGTTTACCGTCCCCCTAACTCTGATTACAGAGAATTTGAAAATGTAATGGAAGATGTTTTTAAACTGCTGTTTAAATGTAAAAAAAGAATTATTGTTTGCGGTGACTTTAACATAAATTTGCTTGAGAAAAATAAGTTAACGTCTAAATTTCTATTATTTTTTAAATCATTTAATATGGTAAATGTTTTTCATGAGCCGACTAGAGTAACTTTGAACTCAGCAAAATGTTTAGATAATGTTTTTTGTGACTGTAAATGGCAAGATAAACAGATTGTTAATTCTATAAAGTCAGATCATATAGGTCAAATTGTTAAATTTAATTACAAAAAACTCTTAAACAATAACGAATTTTTTTGCAGACCAATTACTGATAAAAAAATTCATGCTTTTAGAGAAAAAGTTTTAGAGAATGCTCACCCACTCAATATGGAACCTTGTGTAAATAAAAACTATCAAGAAACATTTGACGGGTTAAATACTGCTTACCAACAGATATTCACAACTAAAAAAATTCATATGACTGTTAAGCGTACCTTCAATGACTGGGCTACACCAGGCCTTAGAATAAGTAGAAATAGACTTTACGAGCTATATGAAGAAAAAAATTTCAATCATAGTGAAAAATTTTGTAAATATGTACGAAACTATTCAAAACTTTTTAAAAGAGTATGCTCCATAGCTAAGTCTTTGGCAATCAGCAGTAAAATCTGGAATTCAGAAAACAAAGTTAAAACTACTTGGAATATAATTAATAGAGAGACTGGTAAAATACAACCACGAGATAATAACTTAACTCTAAAGATCGATAGTAAAACCTTATCTAACAAGTCCGATGTAGCAAATGCCTTTGAAATCTTTTTTACTAATATTCCTATTTTAACAACGCAATCTCTAAACTCTTCATCTGTCCAATCTGAAAAACTATTGAAAGAAAATGTGACACGTAATATTGTAAAACCGTTTGTTTTTGAGCATGTAACCCCTCATATCATTGTTGAAACATTTAAATCTTTAAACCTAAAGCCTACTGAGGATAATTGGGGCATGTCAGTAAAGGTCATTAATTCAATCATTGACATTATTGCGCCTCACTTGGCTGTTATTTTTAATCAAAGTATAGACCAAGGAATTTTCCCAGATTTAATGAAACATAGCCGGCTCATTCCGTTATTTAAAGCAGGACAGCAGACTGATCCAACAAATTTTAGGCCAGTTTCCATTTTGCCTGTGCTTTCAAAGGTTTTTGAGAAAATTATGAATAAACAGTTACTTGTGTTTTTCATTTTAATTAGGTTGCTTCATAGTGAGCAGTATGGTTTTAGCAAAGGTAGATCCACCATCGATGCTGGAGCTAAACTGTTGGGGCATATTTTTGATGCATGGGAGCACTCGCAAAATGCTATTGGTGTGTTTTGTGACCTGTCTAGGGCCTTTGACTGTGTGGTTCACGATACTCTTTTACGAAAGTTCAAATTTTATGGTTTAGGAGACAAGGCATTGGAGCTGCTCAATTCGTATTTAAGTGAAAGAGTTCAGAAGGTTGATATTACCGGAGTTAAATCGAAAGGATCCATTGTAAAAATGGGTGTCCCCCAAGGATCGATTTTGGGTCCCTTTTTATTTTTGGTCTATGTTAATGACTTGCCATTCCTTGTGCAGAAACTAGGTGATATAGTTTTATTCGCTGACGACACTTCTCTCATATTCAAGGTTCCAAGGCAGGCCACTAATTATGATGAAGTGGAAAACATATTAGGTAAAGTTTTGGAATGGTTCACCGTAAATAATTTACTTTTGAATTCTGCCAAAACTAAGTGCGTTAAATTTATTTTACCCAATGTTAATGATTCTGACATTAATATTGTTTTGGACGATACAATACTAAACTTTGTAGATTCTGTTAAATTTCTAGGCATTACTATAGACAATAAGGTACAATGGGGTCCTCATATTGAATTATTGGCTGGAAGACTTAGCTCGGCAGCATTTGCTGTGCGTCAAATAAGACAACTAACTGATGTAGCTACGGCTAGAACTGTGTATTTCAGCTATTTTCACAGTATAATGTCGTATGGGATATTACTCTGGGGTCACGCAGCCGATATGCAAACGATATTTGTTTTACAGAAAAGAGCGATACGATCTATTTATTGTTTAGAATCTCGAATTTCGTTAAAAGAAAAGTTTAAAGATATTAATATTCTTACGGTCTATAGTCAGTATATCTTCGAGAATATTATGTATGTACGTAGGAATTTACACAGGTTCCGAAGGGTGGGTGATATTCATAATAGGAATACCAGGTCTAGAAATAAACTAGCTATCAAGGGCTCTAGATTGGCAAAGGTACACAAATCTTTTATTGGGGACGGTGTTCGCTTTTACAACACTTTGCCTGAAGAATTAATCGCACTACCAGACATTAGATTCAAGAAAATTGTTAAAGCTATTTTATGCTCGAAAGGCTATTATAAAATAGAAGATTTTGTTAACGATAAGTTGGTCTGGTCAAGTTGTTGTGCAAACGAAAAAAAACTGTAATTTTAGGACTTACGAAGAGGGCAATACTGTCAATTAATAGTTTTTGTTTTAACGTTCGAAAAATACTTTACGAAGTTTACTTCGAATAAAAATCTATTTTATTTTATTTATTTATTTATGTACGTTAAGTCATGTCAAATTGAACCAAAGCCTAAGCCATGTGCCTTAATGCTCCATAAATCCCTGTTTAAGAAATAATAGTTTTAATAGATGGCGTAATGCTGTAAAATTCAATATTTAAATCACGCTTTTAAATGTTGTTAATTTGTAGATAAGTTCTGTTATAATATTTTAATAAATTGAGGTTTTCTGGGACAAATAGTTTTTCGTTGTCTTCGTTGCAAACATTGGTCCAATCGCGCCGGATAAATAGTAGTGTTTTAAAAGTCAGGATTGTCGTTTCGTTCAAATAACTGTGTCGTTGTTGTCTGGTTTGGTTATCGGATTGTGTTGTTGTTGTTGTCTGGTTTGGTACTCGAAATTGTAAAAACTTAAGTTTCAATTTAAAATAATTGAACAAATTTTGATTTAACTTTAAATATAAAAATTTGACATACCTTGAATTGAATTAAAGAATATAAAATGGAAAGTCATCAGAATAGTCAGTTAGAAACGTATGATTTAATAAAAAGGTTATCTGATAACTTCAATAAGAGCCCCAAAGATAGGCTAACGCTTGCATACTTGGATACCAGAGTAGAAGTATTAGAATCATATCGGGAAAAATTGCAAAGTAAGCATGATCATGATTCTAAAGAGCAGAAGTCTAAACTAATTAATTTCAAAAATAACATGTATGACAGTTGCTTAGAATTATATTTAGAACTCAAGGCAACTATTAAAGAAAAAATAAACTCACTAAATGTCAAAACAATAAATTTCACAATTTCGGAAAACATGTCGGATTCGTTAAATATAGTACAATCTCAATCTATACCAAAATTACCTCCTATTCATCTACCCACATTTTCAGGAGATTATAAAGATTGGTTATCGTTTCATGACATTTAAATCACTAGTACATGATAACCCTTTTTTTTTTTTTTTTTTTTTGCGTCAGGAAATGCTTTATGCATTCCGTCCTGCCATGGGGGATGGCAGGGGGATATGTGGGACTCCCGGCTGTGAAGTGCAATGCCGGGCTACCCACTAAAACCTGTCGATGTTCCTCGAGAGCCTTAATACCGTGGCCACGGGTACAGTGGCGTAATCTTCCGCGACCCCGGCGGGCAACGGCCGGCGCTAAACCGCCAGCCTCGTCTCGTTTCGGGTGGGAGGGCAGAACTCCCACCCTCAGTGCTTGAGAGGCGCGCGGAAACACCGCGCGCGCCATCTCGAGGCTATCTGAGGGGTGGCACTCCCCCGAATGCCACCCCAAGCCTCTATAGGCGTTCCGCCTTAATAAAGGCGGAAGTTGCACACGCCAGAAGGCGTCACTCGTTGCGGGGGACATAAGTGTCCATCCGCTCTTCCTCGCTTCTTGTAAAAACTACCGGAGTAGCGGCAGCATTTGTCGCCTTTCGTGTTTTCTTGGTCCCTTCACAAGCCTTGCCTCCGACTAGATGACTAGCTGGCAGACCGCTGGCAGCGCACAACGTACAATAGGGCGCCGCTTTGCACATGCCAGCTTTATGCCCCTCCTTACCGCAGCGGTAGCACTGCCCGCTGCGGTCCACCTCCGACGTGCAGCTTACCCGCACGTGACCAAGCTGCAGACACTTATAACACCTGAGTGGTCTCGGCTCGAGGATCTGAACCCCAGCCGAGACCCACCCCACTAAAAGGCGACCACTGGCCACCTTTTTTGCCACATCCACGGGACATCTTACCCAGACTGCGCCTAAACCCAAAGGAGTGCGGCGAATTTCTCCGACCTTTAGCGCCTCAGTTGCGCAACCTCCCACCCTTATGATGGCTGCGGAAACGTCAGCAGCCGTTATCGAATCATCCAGACCCGATATTCGCAGTTCTGCGCATTTTGTGGGTCTGGATATACGAACCACTTCAGAGTCCAGACTCTCTCGCAGCCTGAGTGCAAGGGAGTCCGCCTTCTCCTTGCTGTCAGTGCCCGGTAACTCTAGTATACCGGCCCCTGTCGCCGCCTTTCTGTACCTCATCTCTGTTATGCCTAACAGAGAGAGGTCCACTTTACTTTTCGCCTCCATAAGGATGGAGGCGTACGTCGCACCTTGACGCTCCACCTCGGGCGAGAGCGTGAGTACAACAGCCGAAGTCCGCGGAGTTCGGAGCTTCGGCTTCTTCTTTCTTTTAGGCTTGGCCTTGGGTTTTTGGCCCTTGGCCTGGTAATCTTTGCGTGGAGGGGGCTGGAAAGTCCCCCCCGGAGCTTTCCTCTTGCCCCTTCGGGCAACAACACTATAGGCCTCCTCGGTGGAGGCCGGAGCCGGAGGCAGCGGACGGGGCCTTGGGGGTACCCCCGCCCCAGACGACGCCGGTACCTTTTCCCTCTCCTTTCCCCCCTTTTTGCCCTTCTCAACAACGCCGGACACCGATGGCACGACGCTGGACTTTCCGCATGGAATTTCTGCCAGAGATGGCGGACGGAACCGCTTTTCTGGCAGAAGCAGATCTCCGAGGGCCTCAAATCGGGCGTTCATCATGGCGCCCACCTGCGCGACAATTGCACGCGTCACCTCCTCCTGTGTGGGCGCCACGGGTTCCCTCGCTGCCGCAAAGCGGTCTATGTACTTGACCATCTCCTCCTTCAGCTCCCCTAGCTGGGAACGAAGGTCTGACAATTCGGTCCGCAGGCGCCTGTTCTCCTCCTGCAACCGGCGAGTCTCATCGGTTGAGGATCTGGAGCTCAGGGCCTCGGTTGTTGCCTTGATAGAGGCGACGGCTTGGTTGAGGGCCCTAACGTATGGCCCCTTCAAATTTTTCGAAGTTTTGGCCACCTTTTCGATGGCGGCCAAGTCCTTCGTCATAACATCTTGAAGGTCCGCAGTCGACTCCCGACCCTCGGAACCTTCCTTAGCTAACCTTTCCAGACGCGATACCCTAGCGCGCGCGAGCTCAAGGTTCATCAGCGCCATCTCCTGCTCGGCTGGCAGCTCCGCATCCCGCCTTTCGGTGTCCGAAAGGAAGCCAACAGTACATGATAACCCTACTCTATGTCAACAAATATCAATATTTAAAATCAAGTTTGCAAGGAGAAGCAGAGAATTTAGTTAAGCAAATTACAATAACAAATAGTAACTATGACATTATGTGGGATATTGTTCAGAAACGATACAATAACCGTAGAAACATTGTCAATTCATTTTTGTCTAAACTATTAAATCAAAAGAATAACTAGCGAGTCATCCAAAGCGATTAAAGATTTGTTGGACGTAACTTCTGAATGCTTAATTTCTTTGCAAGCAATAGATATACCTACAGAACATTGGGACGATATAGTAGTTTACATAATTATACAGAAACTGGACAGTGAGTCACACAAGTTGTTTGAACAGCGTATAGAAACCTTAGACAGACTCCCTACATGGAAAGACCTATCGGATTTCTTGAATTTCAGATTCAGAACCTTAGAGCCTGTTAATTACAAAGATATAGAATTTCACGTTAGAACAGCAACAGCTAAGAGCTTCACGACGACATTGATATCTCACACAAATTGTTTGTACTGTAATGAAAACCATAAAATCTATTAATGCAAACAATTTTGTAACCTAAGCGTAAATGAACGACAAAGCTACATACAGATAAATAACATTTGTTTTAATTGTCTAAGAAAAGGTCACGCTGTGAAAAATTGCACTCAATTAACATGTAGGAAATGTAGCTGCAAACATCATACTCTATTGAATGGATATAGTGTAGCAGCTGGCACATCAGCGACACAGACTTCGCAACCCAGTGAACAAGTCAACGCAGCAACAGTAGATAGCATAGATAGAATCACACTGAAAACATCCATTAGCGAAACTTCTCCAGTCATACTAGCAACTGCACTCTAGTCAAATAAAAACGATAGTATCCATCCACACCCTTGGCGCACTTGTTGATCAAGGCTCACAGGCCTTGTTAATTACCGAAGAAGCATGTCAAGAGTTGGGCCTTAGAAAAGCACCTATTCGAGGAAGTATAGTTGGTATTAATTCAAATAAAACACTTACCAAGGCAGTCGTAGAGTTTGAAATAAGGTCTAGACACAATCCAAAAATTAGAATCAAAGTAAAAGCATATGTATTGAAATCTTTCAGTTCATACATACCACAGCAAGTACAATCAGTTTATTGGCCACAACTTCATAGTTTACAATATCACACATTCATGCAGCTAGGTCGCGTAGATGTTCTTCTGGAAGCAGACATCTTTGCTGACATTATTCAACAGGGTCTGATAATATGTAGAAATGACAATAGATCACTTGTGGCGCAAGAAACTTCTCTAGATTGGTTGATTTCCGGCAAAAATAATAGACGTAACAATCAACAAACAAAGGTATCCATCCATAAGGTATATTCTGAGAACTTGAAGAACCTGTACCTGGAAAAAGAATATTGACAAATGATACGATCAAATGTGAAGAACATTTTAGAAAGACACACAAGAGAACAGTAGAAGGAAGATATGAAATACACTTACTTTTTGCAGTGAATCCTCCTGATATTGGTGAATCAACATCTATAGCACTCAAAAGACTAAGATCCTTCGAACATAATTTTAAAAAGAATCCCGATTTACATCACAGATATAACGAATTTATGAGAGACTACCTGAAACAAGGTCCTATAGAATATTCCTATAGAAATTGTTTATGCGTGGACAGACGCAACAATCATCTTAGCGTGGTTACAACGACCTTCAAATTACTGGAACACGTTCGTCGCAAATAGAGTGACAGAGATCACTAACATAATAGACACGAGCAGATGGCATCACGTTGTATCTGCGTAGAACCCAGCTGATGTAGCTTCCCGAGGCATTTCTCCGCTAGAACTGCATTCACACGAGTTGTGCTGGAACGATCCATCATGGCTTCGAGAAGATAGTGATTTACCTGTAAAAAACATACGTGAAATGATAAATCATACTGAGTTAGAAAAAAGAGCACAAGTGGATGTATCATTGCAGTGTAGCGTAGTCAAAGAACCAGAACCTGAAAAGGAAAATATAGAAATTATATAGAAATATTCAAACTTAAACAAACTAGTAAGAGTCTATAGTTCTATTATAAATGTAAAATAAGGTAAAAAAGGAAAACTTACCTGTTTATCTTAATAGTAGTTATCCGAGTGCAGTAGAATTAAGAAACTCGATGACACTATTAGTTAAGTTTTCGCAGAAATCTGAAAGCGTAAATAAAAAATATATTATAAAACTTAATCCATTTGCTAATAAGGACGGAATGTTAAGGGTAAGAGGACGTATTCAAAATTCGTGTGTTAGTGCGGAAACAATGCATCCTGTAATATTAGCCAAAAATAGTAGATTAGCATACCTGATAGTTAAAGATGCACATAGTAGAACATTGCATAGCGGCATTCAATTGACGTTAAACTATATTAGAAGCAAATATCATATAATTGGTGTAAAATATTTAGTTAAAAAAATACTTAGAGAATGTATAGCTTGTTGTAGACACAGTAATAATTTGTTAATCAATTAATGGGTACCTTACCTAAAGAAAGAGTAACTCCGCAGAGACCGTTCCTGGTTAGTGGTGTAGATTTTGCTGGGCCAGTAATACTAAAGTTATTTAGTGGACGAGGATCAAATAGAATCCAAAAGGCGTACATTGCGTTATTTATATGCACCGCTACTAAGGCAGTACTATATATCGAACTCGTGACCGGTCTGAGCACAGAGTGTTTTTAGCGGCCTTTTGACGTTTTACTGCACGCAGACGCCATTGCAAAAAACGTATTAGTGATCGTGGTACAAATTTCATAGGCGCCACTAAGGAGCTTGTTGTTATGGCTGATAAAAGTGTTAAAAATTTACCTGACGAAATTGTGGAAATGTTGGCATTGGAGGGAACCGAATGGCAGTTTAATCCAGCAGGAGCTCAACATAAAGGAGGCCTGTATGAAGCGGCCATAAGGTCAATGAAAAAAACACATAAATCGTGTCTTAGGAGATAGTAAACTTACTTACGAGGAATATTCAACTTTGTTGTGTCAAATTGAGAGTTGCCTGAATTCTCGTCCATTTACTTCCATAGACAATGATGTAGAAGGCACAACTGTTGCACTAACACCTGGTCATTTTTTAATAGGTGAAAATCCTATTGTAGTTCCAGATGAAAATTTGGAGAACGCTCATGTACCTTAAAAAAAAAAGGGGTATTTATTTACAGCAAAAATTACAAGTTTTGGAGAAAGTGGAGTCAAGAATATTTGGTTAATTTACAACAACATAGTAAATGGACTAGAATTCATGATAACGTTGAAATCAACGACGTAGTGTTGACTAAAGACGAGCGATTACCCCCAACCAAATGGTTGATGGGTAAAATTATATATACCCACCCTGGTATTGATGGTTTAACCAGAGTGGTTAGTATTAAGTGTAAGTTCAGTAAGTAAACGACATGTACATAAACTTTGTTAACTGCCGATTGAACCTGATGATATTCAACCATTATGTAACCCGAATCATATAGTTAGATACAGTCCACACGCAGCTTATTTCGTTTAAGTAATTTATTATAGTTTGTATCATCATGTTTTTTATATTGTTTAGTGTAAGAAAATTTAAATCTAGTTGTTTAACATATAATGTTCTTCCCCCTAGATTAGTTTATTAGTTGTTTATTTGAATAATAGTTTGTTGTTTTAACTTCGTTTTAGGAATAAGCAGATGTTTTTTGATTTTCAATTGTTTAACTTTCAGAGTAGGCATGTTTTGTTTAAAAGTCGTGACGTACTTTGGGAGGCGGAATGTTTAAGAAATAATAGTTTTAATATATGATGTAATGCTGTAAAATTCAATATTTAAATCACGCTTTTAAATGTTGTTAATTTGTAGATAAGTTCTGTTATAATGTTCTAATAAATTGAGGTTTTCTGGGACAAATAATTTTTCGTTGCCTTCGTTGCAAACAATCCCCGACAAAAGCTTTTAATTAGATTTTAAAATTTTTATTATAAATTAGTGGTGTTCCATATAGCCTTTACTGTGTTACAGATTGCTTCTGCGTGGCACTACAAGCCTGCCCCTAGTTTTTCTTATGCCCTTCGTCGCCCAATCCGCAAAATGTAACTTGTCATTAATAACTACTTTCTTTTTTTTCTTTCGACAGTTCTTATTAAATTTAATTTTCGACTAATAATTCATACACGATGTTTGGACCATCAACCATAAAAACAGTGTTTGCAAATTTTGCTACATCTTGAGGTAACTTTTTTAGCCTACTCTCTCCTAATGGCTTAAATTCAAATATTTGTTCGGATTTAATATGTCTTATGACCTCTATTTTAATTAGCTGAGCTTTATGGTCTGAGCGAATACCACTGACAATAGCATACTCCATAATTTCACAATTATTCATAAATATGTTATCTATACTCGTCACGAAATGGTATGTGACCCTGGTCGGCTAATTAAAAATATGCACTAAATTAAATGACAGATAGAGTGAAATGAGCATATCTCTTTTCTCCTAACCGTTCGATATGTCTACATCGAAGTTATCACACTCTATTATTGACTTTTTATATTTGCTAAATCTCGTGAGACTCTCCTCTATACAATTTAAAAATTGACAAAAATCTAACGAGGGAGGTCGGTAAACATACATACATACACATATATCTTCACGCTGTATCCCTAGCCGGGTTGTCAGAGAGGACGGAGCGTCAAGCTTCGCGGTTCTTACACATTTCTTTCGCTTCCTCAAATCTCATCACCCTCCTCACACATTGTTGCCTAGGTATGCGCATGCTTTTCACATTTCCGTCAGCTAACACTCTGGCTATTTAATCTTCGTAAGACAACCTGGGTCTTCCTTGACTTCTTTTATCACTCGCTTTCGCTCTGTAGATTTTCTTCGTTACTCTTCCATCACTGATTCTTTCTATGCGCTCAGTAGCTTCAGGTCGGTAAACACATAAAAATATGTGCAGATCTCTACACGCGACATTTCACATATAAGTTTAATAGAGCGAGCAAATATGTCTTTGCGGTTTTTTAATTTGAGATAATTTTTACACAAAATCATGCCACCACAGCCACCTGTCGACGCTCTTTTGAACACACCGGTCGCGTTGAAATTATTTGTATTAGAAGTCATTCTATCTGCCCTCAACCATGTCTCGGTGAGGCAAAAGATGTCTATGTTATATTTTTCTATTAATAATTCAGCATTTATTTTTTTATTCATTTTTTTATTTTATTCTTTTCAACATTAGGGACATTTTAGAACACTTAGTTTCGTCATAAATTACAATATTACATTACAATATAATTTTCTTAAACTAAAGTAATAACTAATTATATAATAGTAATAATGCTAGACACATAAATAGGTACATCATTCCCATGCTTTTTTGTAATTTAAATAATCCTTTACGTTATAATATGATTATGATAAAAGTTTATGTTTAATAAATTTTTTGAATTTCGTAATAGATAGATTCCACCCCAGTTGAAAAGTTGAAGAGAGATGGCACAATTTTTGTTACTTCGGAAGCACATAGCACAGTGATCAGGCGAAACTCGAGCACAATTAAAATAACTTTATAAATATAATACACTTACCTAAATAATAAATTTGACAGTTATTGAAGTCGGTGCCAAAACAACGTGCAATAACAAAAAGTCTATTAGTTTGGTAGGCTTGGCACTGACTTCAGTAACTATCAAATTTAATTATGTAGGTATGTGTATCGTATTTATAAAGTTATTTCAATCGTACTTGAGTATCGATTAGTAAAGTATAGTTTTTTGGTACGTTTTAGTGTTTTTTTTGAAGGCGGTTTAATTTTTTTTCATAAAATATTTTTATTTCTCCCTTTTGAGTGGTCTTGACCTAAATAAATATCTAGGGAAGGTCTGCAATTAACTTCATTCTAATTCCGGAGCGCAACGATGTACAAGAGAATCATTAATGTAAATAAAGTTTATAACCATGTCGTGTTATTTGATGTATCTTCAAAGTCCACCTTACCAAACAAAAAAAGGATTTTTAAAATCGGTTTATAAAAGAGGGGGTATGAGGTAACAAACATAAAAAACAAAAAACATAAGTCGAGTTGAGAACCTCCTCCTATTTTTGAAGTCGGTTAAAAATGAACGTTCAGAATCAAGAATTTAAAAATATATACATTGCTCGTTTTAACATTTTTTTTGGTTAAATCTATAATTATTGTAATATTGCTTATTGTACAATTAATAACTTATTACCATACGTATTAGATAATATTTATTTCATTTCATTGCTGTATATAATTACTATAAACAGTATTAAAATTATAACTGAATAATAGGAAATTGGAAATCTTATGCTATCTGTAGTTTTCTTGCAGTTTAGACATAGCAGATTTAATTTGCTTATAAATGTTTCATTAGGGGGGGGACAGCGCGTACGCAGTCCCCACTACCAAAAATTACGCGTCCGAGTTACCCACATTAGGGGTAATCGCAGGGGTCAACCCAACCGCAGTGCAATGGGAAGGCCTCGCCCTGGGGGAACCGCCTTCTTGATCACGGTAACCCCTACGCCAGGTAAGTATGATTTCACACAGACGCCGCCCCATCCTCACCACTTCATGAAACATCTTGACAGCGTGATGTAGAGACGCATGAAACAGCGCCATCTATTCGAAAGCACGAAGAATTCTTACATACTATCTCTACATTCCTTTTCAACGAGAGCTTTCGACGAAGTTAATACAAACACAGTTATTAATATTTAGTATTAGATACCCGAAAACTATATTGTCAGGAAAATTTACAACCATAAAAAATAAATAATAACAATAGGACACTATAAATAAATAATAGGAAGCAAAATAAAAATAGTAGAGTCCTAGTTTTCATAACCAGATGTTATGACCCCTTACTAGTATGAATTCGAATAGAATTGAGAGGTCAAGCTATATATTAAGTTTTAAACTACAGATCAATACAAAGTGCAGCATGTGTTTGACGATAGTCTAGAAGCTTCCAATCGAAATCGGATTTAACGGCTGTCATTTACAGATAAGTATATAAACATGAATAAACATTATACTATAATGGAGCTTTTAACATATTATAATATCAAAATACATCATTATTGTTCATACGTGCCTCTCAAAGCTTTAAATACATTACCACGCACGCGATTCAATTTCCTCCAGAGTATTTAAAAATGTATTAAAATAGAGAAGAAACTAGTGTCAGTTGCGTCTTTGTGCGGAATGCAAAAAATTACCTATTTCAATTAGCCGTATTTACATTAGAGAAATTAAATACGACTCTATCTTCCTTCCTAATCAAATAAATAATTATTTCAAGCTGAAAATGAAACGCTATGCTTGTACTGTGGATACCTACCGTACAACGAACTTGAGGAGTGCCCAGTAACACTTAGTCTATGCAAGACAACTTGGAACAGTTCGTTCCCTAAAGACACCCGAACACTCAGTTTAAAAGACATGCGTATCAGTTTTAATAACACTCATATTCTATAACCTCACGTTATATCCTTAACAGGGTAGAGAGAGAAAACGAATATATAAAATTTCAAAGATTAATGTCCTTATACCTTTCTCCAAGTTAAGTTGGTCTTCTTAGGCTTTGCTACCCCCCACTTTCGCTCTATGTACTTTCTTCTTCTTTCTTCTGTAGTTCATCATCATCACTCATTCATTCTCTTAACGTGCCCGAATCATTCAAGCATTCCTTTCTTCCGCCCGCTCTACATTCTCGACAAAACTCACCAAAACTTGCCAAAAACGAAAGTGTAGAGACTGTATTCGGTAAGTCCCGTTTGTGTAGATTTTTTTGGACGAATAAACAAGTAATTGTAATAATAATATACCACACAATGCTATAGCAACAAAGCACCTCTCCCTTCGTTTATACCATTTATAGCTCTTGAGGTACACGTAAACAGAACTCGCCACCGGTTGGGTTTCAGCACTAAGCAAAACGCTTGAAATATTGTTTTTTATTTGCGCAGAGATATCATTTTATTGTATGGATAGGAATCACAGTATGTATTTATCACAGTATTTAAAAAATTGTTCAGTTAATAAATAAAGTTATCATTTTTATAAATACACATTGCATTAATTATGAAAATGGAATTAAACATAAAGTACATTTAATTCAACTTCACGCTTTGTGTTTACAAAATAAAATATAAATACAAGTGTTTGTTTCGATATTGTTTAATTCTAAAATAAATATAGCTTTATGATTTGTATTTGTTGATTCATTCTCCACGTTTTGATGATAATATTATTAATTAGTATTCAGTTTTTACTAAAAAATTACTTACCTACAATTATCTATTACATTTAAAATAATAATACTTAATGTAATAATAATAAAGTCAATAAATAAATACGCTTAAGACGAGTATAGAATATAATACGAGTATATGTAACTTTAGAATAAACAATCTAATACTGATTTCGTTTAAATCTTTTGCATTTATTTTCATTTCATTTACAAAAATTGAAAAATCGTGAAATCCTTACCAGCTATGCTCATCAACCGAATTTCGTGAAGGTGAACCTCTCGAATGCACTGTAATCTGGCCTGCCCTAAATGCACGGCCTGAATATAGAAGACCGGACACCGGACTACTACATACATACATACACACATATCTTCACGCTGTATCCCGAACGGGGTAGGCAGAGAGGACGGAGCGCCAAGCGTCGCGTCCTCACATACCTCTTTCGCTTCCTCAAATCTCATCATTCTCCTCACACATTTTCGCCAAGGTATGCGAGTGCTTTTGACATTTCCGTCTGCTAACACTGTAGCTATTTGATCTTCATAAGTCAGCCTTGGTCTTCCTTGGCTACTTTTACCTTTCATTTTCGCTCTGAAGATTTTCTTCGTCAGTCTTTCATCACTCATTCTTTCTAAGTGCCCGAACCATCTAAAGACTACATCTAAGGACTACTAAAGAAGCGGATAACCTGACGTATTTATAGTTTATCCATTAGCTAATCACTGCCCTAAAAATGTTGACACTAAGTATAACAAGAGTTAAGGCAAAACCAAAAATATCGATTTGACTATTGCGAAATCGATTCTTCTTTGCACTTTTGCCTAAACCTTGTTATCTCTAGAAAGCAAGTATCGATACGAATTATTGATTTTGGTTTTGCCTAGTCCTTGTTATCTCTAGAAAGTATCTTATGAATATATCGATATTATTGAGGACATCGGTGGCGCAGTGGTGGAGATGTTGCACCCAAGCACAGAAGGTTCCGGTTTCGATTTCCGGCCCATCAATTTAGAAAACGAACTTTTCTAAATTGACTGGGGTTTGGATGTGCTAGTAGGTCGTCGTCTGGATCTCATAGTACAGGGAAACAACCCTAGTATGAGATCGAGATGATTGGGTAATATTTCGGTAATATACGATAACGATACTTCCTTAATCGCTACTTTTGTTAAGATACTATTGGTAACAATTTGTACTCGATACAGCGATATTTTAATATAAGTCATACGATCACAACTCAAGTAACGACTTCCATATACACAACATAAATACAAAACACCCAACCAGAATTATTATTATTGATTAATAATATTTTGGGTATATAACCAACAGTCCTTAATTGTATGAAGCCCCACCAATACCCCACAATGTGTTATTTTCTAATCTTCCATTTCGTCTGTTCGCTATCAGTGATCCTTTGAAAAAGCCGCCTATTATGTGGGTTTAAACTTTCCACATATACATTCAGTACTTACAAAGGACTACTAGAGAACGATGCCATTGGTTTTTTCTACGAGTTATGAATTTAACTTAATTTATTGAAATACTGTTTACTGTTGACACTCTCTAAAGCAGGCGTTCATAAGTTTCAAGATATGATATTTAGGGTAAAGAATTAATAAATATAAAGTAATAACTTTGTCACATTTAAACAAAGGCTTTGGAAACATTTTGCCAATTTTATTTAAGCCACATTCAATAGGTAGTTAGAAATGTACGAAACAAAGACTCACGGTTGAATTGTTTAAAGTTTTTAATTAAAGAAATTACGAAGATGTACAATGTAAATCCAGAACTTTTTATTTACAATACAATAAGCACTTAAAAGTACATAATAGAACAGTTATGACTACAAAATTATCTCTATATTACACTTACAATGACATTACAATTTACACTACAGATATTGTGTACAGTTCATGCAACATATGAAGGGCTCGTTACGATGAAATGGAAGTGAGGTTACAAAACATGCGAAACAAAAAATGAATGTTGTTAGCAGTTCAATGGCTATTGAAATGAAACAATCGACATTTTAAAAACTTGCCCCATAGATACACATTTGGAGTGGAGGTAACAACGACGAGTAACCATAACTGTATTTAGCAACAAATTAAATTGAAATGATTCAGATCATCCACATTTTTACATTTATGATATACGAGTACATAAATACATATCCTTCTATCAGTCTAAATATACACAAGCCCGAATATTTGGTGCACTTCAGGCCTCTGGAACGGAGCAACTCTTGACAAATTCACGTAACCGCCATATCATTTCATGATTACGAGACTAATTTTCGTCGATCAGAATACTAGCTAACTTCTTGGTGTCGACCTGATACTCATGGGTCATATCAAATAGCGGTATTATTAGTTTTGAATCGTAGAGTAACCTCTTCATTGTCTCGTATTTACGATCGTCCCTGAACTGGTCATTTTGATCCTTCTTAAGCAGAATGTCAAACAGCTAGAGCTATTACATGATTTTCTATATTAATTTCGTATGCAAACAGCTCACATTGTTTAACTAATTCGATATCTCATTCGATACATCGTAGCAAGTTCATAATTTTTTAATACGACGATATCCTTCAAATGTATTGGTATTCCATGAAAACCATGTTTTAATTTTTTTTTATACCTGGCCTTCTCTCTGACAAACAGACTTCAAATTTATCTCATTTGATACATCGTAGCAAGTTGATAAATTTTTACTGCGACTACATCCCTGAAATGTTTGAAATTTTCTACTAAATCATGCTAATACGGTTTTCCTACAATACCCAATACTTGTCAAGAATGTCGTCAGAGTAGAAAATTATCACCTTGCTACGATGTTTCGAAAGAGATTTAAAAAAAAAACACGTTTTTCCTGGAATATCCAATAATATTCCAAAGATGTCGTCATAGCAAAAAATTGTCGACTTTCTACCATGTACCGAATGAGATACATTTCAAGCCTGTTGGTCAGGGGTACGGTGTGCCCATTGTCCTTTGCAAAAAAAATTCAAGCTGTATTCTTTAGAGAGTATTCAAGGGGAAGTAGAGCCTAGATTATGAACGATATGGTAGTATTAATGTTAGAGGTATCTAATCTAGGACAATGAGTTAATATTGTCAATAGAACGTAAAAAGGTACATCGAGGGTGGTTCAAATGATGCGAATTTACGTAACCGCTGCATTATCTGAAGTTTTTCAGATGGATTCTCGTCAATCAGGACACTAGCCAACTTCTTAGTGTCCACGTCATACTCATAAGCCATATCATACAGTGGTACTCTTAGTTTTGAATCGTAGAGTATCCTCGTTATCGTCTCGTGTTTGTCGACAATCCCTGAACTGGTGATTTTGAATCTTTTTAGGCAGAATGCCAGACAACTTACTGTTATATCATGTTCCATACCTATTTCATATGCAAACCACTCACATCTTTTAGCTACCTCTGATAATTTTCTCTCCCATTTTGTTAACATAATCTTCGGGAGAATTTTTCCCATCTGCTCGACCACGTTACTCACTTCAATAGAAATATTGTTCATTATATTTTCCAGTAATTCTCGTTGATGCTTAGATTTATTAGTGCGTCCATCATTAAGACGCAAGTGCTCGAGCTCCGCTGTCAGCTCGCTTAACTTAGATGTCGCCAACACGTGACCCACAGACGAATAGAGCGCCAAGTCTTCCAGTTTGCTCGGAGAACTCATAATATACTCTTCTGTTTGTTATTGATCTGAAACATAGATAAAACATGTTACTATGACTGTTATTCTTTATAAATGTCTATTGTAAGAACAGAGCTTTGTAACAAATGTTCATGAAAACCCATGTAAATCAATTACTTATTGCAAGATAATTTAGTTTGAACTCTGTGTGAACTCTTTGTAAAAGTTTACCACGAAATTAATTACAAACTTTTAGGGTTTACATAAACAACTTCACAATAAAGAACTTGTCACCGGTTGGGTTTCAGTAGTAAGCAAAACACTTACATTTTGTTATTATTTATTCCAAGATATTTCATTTTAATGTATGTACCAAAATCACTGTATAATGAGTGATTACTTGTGTGACAAAAATGCACGGACGTAGCATTGGCTTATTTCAACATGGGACAATTTGTATGAATATTATTCTATCATTTGTAAATTAATATGTAGATATTATATTGTATGCCTTCATCTGTATATATTACATACAGCGCAAAGATATGTATGTACATACCTATTTTTATTTTGTTTTTTTTTTGGAGATTCCTTTTATATTTTATATTATTAATTTTGTTGACATTATTATTATTTAAATATCGATTTATTGTATAAAGGAATAATTAATTATTAATTAAAAAGAAATTGTTATAAAGAAATCACAATAAGTCACAACCATTTATGACTATTTAAAAGTGCTCTTACGAGCCCAATTAAATAAAGACATTTTAATAATAATATTAATAATAATTCTTTATTCGTAAGAAATGTGGTATATAAAACGCAGATAGTACAAAGGTTATAAGTAACACACATTTCGCTAACAAGTTAGCATACAAATGTTAACTCAATATTATGGGTCAATAGCAATAGAAAAAATACATAAACATTTAAAAAATCAACATACACACATATCTAACCAAGTAATTATTTAAATACAAAATAATCATGACAATATAATTAAAAATAGATTTTAAAAAAAAAGATACATATTAAATTTGTCATAGTAACATAATTGAGAATGTCATTATTTAAATAATTCAGTTATACTGTAAACATTTTTTGCCTTTAACCATTTCTTTAAAGATTTTGTAAATGGCGCATACGGTAACCTTATCACATCCACAGGTAGCGCATTGAAGATCCTTACACACATAGCGTAAGGACCTCTCTGCCACAGACTTGTTTTGGGAACTCTATCCAAAACCAATCTGTTCGGATTCCTACTATTACGCAGATATATTTCAAAAGCTTTCTTGAAAAGATAAGGATATTTTTTGACGAAACAGGCAACTTCAAAAATATACATGCATGGAAGCGGCAAAATACCTAACCTTTCAAATAGTGGTCGGCATGATTCCCAAGGAGGTACACCACACATAGCCCGTAAACATTTTTTTTGAGCAATAAACGCTCTGTTTAAATCGCGTGAGTTTCCCCACAACAAAAGACCATATTTGAGATTCGATGCTACGTATCCATAGTATGCCGCTAATATGGTTTCTTGACTTGCTGTTTTTCTTAGTCTACTAAGTACATAAATAAATTTATTAATTTTACTGCATACTTTATCTACCTGTAATTTCCATTTACACTCATTGTCCAATACTACACCTAGAAAACTAGCTTGATAAGCTTCTTGCAATGTTTCCCCATAGTAATTTACACTTAATAGTTTTCTTGTTTTAAATTGATTGCGAAAACGCATAAAATTTGTCTTTGTTAAATTGAGTTCTAAATTATTTTGTTTAAGCCATTTCGTGACCTCGTCAATTGTATATACAATGTCACTTTCATTTATGTCATTCTTTTCATTATTACATGTCAAAATAATAGAGATGTCATCAGCAAATAATGTGCAAGTATGTTCAGTTATGTCCGGTAGATCATTTATATATATCAGGAACAACAATGGTCCCAAAACACTGCCTTGCGGAACACCAAAATTATTTCCTTTAAATTCCGATCTAATTTTTATTATAAACTTTTAAACTTTCGCGCTGCATTATAAAATATCTAAAAACACGGGAAATTAACGCGATTACCTTTTATTTTCTCTTGACGTTTCGGCCGAGTTTCATCGGCCGTGGTCTCAAGTAAACTGTCGCAGCAAGCTAATAGGTAATCGCGTTAATTTCCCGTGTTTTTAGATATTTTTTATTAGTATTGATTTATTATTAAGGCTAGCTATTTCCACACATTGCAGCCTATTTTTCAAATACGACTCAATCCATTTCAGCACGGGACCCCTAATAACATAATTTTCCAATTTTTGTAAAAGAATTTTGTGCGATACGAAGTAAAAGGCTTTTGTCATATCAAAAAAAATTACAACAGTTGATAAACGAGCATCCAAATTATCAATGATTTTCTTTACTAAATTAAAACACGCTAGAGTTGTAGATTTTCCTTTCTGAAATCCATATTGTTCATTTCGTATTATCTTATGTTTTTCAAAGAAACACTAGTCTTGAAAACATTGCTTTTTCAAATATCTTTGATATGACAGGGACCAGCGCAACTGGACGATAATTATTTACATATCTTTTATCGCCTTTTTTATATAATGGTTTTACCACCGACAATTTAAGTATATCAGGAAAGATACCTTGGCTAAACGATAAATTTATGAGGTAACTTATTACTACAGATATTTCATTTTTACAAAATTTTAATATATTTGTTGATATGTCATCAAGGCCACTAGCATATTTGTTATTTAGTAACATAACTTCACGCTGTATCCCCAACGGGGTAGTCAGAGAGGACGGAGCGCCAGGAGTCGCGGTCCTTACACACCTCTTTCGCTTCCTCAAATCTCATCATTCTCCTCACACATTTTCGCCTAGGTATGCGGGTGCTTTTGACATTTCCGTCTGCTAACACTCTGGCTATTTGATCTTCATAAGTCAGCCTTGGTCTTCCTTGGCTTCTTTTACCACTCACTTTCGCTCTGTATATTTTCTTCGTCAGTCTTTCATCACTCATTCTTTCCATGTGCCCGAACCATCTAAGCATTCCTTTCTTCATTTTTACAATAACACTGTTGTGCAACCCTGTCATACTGCGTATCTCATCATTGCTTATCCTGTCAGCAAGCGTGACACCGCACATATTTCTGAGAGACCGCATCTCCACAGCATTTAACATACTTTCACTCGATTTTGGGCATATCCAGGCCTCACTACCGTACAACAAAGTTGGCACCAACACCGCATTGTGGATGTGGATTGTTATTTAGTGATGTGATTATTTTATTAATTTCATTTTCATTGCAGGGTTTCAGGTATAGACTACTTACTATGTTCCTATTATTTGTATTCTTACAGTTAATATCTTTGTCAGCAAGTTCCGTCCAGTATTTGTTAAATATCTGTGCTATTTCCTTAGGTTCATTAATAACTTTCCCATTTACATTAATCTCATTTATCATATCATTGATTGTCAGTGTTTTATCGGAATCATCTTTTATAACCTTCCAACATGCTTTACATTTATTTTTCGAGTTCAATATATATTTGTCATTACTAACTTTCTGTGAGAAATTTATACATTGACGTAATAACTCTGTATACTTTTTATATCCGTTTTTAGCTTCTTCAGATTTTAATTTATACATCCTATAGCGTAATTTTCGTTTATTTCTGCACCCTATCCTTATTCCTCTTGTTATCCACTTACATTTTTTTGTTTTATAATGTACTTTTAGTTTTATTTCTGGGAAACACAAGTTGTAAAACAAATGAAACAAATCGTAGAATGTGTTATAAGCTGAGTGAATATGTGGGTCACAATATACTTCATTAAAAGACAAAGATTTCATGCATTCTCGAAATTTACTCATGTTATTGGGATTATAGTCTCTTTTATAGATATAATAGTATGTAGAGGCACGAGTGATATTTTTTTTAATAGGTAATTTTAGAATTTGTGCTGTGTTATGATCGGAAAGATCTAGATGAAGTAGTTTTCCTTCAGCATTTCTTACGTTGCTAATCATATGATCTATACAAGTATGTTGTCTTGTAGGTTCTGTAATGTGAAATATAAGATGGTAGGTTAATGATAAATCTATAAGTCGTTTACTAGTGTTATTCACATTTAAAATATTTATGTTGAGATCACCAGTAATTACGATTCTTTTTGTTTTGTTATATTGAAGTTTATAATACATTGCATCAAGGCTTCTAAAAAACAGTTCGATGTTTCCTTTAGGTATACGATATAAGCAGATCACAAATAAATTTATATCCGCAACTACTATACCACAACATTCAAAATCATTTTCTACTGCGTAATCTTTTAAAAATTCTATATTTTTTACGTTAATCCCTTTTTTTGTTAATATGCATACTCCACCTCTTCTTTGACTCTTCCTTGAGAATGCTGATGACAAATTGTACCCCTTAATTTTAATAATAGATTCGTTTCCTTTTAATATAAAAGTTTCAGACAAACATAATATATCAGGTGCTGTTTGTTTCTCCCACATTTCAAACAACGTTACTTCTAATAAATTTTTTTTGTTAAGTACACCAGCTATATTTTGATGCATTATTGTAAAGTGGTTATAGTTCATTTGTTTTTGTACGAAAAAGGGTTTTCTCTTTTTTGTCTATAAATGGAAGCAGATCAAACATAATTCACTCACACATAGATACCGTGTAAGTAATAAGAATAACACTGTCACTTTCATTGGAGTTTAAAATAGTATATCTTTATCTTTTTCTTTCATTTGTTGCAACACAAGGCCACACATAGACAATTCCGAAACCGTGGCAGCCGCTATCTTCTGCTTAAGTCAAAATAAGCGGAGTATAGCGTCTGTTTACTTGTGTAGTACGTCACATGTTCGATGATTAAATATTTCTTGGTCTATAAACATTATTTTGGTTATTTAAAGTGCAAAATATGGTACAAAAGTGTTGTACCTCCAATAGTTGCAACGCCTCATACAGAAAAGTCCCGAAAATCACGTTCCATCGGTAAGTAAATCTGATGTTACAAATTGTTTGATTACTGCATTCAGTTAACTGATATTTTTGTGTTTCGTGGCTCCGACACTTAAACATGTTGCAAACTATTAAAATTAAAGTTTCCTTATGTTGTATAAGGTTTTTTTTTATAGGTTTTTTATATCTTTGTACCAAGTACCTAACCAATTTTGACATTATTAGTACTTTAGTACTTGTACCTTAAAGAGGGCCTATTTCAGAGAAAACTGAGTCTCGTAATAAAATTAAATATTAACGGACAGGTGCCTAACGAACCTGGGCCAGTGTTGTTTAGAAAAAAGCCAGTGCTGGAAGCCATACTTCATAATTACAAAATTATTTTTAATTTATTGATAAAATAATACAACTTTACTTGACTTTATAATTTATGCATAAATTGTGTGTTCACATGTAAAAATGGTGAAAACAAATATGGATATCTAGAGGCGAATAATGACAAATAGATTACTTGCAATGGTAATTAATCCTTAGCATATCTGACGTTCTGCGCTAGTTACCTCTGGCACACATTGAAAAACAGTGAAATGATGTGTTTGATGCACATCTATAATGAGTTCTTAGATAATGTAATAAGAAAACAATCCGATTAATAAATAAAAGACTGAAAACATTCTTTGTTTTTTTGTGTAACCTATTTTAGTTTTTTTCTCAATGTGATCGATCACTCATCGACTATCTCCCGATTTCTTTTAATTTTTGAGTTCATTCACTGACGCTTATCTCCTTAGAAAAATAGTTAACGATAACACTCGTCTGATATAAAACTTGTTCTATTTTCTCATAACCAGGTCTCTAACACTTACAGTAAGTGTCAAAAAGTCTAAATTCAAAACTTTCACTTGCCTGATTATCATCTTTCCCGACTTTTAAAAATATGTCGTTTATGTCATTAAACTTCATGTACCCACATAAATCGAACCGCAAGCAAGGTCATCACAATGTACATGCGGCCCAAGACCAGCAGCGCAAAGCCGTCAGGCCTCATGTATCGAACGAACAATCATAATATTGTATCGTGGAACTATTGGGAACACTCCAAATTACATCATTCATATGACAAAAAGAAGGAATATAATAAAGTAATAATCTCTAATACTAGTACATTACTTTATTTTATCACATGAAAAATATAATTTGGGGTGCCCAAATAGTCCCGCTCGTAGATAATACGCAGTATGAGCACCCACTCCTTAATTCGGGCCTGAGTTCTGCATGTGTGTGAGTAATATTTGTTAGTGTAAATTTGCCATGCATTTTGTATCGATGGGTATAGTCTGCTTCCATTTAAAAGTCTGTGGTATTACATCGATAGGGGGTGTTAAGTTGGCAATGTAATACAATATTTTTTTTAAGTTGTGCTTGCGTGTGTTCTTTAGGTAATGTGTGCAATGAGATGGCGGACTGTTATTTCACTAAATTAAGAAATTAAAGTGCTGATTAGTTACTGTGAATATTGCCTTTTATTGATTTCGAACTACAGTTTTTTCACTGTTATCGCAATAAATAATTCTCTTCTATCAAGTTATGAATAAAAAGATACATATATAATCTCTCTATCACAAATTAATGTAAAAGTTTCAATATTAGGTGGACGCAATTTCTTCGATCGTGGTAGATCCTTCCATACCAATTTACGTAACCGCCGTATTTCACGTTTGTCCGACTGATATTTGTCCATCAGAACCATAGCTATCCTCCTGACGTTGACTTTATATTCATGAGCCAGGTCAAGTAGTCGTATGTTTAGCTCCGAATCACATAGTATGCTTCTTATTGAGTCGTGTTTGTTGATTGTTCCCGAATTAGTGATTTTAATTCGTTTAAAACAGAACTCCAAACTGGTGGATTTTAAACCTTTTTCTCTTCCGACTTCGAATGCGAATGACTCACAGTTTCCACACACCTCCAACCATTTTTTTTCACATTCAGTAATTGTAATCCCTGGTAAAATTTCAGTCATAGTTTTGGATACGTTTTTTACTTCTGTATCTATATTTTCCTTTAATCTCCGCCGACGCTCAGGATGCTTACATCCACCAATATAATGCAAGTACACGAATTCTGCAAGCAGTTTATACAGGTTTGACTTCTTCCACATGCGGGCCGCAAAAAAGTAAAGCACCGTGTCTTGCAGACTTTTTGGATTACTTGGAGAATACATGATGTTTTACTTTTACTATTATCTGAAACAAATGAAAAGACCGTTATTTTTACAGGTATCTAAAATTATTCATATTAATAAAATTCAAACAACGGCTGAAATCGAAATCGAAATAATGTTCAAAAATCTGTTTTAAACATGATAGAAGATTATTATATCGGTCACATGGAACATGTTCAAAATGTGATTGTAAAATTTGACTCACGTATACCAACAAGTAGAGTTCAATAAAAGCTTGTAAAATGTATGCAATATGACGTTTAATGAAAAATAAATAACAAACATACTACGAAATGTATTTACTAAATTAAACTATGTATCACAGATTAATTAGTTACTAACGTAAATGTGTAGTATGTCATCCATCAAGTTAGAACTTTACAAGTAAATAATCAAAGAGTATAATGTATATTATTATTACCATTTCATCTTAAACTCATATTCGTTTCAAATAAATCGCAGATTTTAACTGTCAGTGTTTGTCGAATCAATTGATAACCTGTGGCTTAATTTTACATATTTGTTTGTTTATTTTTTATTTAATTCGATAAAAACCTTTAGGAATAAAATGTAAAAGACACACAAGTTTCATAGCTTTATGGTACTGACTTACTAGAAGAAAATAAAATACAAAGCTCTTACCTGTGATGTCTGTAAAGTAAGTCTCTTTTAGCCGTCCTGCCACACTGAACTGCACTACGTATAGAGGTAGGTACTTTACACACTTTTCGCTTTGTCACTGGTCTACGCCGTACTGCCAAAGAAGCTGACGACCCCTCTTATATATGCATGTGTATCGTACAGGTACCGCCCATTAACTAATCGCCCCCCTAACGGTGTTGCCATTAGGGACCTGTATTTGTAATCGATTCTTTTGTTGCCATGCTTTACCGGGTATAATATACTATTAGTTTGTATTTGATGCAGAAATATTTCGCTATTTTGTAAAAATTTATAACAATATCTTAACACGATGAAACGACTGTTAATCGTGGAATTTATCACGTATAACTACATTTTTTGTACTTTTAGTTTTGTTTTATGTTTCCCGAACAACAATTACATATACGAGACTGAATCGCCATTGTCCAAATAAATAAATTGATCGCTAATAAATAAAATATGTGTTTGCTAAATTCAAAATAACGTGTTACCT
This sequence comes from Zeuzera pyrina, assembly GCA_907165235.1. Lineage (NCBI taxonomy): Eukaryota > Metazoa > Arthropoda > Insecta > Lepidoptera > Cossidae > Zeuzera > Zeuzera pyrina. Next base: position 19,503,490 of record OU015638.1, on the reverse strand, counting down.
TGAATGGCCCGCATCTCAAAAACTACACGACATATCATATTTAAAGTAATTTGAGATGGAAATATGTTTTTCAAGTTCTGCTACTTTTTTGCTTTTGGAATTTTCCACTCTAGTCGAAAGTAAAAGAGAGAAGGTGCAATTTTTATTACTTTAGAAGCTCATATCTCTCGGATTATGTACATATGTTTATGCAAAAGAATCATTTAAAATTGCTATAAAAAAATTGTAAACTACAAAATTAACAGTTTTCACAATAAAATGTTGGTTGCAACTTCAATCACTGAAACTTTAATGTGATTGAAGTTCCAATCACATTAAAGTTTCGGTGTGTGTTAGTTTCTAATATAGGTTTAATGAAGGAGTAACATTTTATTGCATGAATTATTTTTTATTAGCAATTCATAGCAATTGTGTGTATATTTTAACCAATTTTGAAGTGGCGTTAAATGCATCCCTTTAAAAATTCTCCATCGTCTATGGACACATGACTATAGATACCTCATACGCTTCTGAATTTTTTTCGACCCTCGATACCGTATCAATGAGAATACCGTATTTAGTATTTTTTTTTTCTAGTTTCACTACGCCATCTAAGGCAGTTCTTAAAAAGACGCCTATATATGTACGAGTACATAATACATTGTGTTCATGGTAATCACTGTTTACTATAAGTTAACCAATTATTGTTTAACAGTCATCAACTAATTGCAATTAACTAAGTTATTCCTGATTGTTATTACGTTCGTACATACATTCATACATACATATCCTCACGCTGTATCCGAACGGGGTATTCAGAAAGGACGGAGTGCCAAGTGTTATTATTATGTCTCAACATAAACTAATTATTAGATAACAATAATGTCGCCAGATATTACATTTGCGATCTATTAACTCATTGAAGTTAACAACAGGGGATTTCAAATATATGTATTGAAATTGTTTCATTATTGAACAAACATGTTACTTTCGTTCTTTTTAACCTATACGTAGGTGTATGGTATATTAGCCGAGAGCTGGGGGTCCAGAACACCTGACAATCCGCAGGCTGGTTGTTTGTCTTGTCAAATACTTTTAGATTTCTGGACTTTCTTTCGTAAAATTTGACACAGTGACTGGGTCACGTGACTCAAAATCTAGGACGACAAGCAGTGAAAATGTGACCGGATACATATAAAAATACACTAAAACCTGTAGATAGACAGATGTTTAAACCTTGTGCCTTGGTGCTGTTTAGATCCTCAAAAAGCATAAAATTAAATGTATAACACTACATAAAACGAAATGATTTAAAAACCGCTGAACCATCTCGATGATCTCGAGCAGAGAATACTGTCACTTATTAAAACGTTACGAGTTTTTGCCTGCTTTCGTCACCAGAGATGTTTTTTCGTTTCCTGAGATAAATTCAGGAAGATAATTATTATGTTTCTATTTTTAAGTAACTGTTTCATCGTGAAACATGAAATACCATCACATACAGGAAACGTATCCTTGTCTTTGATACATTTGTACAGTTCGTACATGGGAATCACACCTAAACTAGAGAGATAGACGCCATTCAATTACACGTAACGCAGTTTATTATGTTATCAATATGAGGTCTACGAGATCTGTAGCCTTAAAACCATCTCATCTTTTGCCACACCACTAGCGGTAGTTGTTTCATCTACAGAAGAACAAAAATTATAGCAATTACTACCTTTTGCATGCCGTATAAGCTTTGGAGTAAGACGGATTTTCTCTAGCAGCAAGATAACGTTGGGTTCGAATACATCTAAATGTACTTATAGAGCTCGTCTACACGTCGGTTTCTAAAGTTCGATATTGTAATAATAGTTAGGTTAAAACTTCGAAGTTGGCTTTTAATTAGGTATTTGAATAGGAATATGTGATTCAATAGATATGTGAAGTTACTCGACAAAAACATTCTCCTTCGTATAAGTATTCTCGCAGGGAACAACTGTAAGGTCAAATACATAGATCTTTTAAACATTTGCTTTAAGATTACCGATTAACTCTTTTAAAGTTTCTTTTACTTAAGGGTTCAGTGTTACTTTTTATACAGTTTGATATTTTTGTAATCTAAGTCTAATTGGACATGAATAAATAAAATCCAAAGCAATATTAGAAGTAACTGGAAACAAATCAGGATAAGATTTAAAGTGGTTTGGTTATGGTATTATTTACACGATTTATTTACACTTTTGGTTATAGTATTATTTACAAGAGGAGGTTACTTGACTCACACCTCACGTGTTTACCGCCTTGTGTTATGTGTCGTAAAATAATTTGTAATTAATAATTGAATCAAAAATTGTTGCCTCCATTTAACCTTCTTTAAATTACCAATTCGTGTGATGACTGGTAATATCTGCTGATTTCTTTCGTTATGTTCTGTGTGCTTAATATCTCTCGGACTATGTACTGAATACTGAATACTGAACAACGGATTGACATATTTTTTAAATTTGAGAATAATTAAAAATTAAATGAATCATTATCTCTGTGTGTACCAGTATTACTTGATCTTAAATGACACAATTCATATTGAATCTATTAATTTGCAGTGATTTATTAGAGTGAAGAACATCGATACACAGAATGTGTATTAGGTACTTTGCTATCTTGTTCATCAGCAGTTAAATGGTACGTTATATTTTTAATTTAGTTGAGATGTACTAATAGTTTCGTACGTAGACCGGTTGTAACTTACAATATTTTTGATTGAATTTCGTGTCGTACAGTTTCTCCCTGATAAACTGTACAATTACTATTTGTATGAATGTTAGTTCTCTGTATTGACAATGTCTTTTACGTCTTTTATGTCGCAGATAAATACTAAATCACCCTGACTTTCTACAAAGACACCGTTTTGTTATTTGGACGGTAACAAAGGACCACTAAAGGCTCGTCACAATACACTGTGAACCTAGCGATTACCTATTCCAATATAATGAGAACACTCAAGAAAAAAATACTGTACTGTGTACTGGTATGAATGTAGAATACCTACAGTTATTTTGGGCTTTTAAAGAATGTTGTTGTTGAAAAACGTCTACCAGGCGAGTTTCTTGTTTGTTCTTCTCAGCTTCGAACACGTGTTAAATTTTTTCAAAGGGTCTTCGTAATTAGTGGACTAAATGATATTTAATTTTTTTGATACATTATTTACGGTACCGTGCAACTAAATGTAAATAAAATGGGTGTCGAAATTGTTTTTACCAATCAAAGTTTATAAATTAAACAAACAATTTATGTGTACTGTTTTTTGTATCTAGATTTTATCTCTGGCAACAAAGAAGAAGATCTCTGGTTATAAAAGCAGGGAAAACTCGTAATTTTCTAAGAAGTGATCATGTTCTCTGCTCGAGATATTTCAGTCGAATCATATCGTTATACGTACAGTAGTGAATTTAATTTTATGCTATTTTAAATTATCTACAGAGCATCAAGTCACACGGCTTTTAGTTTGGTGTATTTTTACATGTATCCGATCAAAGAGTTAGAAGCCACATTTGCACTGTTTCTCATTCGATTCCATTTTATAAAAGAACTAGCTGTACCCGCGACTTCGTCCGCGTGGAAAAATGTTCCTTGACCTCTTTAGGTTACTGAGGTTACCCGAGGTTACCCATATTGTTGGTGTTAAAAAAAAAGTTATTCTCTATAATGGAACATCTGCCATATTAGATTTATGATGACGTCACATATGCAAAAACCTGCATATTCCATTTCATTCGATACCCATATTGTTAGTTTTGAACGAAAAAGTTATTTCCTTCTGTGGAACATCTGCCATATTAGATTTATGATGACGTCACATATACAAAAACCTGCGTATTCCATTTCATTCGATACCCATATTGTTAGTTTTGAACGAAAAAGTTATTTCCTTCTATGGAACATCCGCCATATTGGATTTATGATGACGTCACATGTCCAGAAACGTTCCCCTGTGTATTTCATTTCATTTGACACCCATATTGTTGGTGTCGAACGAAAAACTTATTTCCTATTATGGAACATCCGCCATATTGGACTTATGATGACGTCACATGTCCGGGAATTTTCCCCTGCGTATTCCATTTCATTTGATACCCATATTGTTGGTGTTGAACAAAAAAGTTATTTCCTATTATGGAACATCCGCCATATTGGATTTATGATAGCGTCACATATACAAAAACCTTCCTCTGCGTATCCCACTTCATTCGACACCCATATTGTTGGTATTGAACAATACTCCGAGAAACCTAGAACATGACACCCATGTAGATCTATCAAAAAAAAAAATATTCACCATCTTAGATTACAAAATGAACGTCATTTTCGTAATCAGCACCCCGAGGTACTTAGAATTTGACAGCCATATCGATTTATCCAAAAAACTAATATTCGCCATCTTGGATTTGAAAAGTCATTTTCGTAATCAGCACCCCGAAAAACCTAGAATTTGATACCCATATCGACTTATCCAAAAAAAGTAATATTCGCCATCTTGGATTTGAAAATTAACATCATTTTCGTAATTTGCACACCGAGAAACCTAGAATATGATACCTATGTCGATTTAACCAAAAAAATAATAATCGCCATCTTGGATTCGAAAATAAACATAATTTTCGTAATCAGCACCCCGAGAAACCTATAATGTGACACCCATATCGATTTATCCAAAAAAGTCATTTTCGCCATCTTGGATTTGAAAATGAAAGTCATCTTCGTAATCAGCACCCGAAAAACCTAGAATTTGATACCCATATCGAATTATCCAAAAAAAAAGTAATATTCGCCATCTTGGATTTGAAAATGAACATCATTTTCGTAATTAGCACCCCGAGAAACCTAGAATATGATACCTATGTCGATTTATCCAAAAAAATAATAATCGCCATCTTGGATTCGAAAATAAACATAATTTTCGTAATCAGCATCCCGAGAAACCTAGAATTTGATACCCGTATCGATTTATCCAAAAAAAGTAATAATCGCCATCTTGGATTTGAAAATGAATATCATAACATTCGCCATATCGGATTTATGGTGACGTCACATATGTATCTACCTTCCCCTGCGTATTCTATTTCATTTGATACCCATATTGTTAGGGTTTAGCATTATAAAGTTCCCCTATAAAGTTTCATCCCCTTTTTCACCCCTTTAGGGGTAATTTTTAATAAAAAAGAAAACTATGTTTTTTTAATGGAAAAGGTGTATCTCTGTACCAAATTACATCTTAATCGGCTCAGCGGTTAAAAATTTCCCATACGAAGTTTTATCCCCCTTTTCACCCCTTTAGGGGTAGATTTTTGAAAAATAAAGTGGCCTATGTTCACCCCCTGGCGTCAAACTATCTCTATGCCAAATTTTATCAAAATCTGTCCGGCGGTTTAGCCGTGAAAACGGAACAGACAGACAGACAGACAGACAGACAGAGAGACTTTCGCATTTATAATATTAGTACGGATTATTAGTATGGATATGGATATGGATTAGTAAAAAATTTTTTTTTTTTAATATGTGTAAACTGATGAACAAATAGGCGATATGTTTACTATAGCATTAGGTAAAGAACTATTGTTTAAGTTTATACCTGAATGTGGTTTAGAAGTGTAAAATGTATTGTTTTTATTTAGTGAACAGCTGATTTTTTTTATTGCAAATTACGTATGTATTACACACAGATTTATAAATGGAAGCAGAACAAACATAATTCACTCACACATAGATACCGTGTAAGTAATAAGAATAGCACTGTCACTTTCATTGGAGTTTAAAATAGTATATCTTTATCTTTTTCTTTCATTTGTTGCAACACAAGGCCACACATAGACAATTCCGAAACCGTGGCAGCCGCTATCTTCTGCTTAAGTCAAAATAAGCGGAGTATAGCGTCTGTTTACTTGTGTAGTACGTCACATGTTCGATGATTAAATATTTCTTGGTCTATAAACATTATTTTGGTTATTTAAAGTGCAAAATATGGTACAAAAGTGTTGTACCTCCAATAGTTGCAACGCCTCATACAGAAAAGTCCCGAAAATCACGTTCCATCGGTAAGTAAATCTGATGTTGCAAATTGTTTGATTACTGCATTCAGTTAACTGATATTTTTGTGTTTCGTGGCTCCGACACTTAAACATGTTGCAAACTATTAAAATTAAAGTTTCCTTATGTTGTATAAGGTTTTTTTTTATAGGTTTTTTATATCTTTGTACCAAGTACCTAACCAATTTTGACATTATTAGTACTTGTACCTTAAAGAGGGCCTAATTCAGAGAAACTGAAACTGAGTCTCGTAATAAAATTAAATATTAACGGACAGGTACCTAAGGTTAAGCAACTATCTATTTTTTGCAACTATCTTTTGATTTTGATGTTTACTTTGTTAATATCGCGTTTCTAAAGGATGAAAATCTTCAAATTTGTTGGTTAAAGAACTACACAAAAGAAATACATAAGAAAGGTTACATAGAACAAACTGGCAGCCCAATTCTGGCAGTTTTTTGTGCTCAAAACATTTTGAACCCCATTTATTATGTAAAGAGATACCCCGTAAAACCCTGTTGTTGTTTGAACATGAAAATTAACATACCTATTAAAAATGAACATGTTATCGCCAAATTAATCTCTAGTCGCTATGCTGGGATGAACCTGGGCCAGTGTTGTTTAGAAAAAAGCCAGTGCTGGAAGCCATACTTCATAATTACAAAATTATTTTTAATTTATTGATAAAATAATACAACTTTACTTGACTTTATTATGCATAAATTGTGTGTTCACATGTAAAAATGGTGAAAACAAATATGGATATCTCGAGGCGAATAATGACAAATAGATTACTTGCAATGGTAATTAATCCTTAGCATATCTGACGTTCTGCGCTAGTTACCTCTGGCACACATTGAAAAACAGTGAAATGATGTGTTGGATGCACATCTATAATGAGTTCTTAGATAATGTAATAAGAAAACAATCCGATTAATAAATAAAAGACTAAAAACATTCTTTGTTTTTTTGTGTAACCTATTTTAGTTTTTTTCTCAATGTGATCGATCACTCATCGACTATCTCCCGATTTCTTTTAATTTTTGAGTTCATTCACTGACGCTTATCTCCTTAGAAAAATAGTTAACGATAACACTCGTCTGATATAAAACTTGTTCTATTTTCTCATAACCAGGTCTCTAACACTTACAGTAAGTGTCAAAAAGTCTAAATTCAAAACTTTCACTTGCCTGATTATCATCTTTCCCGACTTTTAAAAATATGTCGTTTATGTCATTAAACTTCATGTACCCACATAAATCGAACCGCAAGCAAGGTCATCACAATGTACATGCGGCCCAAGACCAGCAGCGCAAAGCCGTCAGGCCTCATGTATCGAACGAACAATCATAATATTGTATCGTGGAACTATTGGGAACACTCCAAATTACATCATTCATATGACAAAAAGAAGGAATATAATAAAGTAATAATCTCTAATACTAGTACATTACTTTATTTTATCACATGAAAAATATAATTTGGGGTGCCCAAATAGTCCCGCTCGTAGATAATACGCAGTATGAGCACCCACTCCTTAATTCGGGCCTGAGTTCTGCATGTGTGTGAGTAATATTTGTTAGTGTAAATTTGCCATGCATTTTGTATCGATGGGTATAGTCTGCTTCCATTTAAAAGTCTGTGGTATTACATCGATAGGGGGTGTTAAGTTGGCAATGTAATACAATATTTTTTTTAAGTTGTGCTTGCGTGTGTTCTTTAGGTAATGTGTGCAATGAGATGGCGGACTGTTATTTCACTAAATTAAGAAATTAAAGTGCTGATTAGTTACTGTGAATATTGCCTTTTATTGATTTCGAACTACAGTTTTTTCACTGTTATCGCAATAAATAATTCTCTTCTATCAAGTTATGAATAAAAAGATACATATATAATCTCTCTATCACAAATTAATGTAAAAGTTTCAATATTAGGTGGACGCAATTTCTTCGATCGTGGTAGATCCTTCCATACCAATTTACGTAACCGCCGTATTTCACGTTTGTCCGACTGATATTTGTCCATCAGAACCATAGCTATCCTCCTGACGTTGACTTTATATTCATGAGCCAGGTCAAGTAGTCGTATGTTTAGCTCCGAATCACATAGTATGCTTCTTATTGAGTCGTGTTTGTTGATTGTTCCCGAATTAGTGATTTTAATTCGTTTAAAACAGAACTCCAAACTGGTGGATTTTAAACCTTTTTCTCTTCCGACTTCGAATGCGAATGACTCACAGTTTCCACACACCTCCAACCATTTTTTTTCACATTCAGTAATTGTAATCCCTGGTACAATTTCAGTCATAGTTTTGGATACGTTTTTTACTTCTGTATCTATATTTTCCTTTAATCTCCGCCGACGCTCAGGATGCTTACATCCACCAATATAATGCAAGTACACGAATTCTGCAAGCAGTTTATACAGGTTTGACTTCTTCCACATGCGGGCCGCAAAAAAGTAAAGCACCGTGTCTTGCAGACTTTTTGGATTACTTGGAGAATACATGATGTTTTACTTTTACTATTATCTGAAACAAATGAAAAGACCGTTATTTTTACAGGTATCTAAAATTATTCATATTAATAAAATTCAAACAACGGCTGAAATCGAAATCGAAATAATGTTCAAAAATCTGTTTTAAACATGATAGAAGATTATTATATCGGTCACATGGAACATGTTCAAAATGTGATTGTAAAATTTGACTCACGTATACCAACAAGTAGAGTTCAATAAAAGCTTGTAAAATGTATGCAATATGACGTTTAATGAAAAATAAATAACAAACATACTACGAAATGTATTTACTAAATTAAACTATGTATCACAGATTAATTAGTTACTAACGTAAATATGTATTATGTCATCCATCAAGTTAGAACTTTACAAGTAAATAATCAAAGAGTATAATGTATATTATTATTACTATTTCATCTTAAACTCATATTCCTTTCAAATAAATCGCAGATTTTAACCGTCAGTGTTTGTCGAATCAATTGATAACCTGCGGCTTAATTTTACATGTTTGTTTGTTTATTTTTTATTTAATTCGATAAAAACCTTTATGAATAAAATGTAAAAGACACACAAGTTTCATAGCTGTATGGTACTGACTTACTAGAAGAAAATAAAATACAAAGCTCTTACCTGTGATGTCTGTAAAGTAAGTCTCTTTTAGTCGTCCGGCCACACTGAACTGCACTACGTATAGGTAGGTACTTTACACACTTTTCGCTTTCTCACTGGTCTACGCCGTACTGCCAAAGAAGCTGACGACCCCTTTTATATATGCATGTGTATCGTACAGGTACCGCCCATTAACTAATCGCCCCCCTAACGGTGTTGCCATTAGGGACCTGTATTTGTAATCGATTCTTTTGTTGCCATGCTTTACCTGGTATAACATACTAGTAGTTTGTATTTGACGCAGGAACATTTCGCTATTTTGTTAAAAATTATAACAATATCTTAACACGATGAAACGACTGTTAATCGTGGAATTTATCACGTATAACTACATTTTTTGCACTTTTAGTTTTGTTTTATGTTTCCCGAACAACAATTACATATACGAGAATGAATCGCCATTGTCCATATAAAGAAATTGATCGCTAATAAATAAAATATGTGATTACTAAATTTAAAATAACGTGTTGCCTTGAATGGCCCGCATCTCAAAAACCACACGACATATCATATTTAAAGTAACTTGAGATGAAAATATGTTTTTCAAGTTCTGCTACTTTTTTGCATTTAGAATTATCCACTCCAGTCGAAAAGTAAAAGAGGGAAGGTACAATTTTTATTACTTTAGAAGCTCATATCTCTCGGATTATGTACATATGTTTACGCAAAAGAATCATTTAAATTGCTATAAAAAAATTGTAAACTACAAAATTAACAGTTTTCACAATTAAATGTTGGTTGCAACTTCAATCACTGAAACTTTAATGTGATTGAAGTTCCAATCACATTAAAGTTTCGGTGTGTGTTAGTTTCTAATATAGATTAAATGAAGGAGTAACATTTTATTGCATGAAATATTTTTTATTAGCAATTCATAGCAATTGTGTGTATATTTTAACCAATTTTGAAGTGGCGTTAAATGCATCCCTTTAAAAATTCTCCATCGTCTATGGACACATGACTATAGATACCTCATACGCTTCTGAATTTTTTTCGACCCTCAATACCGTATCAATGAGAATACCGTTAGTATTTTTTTTCTAGTTTCACTGTACGCTGTATCCCTAACGGGGTATTCAGAGAGGACGGAGTGTCAAGTGCTATTATTATGTCTCAATATAAACTAATTATTAGATAACAATAATGTCGCCAGATATTACATTTGCGATCTATTAACTCATTGAAGTTAACAACAAGGGATTTCAAATATATGTATTGAAATTGTTTCATTATTGAACAAACATGTTACTTTCGTTCTTTTTAACCTATAGGTAGGTGTATGGTATATTAGCCGAGAGCTGGGGGTCCAGAACACCTGACAATCCGCAGGCTGGTTGTTTCTCTTGTCAAATACTTTTAGATTTCTGGACTTTCTTTCGTAAAATTTGACACAGTGACTGGGTCACGTGACTCAAAATCTAGGACGACAAGCAGTGAAAATGTGACCGAATACATATAAAAATACACTAAAACCTGTAGATAGTCAGATGTATAAACCTTGTGCCTTGGTGCTGTTAAGATCCTCAAAAAGCATAAAATTAAATGTATAACACTACTTAAAACAAAATGATTTAAAAACAGCCGAGCCATCTCAAAGATCTCGAGCAGAGATTACTGTCACTTATTAAAACATTACGAGTTTTTGCCTGCTTTCGTCACCAGCGATGTTTTTTGTTTCCTGAGATAAATTCAAGAAGATAATTATTATGTTTCTATTTTTAAGTATCTGTTTCATCGTGAAATATGAAATACCATCACATACAGGAAACGTATCCTTGTCTTTGATACATTTGTACAGTTCGTACATGGGAATCACACCTAATCTGGCGAGATAGACGCCATACACTTACACGTATCGCAGTTTATTATGTTATCAATATGAGGTCTACGAGATCTGTAGCCTTAAAACCATCTCATCTTTTGCCACACCACTAGCGGTGGTGGTTTCATCTGCAGAAGAACAAAAATTATAGCAATTATAACTTTTGCTTGCCGTATAAACTTTGGAGTAAGACGGATTTTCTCTAGCAGCAAGATTACGTTGGGTTCGAATACATCTAAATGTACTTATGGAGCTCGTCTACACGTCGGTTTATAAAGTTCGATATTTTAATAATAGTTAGGTTAAAACTTCGAAGTTGGCTTTTAATTAGGTATTTGGATAGGAATATGTGATTCAATAGATATGTGAAGTTACTCGACAAAAACATTGTCTTTCGTATAAGTATATTCGCAGGGAAGAACTGTAAGGTCAAATACATAGATCTTTTAAACATTTGCTTTAAGTTTACCGATTAACTCTTTTAAAGTTTCTTTTACTTAAGGGTTCGGTGTTACTTTTTATACAGCTTGATATTTTTGTAATCTAAGTCTAATTGGACATGAATAAATATAATCCAAAGCAATATTAGAAGTAACTGGAAACAAATCAGGATAAGATTTAAAGTGGTTCGGTTATAGTATTATTTACACGATTTATTTACACTTTTGGTTATAGTATTGTTTACAAGAGGAGGTTACTTGACTCACACCTCACGTGTTTACCGCCTTGTGTTATGTGTCGTAAAATAATTTGTAATTAATAATTGAATCAAAAATTGTTGCCTCCATTTAACCTTCTTTAAATTACCAATTCGTGTGATGACTGGTAATATCTGCTGATTTCTTTCTGTTATGTTCTGTGTGCTCAATATCGCTCGGACTGTGTACTGAATGATGACAACGGATTGACATATTTTTTCAATTTGAGAATAATTAAAAATTAAATGAATTATTATCTCTGTGTGTACCAGCATTACTTGATCTTAAATGACACAATTCATATTGGATCTATTAATTTGCAGTGATTTATTAGAGTGAAGAACATCGATACACAGAATGTGTATTAGGTATTTTGCTATCTTGTTCATCAGCAGTTAAATGGTACGTTATATTTTTAATTTAGTTGAGATGTACTAATAGTTTCGTACGTAGACCGGTTGTAACTTACAATATTTTTGATTGAATTTCGTGTCGTACGGTTTCTCCGTGGTAAACTGTACAATTACTATTTGTATGAATGTTAGTTCTCTGTATTGACAATGTCTTTTACGTATTTTATGTCGCAGATAAATACTAAATCACCCTGACTTTCTACAAAGACACCGTTTTGTTATTTGGACGATAACAAAGGACTACTGAAGGCTCGTCACAATACACTGTGTACCTAGCGATTACCTATTCCAATATAATGTTAATACTCAAGAAAAAAATTGTAAACGTGTACTGGTATGAATGTAGAATACCTACAGTTATTTTGGGCTTTTAAAAAATGTTGTTGAAAAACGTCTACCAGGCGAGCTTCTTGCTTGTTCTTCTCAGCTTCGAACACGTGTTAAATTTTTTCAAAGGGTCTTCGTAATTAGTGGACTAAATGATATTTAATTCTTTTGATACATTATTTACGGTACCGTGCAACTGAATGTAAATAAAATTGGTGCCGAAATTGTTTTTACCAATCAAAGTTTATAAATTAAACAAACAATTTATCTGTAATGTTTTTTGTATCTATATTTTATCTCTGGCAACAAAGAAGAAGATCTCTGGTTATAAAAGCAGGGAAAACTAGTAATGTTCTAAGAAGTGATCATGTTCTCTGCTCGAGATATTTCAGTCGAATCATATCGTTATACGTACAGTAGCGAATTTAATTTTATGCTATTTTAAATTATCTACAGAGCATCAAGGACACGGCTTATAGTTTGGTGTATTTTTACATGTATCCGATCAAAGAGTTAGAAGACACATTTTCACTGTTTGTCACCTTCGACTCTTGAGTCGTGTCACTCCGTCACCAAGTAAAACTTTATGAAGTTTACGTCAAGTTGTTATTCCGTTTACTTACAGGAGCCTACAAGACGACATCCAGTTCTTCGGATTTCTCGGAAATCTAAAAGTTTTTGTATGTCACGGATAGTTTAGGACTAAATTACGTCATTTCAACTGCATAGGATTAAAATATAATTACAATAAAAAATCGAAACTGTGAATATGCCAGTTGTGTTAAATTCTATAGATATCAATAGCTTCATGTTATTAACAGTTTATTGTTAAAAACGATTGAACTTTAAAATACACTAAAATCTAAATAATGAACCTTTGGTAGAGACTGGGCAATAATCCTCTATATCTACATAGTCGTGATGATATTATCGGGTCGAATTAACGTTTGTATATCGATTCCATATACTCGTAAGTATTGAACAAAATATCAATACGATGTAAGATGACATCGAATAATATCAATACATTGTATTATAAATTGTTACAAATGTTTAATTTGTTTGTGTCTGTTTCTATTTTATTTATTTTGTTTTTATTAATTATTATTAGGAGTAATTCCTAAATCAAACATAGTTGCCTAAAAATGACCCACTGACATTTGCAATTTAAATTTAGGTATGTGCATCTGAAGTCGTAAAAATTGTGCCTTCTCTCTTTAACTTTTCAACCGGGGTGGAAAACTGTAAAAACAATGAGGTAACAGAACTTAAAAAATACTTTTTTCTCAATTTAACATAACTAAGATGTGTTGTGTAGTTCATGAAATACGGGATTTTGTCGGTGCAACGCCTTTTCGAATTTAGCAATCACAGATTATTATTTATTAGCGACCTATCTATTTATACGGGCAACGGCAATTCATACTCATATATGTAACCTTTTTATAGAAAACATGAAACAAAACTATAAGTATAAAAAATATGTTTATTGCGATAAATTCCACAACTAACAGTCGATTCGTCGTGTTTATAAATTGTTGTAAATTTTTGCAAAATACTGAATAATGTCTGTATTGAGTACAAACTGATAATATATTATACCAGGTAAAGAATGGAACAAAAGTATCAATTGCAAAAAATAACAGGTACTTCTTGTAAAATAAAAAAATATCAATAACAATGTGGAACAGATGATCGTGCCCAATCCTATTAACCCTAATGGCAGCACCATTAGGGCAGTCATTGGTCAATGGGCGGTGCCTGTACACTAAACATATATACGATGGGTTGTCCGCTTTTCTCGCAGTCCAGCGTAGAGCGTAGCCCAGTGACCAAAGTGTTAAGTGTACACTCAACTTAGTGCCGTCCAGTGTGGTTGAATCTAACGTATTAACGAAACTTAGTTCACGGGTATCACAGGTAAGAGTTTTTTTATTTTAATATTTAAGCGAATAATGCGTTCAAACGTGTTTGTCTTTTACATTTTATTCCCTAAAATTTTTGAAACGATTATAAGTATTACGTGAAATAATAATACGTACATTATGTTACATGTGCATTTCATATCATGCTTTTTTATTCGTTTTTATGTACAATTTGTTATTACAAATCCAAAATGAAAGTTGTAGACCAATGGGTAATATTAAATTATCAGAGGAGGAAATCATATCCTTCATTATTTATTTGTGAATTATTAAAACAACGAGTTGTTAATTTGCAAACATTTTATAAACTGTTATTGAACTTGACTTGTTGGTACATGTGAGTCAAATTTCGCGACAAAATTTTAAGCTAGTTTGATGTGACAGGTATAAAAAGGTTCTTTCATGTTTTCAACACATTATTTGTGAACATTATTTCAGAAATTTGATCTCGTAGATATTTCGAATTCAGCATTTACTTGGTTTGATTAATAGTAAGCCTCCAGTCACGATGATATCACCGAGTCGAATTAAACAACACATTTGTATTTCGATCCCATATAAGTATTGTACAAAATAACACTATGATATGAGATGACAACAAATAATATTTGTAAATTTTACTACGCATTGTTGCAACAAACGGGACTGTTTAATTGGTTTATGACTGTTTTTATTTTGTTTTATTCATTTATTTCTTTGACTTGTACATCACAAGTGTCAAAGATATTATATTATATACCTACGAGTAAATAAATTATATCTGTTCGCTGAGTTCCACCTTTGACAGGATCATGATATAAAAATTCTAAACACTAATAGTAATGTGTAAGCCATCACTACATGTCTCTTAATATACATATATAATTTCAATTTGGCCAGTGTGTTCAACAGAGCGTCGATAGATGGCGGTGCTAGCATGATTTTGTGTAAAAATTTGTGTAAAAAAAGACATTATTGCTCGCTCTGTTGAACGTATATGTAAAATGTCGTATACAAAGATGGATCAGCACATATTTTTATGTGTTTATCAACCTCACTCGTCTGATTTTAGTCAATTTTTAATTTTAAATTTAAATTCTTTAAGTCAAAAACCTACCCAAAATATTGAATAAGATTGATCAAAGAAAAAAAAGTAGTGGTTAATAACAAGTTACGTTTTGCGGATTGGGCAACGAAGAGCATAATAAAAATTAAGGATAGACTTCATGAATTATATGACAAAAATCTTACACTGCAAATGAAAATTTTAATCATTATGTTCGCACTTATTCGAAAATATTTAAAAAAGTATTAAAACGCGCGAAAGTGATCTATATCGCGAATAAAGTTACAACGTTAGATAATACGATAAAGGCTACGTGGAACACTAATAACGACGACGTTGGTAGTAAACAAAATAGAAAGAACGAAGACTTTTCAATACAAATTGGTAATAAAATGTCCGGACCAAATGTGCACGCAAATGGGTATTTGAGTGCACTTCTGTTTTAATAGAACGCGAAAACGCTAACAGCGAACATGTCAAAGTGCTCCTTCAAAAATTGTGAAAACACATCTAAAAGCTAAAAAAAACGGAGATTCTCATTTTCAGTTAATTAATTAAATAATGCTATTTACCTGTTCATTATTTCTTTATAGTAATAACGTTACATAATCCTTTTTTATTGAATTCGTAATCATATTTTTACATATTGCGTGACTATATATCGTCGGTTAAATAGAAAAATGACATTTTTCAAAATTTTTAGAAAATGAGATTATTGATTAAATCGACTATACTATCAACTATATATTATATGGATAAAAGATACTTTATAAAACTACACGTAAACTCGCTAGATGTCGGGAGTGTCATTTCTGTACTCTTTGGTTATCCGCCATTTTGTTTGTGGAACAACGTCATTCTGTCATTTGGAATTCGTCTACCAAAGTGAGTGCATATGCATTTTTAGAGAAAAGTGACATAATTCAAATTAGTTACAGAATAGAATCACAAAAGGTAAGAAGTATTAAAGAAAAATGTTCTTTTCGTAAAATGTCATTTATTCTTCAAATTTTAAATTTATCGATATCCGAGTATTTTACAGAAAAATGACTTTTTTAATAATTGTGACTGCTTATTGTGAAAATATGTTATCGAGAAGTGACACATTTGTACATACGACGTTTTTCTATATAGTTTTGTACATTTAACAGCATTGAGTTCAACAGAATAATGATATGTTTTTAATTGTGACTGTTGATTTTTAAAGTAATCAATGTTACCGGCGTTTTTCTTTTAATAAAGTCGTTTTTCTGTAAATAATTGATTCATTCATAGCATTTATTGTTAAAACTACACAAATATTTTGAAGATAGTTTGAATAAAATATTATTTCCATGTAACCATTAGAAACGAAAATATTTATATCAAAGTTATTTATTTATTTTTAGGATGAAGCGTGGTGAAAAGATTTAAAAAATGGTTATGTATAAGAAACTTGATGAAGAGAATACAGTAACTTCTAATTTGGTTTCGTTAACGTCAAACAATGAATCACATGTCCCAAGTGAAATATTGGATGTAACTGAATTCGTGAAATCGGGTAATTCGAAACCAGAGCGTCTTGTTCAAACCCATACCTTAGCTGCAGAGTGTAATGATTCAGCAAACGAGACTATCGACGTCGAGCCAGCGCACAATAATTTAAATACCCTACGTACTCCTTTGATTAGTATAAATAGCAATTTTACTGTGCCGATTCCTATTAGCAATATTAGAAATAAATGTTTTTCAGATTCACAAAATGTTCTATGCATACCCAACAATCAACCTGAGTTGAGTAAAATTATTACGGCATCTGTCGAAAGTGGTTCAGAATCAAAAGAAAGTACTAACGTTCTACTTTCTAGCCCTTCGAAGACTTTATGCAATGTAATAATATCGGAATCGGATATTGCCTCTGAGGACGAGAACGATATTTCCTCTAACTCTATACCTGATTCTCAAAATGACTTTTCGTCCGACGACGTAGATAATGACCCCGATTTTTTATTACGTGAAGATCTTGTAATCTCAACAACTTCTTCAGAAGATGAAACTTCTACGACAAATGAAAGCCAAGTCAATACGGTTGAAGAGGAAAGAAAAAAAATAAAGACAGGGAGAAAAAGAAAAGCAGTACCAGAAGAATGGAGAAAAAATAAAGCAAAATTATTAAGAAATTCTGGAAAAGCATATATATCGACATCTAAATCTCGAAAACAAATGAAAGAAAGACAAATAAAACCAACATGCACAGAAAAATGTAAACTAAAATGTTATAGCAAGATTAGTCGGGAAACGCGTCAACTTATATTTATGAATTTCTGGAAAATGGAAGATTTAGAAAAACAACGTCAGTTTATCAATAAGCATGTAAGTGCAATAAAACCTAAGTATCGATACATTCGCGATGGAAGCACACGAAAAGATTATAATCATGCATTTCATTTTGAAGTACAAAGAGAAAACATTAGGGTGTGTAAGACTTTTTTTAAAAATACTCTTGGTATATCGGACAGACCAATTCGAACAGTTATAGCAATGCAAAACTCTATAATTGGAGGTTTTTTGCAAATGGAAAAAAGAGGAAAACATAAAAATCACAATAAGCTTGACTCTGCAATAACTGATGGGATCAAAGAACACATCAATTCTATACCTAGAATTGAAAGCCACTATTGCCGAGCTAGTTCGAGCAGGGTATATATCGAAGGAGGGCTCTCTATTGCACAATTACATATGGACTATGTTTCAAAATGTGAGTCGCAAAACATTCCTTACGCCGATTATCAAATATATTACAATATATTTACCAAAGAATACAATATATCGTTTTGGTCTCCAAAAAAGGATCAATGTGAAGACTGCGCAGTTTATAATAATGCAGAAGATAAAGAACCGTTAAAAACCAAATACGATACTCATCTTGAAGAAAAAGATTTAGTGAGAAAGGAAAAAGAGCTGGATAAAGAGAATGCTAGCGAAAAATGTATAAGTGCTGTCTATGATTTGCAAGCCGTAATGCCATGTCCGAGAGGTGACGTCTCAAATTTTTATTATATTTCAAAACTTAACGTTCTTAACTTCACTATTTACGAACTTGGATCCAAAGACGTAAACTGCTACGTCTGGCACGAAGGAGAAGGATCAAGGGGAGTATCTGAAATAGGATCCTGTGTTTTACAGTATTTACAAAGTCTAGAAGAAAAAAGCGAAGACGCATTTGAAGTAATATTTTACAGCGACAACTGTTGTGGTCAGCAGAAAAACAAGTACATGATTGCGATGTATATTTATGCTGTAACTAATTTAGAAAATTTGAAATCTATTACCCACAAATTCCTAATAAAAGGCTATTCACAAAATGAGGGAGATTCAGCGCATGCTACTATTGAGCGTAATATTTCGCGATCACTGAAATCAGCACCTATTTACGTCCCGGAGCAATACATAACACAGCTAAAATGGCTCCCCATTCGTCTTCGCAGGAACACTCATGTCCTTACACTTTTGTTCAAAATCCTTCATAATCTCTCTTATCCTTCATATCTCCGTGATCGTTTCCATCCACTCTTTTCCAGAAATCACAACCTTAGAAGCAACACTTATACCCTTCTAAAATCGCCTATCCATACTACTGCTGCATATGATGATTCTTTCTGTTGTAAAGCTGTCAGTCTATGGAATTCACTCCCTACATATATAAGAAATTGTCAAACACTAGCATCTTTTAAAAAGCTCTTAAAAGAACACTTTTTGTCATTTGCATAATTACTTTTTTACAATATTATGTATTATCTATACTTACGTGTGCGTTAGTATTAGTAATTATGTGTGCATAATATAATAGTTATGTATGTATTATATTATATTTGTTTGTATATATATATGTGTATGTTTATGTATGTATTATGTACCTAAAAAAAAAAATTTTATATTTATTTTGAAGCACATCCTACCCTCGTTCATTTTCTCTATCACCGAGGTGTGCTGGAAGAAATCTCTTAAAGAGATAAGCATTACCTTTTGCCATTCTTACTTTTTTGACTACTGTTTCTGTGTATTTTTTTTTTGTGCAAATAAATAAATAAAAATAACATTGATCAGAACCGCCAAAAAAAAAGGAAATCCATACAGAGTTCATGAATTAAATTACGAAAGCTTTTATGATATAAAAAAAATTGCTGATGACATTGGAACAAATTATACGATTAATGAGAATAGAGAAAAAGTAAAGATGGCAGATATAAAAGTTTTCAGAGTAGAAAAAAAGTTTAACGATAGATTTTTCTACAAGTGTTCGTATAAAGAAGTTAGTTTTAAAACTGTAATCGTCAAAACTCGAACATCCAAGAAAAAAAACTTATATTTTGAATTACAACCACTTTACACAACAAAATTGCCTGTGTCTAATAACAAAAAAGATGGTATACTCACACTTATAAATAAAAATGTAATTCCCAGATTTTATAAACTTTTATGAGAATTTATAAATAATAGATTTTAAAATGTTTTACTAAGTATTTAGAAGCAATATTTTCGAATCTTGATTTTTTTTAAAAGAGATTATATCTGATTATTATACCTAATTGTTTTGATTGAAGTTAGTAGTAGATAGATTTAAGTTTGGACTCGTTGATCTCAATATCGTTGCCAATGATTTGTAGGTACATGCGAAGTAGCAGTTACTTTTAAGTTGGAGATGCAATAATAACTTTTTTTTCATATTATAATGTTAAGAAGAGGTACATACTCTTCTTATAATACCACAAATAATGAGAAAGACTTAAGTAAAGCGTTTTTTTTCCTTAATTGCGTTTCATTTATTAGAAAATCTGTGCCACAGTATTATTGTATTCATGTAGAAAAATGACACATATAGCTAGAAATGCTTCTTTCTAAATTATTTATTTAAAATAAATACCCCATCTAAACCCTCATGTAATTACCTTTAAAATGATATATAACACTTATTTGTTAATACTATACTTTTTATTTAAATTGAATTTTAAAAACGATAAAAACTTCAAGTGCTCTTACTGTAAAATTTGATGTTTTTGAATAATGACACTATTGTATTTAACCGACGATATGTCTTATCCTCGTCACTTTCACATAACAAATGAAAATGACGTAAATATTAATGCAAATAGATTATGTGAATTATACTTTTCGCACCAGTCCTGAGATTGCTTTTTAAATATTTCTTTTAACAAACTTCGTTTCATTGTCATGCAAAAATCGTTTACGAGCTCTTATAACCTTATGGTTTTACAGTAAGGTTTACTTTAGATTAACACAATATTACCGATAGTACTATACGATATTAAAAATATATACGTCAATTCGGGCAATAATTTGTTTATATTTTACATGAGATCGTCAATCTAGTTCTTTATTTGTGATCGAAGTATTTAAAACACATTTGTGAACATTATTTCAAAAATTCGGTAAATTTCAATTTCAGCTATTATTTGGTCGGACTAATATTAAATTATCATGAAATATTCTTGGAGTACCTAGTCGTCTATCAGTGGAATTGTCACGTAACACTCCTTTGATTCTATGTCACTAGTTAATATTTATTAAAAATAACAATAATACGTTATCATTCGTTAAAAACAACAAACCTCAGCAACGAATATATAGATAACGATAGAAATATTTTGAAATAGATAGATTTTGAATAATTTTAGATGCTTCGAAAAATAACAATCGTTTCATTTATGTTTCAGATAACAACGAACAGAAAAGGATATGAATTCTCCAAGGAAGCCAAAAAGTCTGCAAGACATGGCACTCTACTCATCAGTGGGGGTTATGTGGATGAAATCCAAGCTGTGTAAACTGGTTGCAGAACTAGTATTCATATATTATAATTGTAGACATAAATATCCTGAGTGTCTGCAGCAAATAAAAGAAACTATAAACAATGAAGTAAAAAACGTGGTCAAAACAATGAGCGAAATCTTACCGCCGGTTATAGTTATGGAATGGGAAAATAAATTCTTGGAGGTGTGTCGGAATTTAAAATCCTTCGCATTTAAAATCGGTAGCGGTAACAATTTTAAATCCAGTTATTTAGAGTTCTGTTTGAGGAGAACTAAAATCACCAATGCAGGAACTATCGACAAACGCGTGACGATAAGGAGGATATTATATGATTCTGAACTAAGCATACCACTATTTCACTTGGCTCATGAGTACAGAATCAATATCAAGAAACTAGCTACTTTTCTGATGGACGAGAACCAGTGTAACAAGCGTACAATGCGGCGGTTACGTAGATTTGCATCGAAGGAACAACCGCGTTTCAAAAATGTGCATCCGCCTAAAATTCGGACTTTTGCAATAGTCGGTGATGACGAGTTGGTGATTCTTGGAGATGTATTATAATTTTAATAAAATGTTTTGTATTTTTACTTAATTTAACTTAATTTAATAATGTGTAGTTTTAAGTTTATAAATATATATGTATGTACTTTTTTGTTATTAATAAAAAAAAACTTAATTCAATTTATTTAGAGATTGCTTCATTTTATTATCCTTCAAAACAGCTACAGTTTAAAATAGTCAGAACACGCGCCTTTATGTTGTGTTCATTGAAAACATGAATTATCTATATGCTACTCTGCATAATGTTGTTTGTCGTGTTTGTAACTTTTTTCGTACTTAGCGCACTTAGACTTGTTTACTGTTTACCATGTACGTTAAGTCATGTCAAATTGAACCAAAGGCTAAGCCATGTGCCTTAATGCTCCATAAATCCCTGTTTAAGAAATAATAGTTTTAATAGAGGGTGTAATGCTGTAAAATTCAATATTTAAATCACGCTTTTAAATGTTGTTAATTTGTAGATAAGTTCTGTTATAATATTCTAATAAATTGAGGTTTTCTGGGACAAATAGTTTTTCGTTGTCTTCGTTGCAAACATTGGTCCAATCGCGCCGGATAAATAGTAGTGTTGTAAAAGTCGGGATTGTCGTTTAGTTCAAATAATTGTGTCGTTGTTGTTGGTTTGGTTCTCGGATTGTGTTGTTGTTGTTGTCTGGTTTGGTACTCGAAATTGTAAAAACTTAAGTTTCAATTTAAAATAATTGAACAAATTTTGATTTAACTTTCTGGACTCGTAATATAAAAATTTGACATAGAATAATACCTTGAATTGAATTAAAGAATATAAAATGGAAAGTCATCAGAATAGTCAGTTAGAAACGTATGATTTAATAAAAAGGTTATCTGATAGCTTCAAAAAGAGCCCCAAAGATAGGCTAACGCGTGCATACTTGGATACCAGAGTAGAAGTATTAGAATCATATCGGGAAAAATTGCAAAGTAAGCATTATCATGACTCTAAAGAGCAGAAGTCTAAACTAATTAATTTCAAAAATAACATGTATGACAGTTGCTTAGAATTATATTTAGAACTCAAGGCAACTATTAAAGAAAAAATAAACTCACTAAATGTCAAAACAATAGATTTCACAATTTCGGAAAACATGTCGGATTCGTTAAATATAGTACAATCTCAATCTATACCAAAATTACCTCCTATTCATCTACCCACATTTTCAGGAGATTATAAAGATTGGTTATCGTTTCATGACATATTTAAATCACTAGTACATGATAACCCTACTCTATGTAAAGTCAACAAATATCAATATTTAAAATCAAGTTTGCAAGGAGAAGCAGAGAATTTAGTTAAGCAAATTACAATAACAAATAGTAACTATGACGTTATGTGGGATATTGTATTGATATTGAAACGATACAATAACCGTAGAAACATTGTCAATTCATTTTTGTCTAAACTATTAAATCAAAAAAGAATAACTAGCGAGTCATCCAAAGCGATTAAAGATTTGTTGGACGTAACTTCTGAATGCATAATTTCTTTGCAAGCAATAGATATACCTACAGAACATTGGGACGATATAGTAGTTTACATAATTATTCAGAAACTGGACAGTGAGTCACACAAGTTGTTTGAACAGCGTATAGAAACCTTAGACAGACTACCTACATGGAAAGATCTATCGGATTTCTTGAATTTCAGATTCAGAACCTTAGAACCTGTTAATTACAAAGATATAGAATTTCACGTTAGAACAGCAACAGCTAAGAGCTTCACGACGACATTGAAATCTCACACAAATTGTTTGTACTGTAATGAAAACCATAAAATCTATTAATGTAAACAATTTTGTAACCTAAGCGTAAATGAACGACAAAGCTACATACAGATAAATAACATTTGTTTTAATTGTCTAAGAAAAGGTCACGCTGTGAAAAATTGCACTCAATTAACATGTAGGAAATGTAGCTGCAAACATCATACTCTATTTAATGGATATAGTGTAGCAGCTGGCACATCAGCGACACAGACTTCGCAACCCAGTGAACAAGTCAACGCAGCAACAGTAGATAGCATAGATAGAATCACACTGAAAACATCCATTAGCGAAACTTCTCCAGTCATACTAGCAACTGCACTCTAGTCAAATAAAAACGATAGTATCCACACCCTTGGCGCACTTGTTGATCAAGGCTCACAGACCTTGTTAATTACCGAAGAAGCATGTCAAGAGTTGGGCCTTAGAAAAGCACCTATTCAAGGAAGTATAGTTGGTATTAATTCAAATAAAACACTTACCAAGGCAGTCGTAGAGTTTGAAATAAGGTCTAGACACAATCCAAAAATTAGAATCAAAGTAAAAGCATATGTATTGAAATCTTTCAGTTCATACATACACAGCAAGTACAATCAGTTGATTGGCCACAACTTCATAGTTTACAATATCACAGATTCATGCAGCCAGGTCGCGTAGATGTTCTTCTGGGAGCAGACATCTTTGCTGACATTATTCAACAGGGTCTGATAATATGTAGAAATGACAATAGATTACTTGTGGCGCAAGAAACTTCTCTAGGTTGGTTGATTTCCGGCAAAAATAATAGACATAACAATTAACAAACAAAGGTATCCATCCATAAGGTATATTCTGAGAACTTAAAGAACCGATCAAATGTGATGATGACCAGTAATGGGAAATCTTTAAATGATAGTCTATTAATAGGGCCATCTCTTCTAGCTGATTTGAGAGATTTAACTTTAAGATAGCGAACGCACGCCGTGGTTTTGTTTGGAGACATACGCCAGATGTATAGACAAATTGGTATAGAGGAAAACCATAAAGACTTTCAACGCATTTTAAAGGAACTTATACAACACTTTAGATTATCCACTGTTACCTACGGTACGTCTTGTGCACCACATTTAGCAATAAAAACTTTAAAACACCTAGCCCGAGGACGAAATCATTAATTTCTCTGAATAAGTCATAGATTGTTATTACAAGACTTCTACATGGATGATGTGCTTACTGGAGCATCTACAACCGATAAGACGATAAAGTTACAAAGCGACTTAACAAAACTGCTAAGTAAAGGTGGATTCTCACTCCATAAATTTGTATCAAATAGTACACTAATAGAAAACTTAGCTCAAAAAAGTATAAAGATATTAGGAATAGAATGGAATAACCAATCTGACAAATTTGTTCTTACCTTTGATATAGGGAATAGTTCTGAAAAACCAACCAAACGGATAATTCTTAGAGACATCGCCCGACTGTATGATCCGGCAGGTTGATTAGCACCCATAGTAGTTAGAGCCAAGGTGTTCCTGCAAAAATTGTGGATAGAAGTAGTTGACTGTGATGATCAACTTTCAGAAACTTTAGAGACACAATCAGAATTAAGATCCACGGTTATTCGGATGCTTCTGATACCGCATATTCAGCAGTAGTGTACTGCCGTACTATTCTCCCTAATAAGATCAAGGTTACTCTAATAGAGGCTAAAACGAAAGTAGCTCCGGTAAAAAAGATATCGACACCCAGATTGAAACTTTGTGGCGCGGAGTTGCTGGCAAAATTACTCTATAGAATCAAAAATGTTCTGAATATTCCTATAGAAAATGTTTATGCGTGGACAGACGCAACAATCATCTTAGCGTGGTTACAACGACCTTCAAATTACTGGAACACGTTCGTCGCAAATAGAATGACAGAGATCACTAACATAATAGACACGAGCAGATGGCATCACGTTGTATCTGCGGAGAACCCAGCTGATGTAGCTTCCCGAGGCATTTCTCCGCTAGAACTGCATTCACAGGAGTTGTGCTGGAACGATCCATCATGGCTTCGAGAAGATAGTGATTTACCTGTAAAAAACATACGTGAAATGATAAATCATACTGAGTTAGAAAAAAGAGCACAAGTGGATGTATCATTGCAGTGTAGCGTAGTCAAAGAACCAGAACCTGAAAATGAAAATATAGAAATTATATAGAAATATTCAAACTTAAACAAACTAGTAAGAGTCTATAGTTCTATTATAAATGTAAAATAGGGTAAAAAAGGAAAACTTACCTGTTTATCTTAATAGTACTTATCTGAGTGCAGTAGAATTAAGAAACTCGGTGACACTATTAGTTAAGTTTTCGCAGAAATCTGAAAGCGTAAATAAAAATTATATTATAAAACTTAATCCATTTGCTGATAAGGACGGAATGTTAAGGGTAGGAGGACGTAATCAAAATTAGTGTGTTAGTGTGGAAACAATGCATCCTGTAATATTAGCCAAAAATAGTAGATTAGCATACCTGATAGTTAAAGATGCACATAGTAGAACATTGCATA
Source organism: Zeuzera pyrina (assembly GCA_907165235.1). Classification (NCBI taxonomy): domain Eukaryota; kingdom Metazoa; phylum Arthropoda; class Insecta; order Lepidoptera; family Cossidae; genus Zeuzera; species Zeuzera pyrina. The sequence goes on along the minus strand of OU015638.1, from coordinate 19,477,332 downwards.
GCGGCATTCAATTGACGTTAAACTATATTAGAAACAAATATCATATAATTGGTGTAATTTAGTTAAAAAAATACTTAGAGAATGTATAGCTTGTTGTAGACACGTAATAGATTTGTTAATCAATTAATGGGTACCTTACCTAAAGAAAGAGTAACTCCGCAGAGACCGTTCCTGGTTAGTGGTGTAGATTTTGCTGGGCCAGTAATACTAAAATTACTTAGTGGACGAGGATCAAATAGAACTCAAAAGGCATACATTGCGTTATTTATATGCACCGCTACTTAAGCAGTACTACATATCGAACTCGTGACCGGTCTGAGCACAGAGTGTTTTTAGCGGCCTTTTGACGTTTTACTGCACGCAGAGGCCATTGCAAAAAACGTATTAGTGATCGCGGTACAAATTTCATAGGCGCCACTAAGGAGCTTGATGTTATGGCTGATAAAAGTGTTAAAATTTACCTGACAAAATTGTAGAAATGTTGGCATTGGAGGGAACCGAATGGCAGTTTAATCCAGCAGGAGCTTCACATATAGGAGGCCTGTATGAAGCGGCCATAAGGTCAATGAAAAAAACACATAAATCGTGTCTTAGGAGATAGTAAACTTACTTACGAGGAATATTCAACTTTGTTGTGTCAAATTGAGAGTTGCCTGAATTCTCGTCCATTTACTTCCATAGACAATGATGTAGAAGGCACAACTGTTGCACTAACACCTGCTCATTTTTTAATAGGTGAAAATCCTATTGTAGTTCCAGATGAAAATTTGGAGAACGCTCATGTACCTTACAATAAAAGATGGATTTATTTACAGCAAAAATTACAGTCGTTTTGGAGAAAGTGGAGTCAAGAATATTTGGTTAATTTACAACAACATAGTAAATGGACTAGAATTCATGATAACGTTAAAATCAACGACGTAGTGTTGACTAAACACGAGCGATTACCCCCAACCAAATGATTGATGGGTAAAATTATATATACCCACCCTGGTATTGATGGTTTAACAAGAGTGGTTAGTATTAAGTGTAAGTTCAGTAAGTAAACGCCCTGTACATAAACTTTGTTAACTGCCGGCTGAACTTGATGATATTCAACCATTATGTAACCCGAATCATATAGTTAGATACAGTCCACACGCAGCTTATTTCGTTTAAGTAATTTATTATAGTTTGTATCATCATGTTTTTTATATTGTTTAGTGTAAGAAAATTTAAATCTAGTTGTTTAACATATAATGTTCTCCCCCCCCCTAGATTAGTTTATTAGTTGTTTATTTGAATAATAGTTTGTTGTTTTAAGTTCGTTTTAGGAATAAGCAGATGTTTTTTGATTTTCAATTGTTTAACTTTCAGATTAGGCATGTTTTGTTTAAAAGTCCTGACGTACTTTGGGAGGCGGAATGTTTAAGAAATAATAGTTTTAATATATGATGTAATGCTGTAAAATTCAATATTTAAATCACGCTTTTAAATGTTGTTAATTTGTAGATAAGTTCTGTTATAATATTCTAATAAATTGAGGTTTTCTGGGACAAATAATTTTTCGTTGCCTTCGTTGCAAACAATCCCCGACAAAAGCTTTTAATTAGATTTTAAAATTTTTATTATAAATTAGTGGTGTTCCATATAGCCTTTACTGTGTTACAGATTGCTTCTGCGTGGCACTACAAGCCTGCCCCTAGTTTTTCTTATGCCCTTCGTCGCCCAATCCGCAAAATGTAACTTGTTATTACTATTACTATAACTACTTTCTTTTTTTTCTTTCGACCAGACCGGTTGTAACTTACAATATTTTTGATTGAATTTCGTGTCGTACAGTTTCTCCCTGATAAACTGTACAATTACTATTTGTATGAATGTTAGTTCTCTGTATTGACAATGTCTTTTACGTCTTTTATGTCGCAGATAAATACTAAATCACCCTGACTTTCTACAAAGACATCGTTTTGTTATTTGGACGGTAACAAAGGACTACTGAAGGCTCGTCACAATACACTGTGTATCTAGCGATTACCTATTCCAATATAATGTTAACACTCAAGAAAAAAATTGTAAACGTGTGCTGGTATGAATGTAGAATACCTACAGTTATTTTGGGCTTTTAAAAAATGTTGTTGTTGAAAAACGTCTACCAGGCGAGCTTCTTGCTTGTTCTTCTCAGCTTCGAACACGTGTTAAATTTTTTCAAAGGGTCTTCGTAATTAGTGGACTAAATTATATTTAATTTTTTTGATACATTATTTACGGTACCGTGCAACTATATGTAAATAAAATTGGTGTCGAAATTGTTTTTACCAATCAAAGTTTATAAATTAAACAAACAATTTATGTGTAATGTTTTTTGTATCTAGATTTTATCTCTGGCAACAAAGAAGAACATCTCTGGTTATAAAAGCAGGGAAAACTCGTAATGTTCTAAGAAGTGATCATGTTCTCTGCTCGAGATATTTCAGTCGAATCATATCGTTATACGTACAGTAGTGAATTTAATTTTATGCTATTTTAAATTATCTACAGAGCATCAAGTCACACGGCTTATAGTTTGGTGTATTTTTACATGTATCCGATCAAAGAGTTAGAAGCCACATTTTCACTGTTTCTCATTCGATTCCATTTCATAAAAGAACTAGCTGTACCCGCGACTTCGTCCGCGTGGAGAAATGTTCCTTGGCCTCTTTAGGTTACTGAGGTTACCCGAGGTACTCGTATTGTTGGTGTTAAAAAAAAAGTTATTCTCTATAATGGAACATCTGCCATATTAGATTTATGATGACGTCACATATACAAAAACCTGCGTATTCCATTTCATTCGATACCCATATTGTTAGTTTTGAACGAAAAAGTTATTTCCCTCTATGGAATATCCGGCCATATTGGACTTATGATGACGTCACATGTCCGGGAATTTTCCCCTGCGTATTCCATTTCATTTGATACCCATATTGTTGGTCTTGAACGAAAAACTTATTTCCTATTATGTAACATCCGGCATATTTGACTTATGATGACGTCACATGTCCGGGAATTTTCCCCTGCGTATTCCATTTCATTTGATACCCATATTGTTGGTGTTGAACGAAAAAGTTATTTCCTATTATGGAACATCCGCCATATTGGATTTATGATAGCGTCACATATACAAAAACCTTCCTCTGCGTATCCCACTTCATTTGACACCCATATTGTTGGTATTGAACAATACTCCGAGAAACCTAGAACATGACACCCATGTAGATCTAGCAAAAAAAAATAATATTCACCATCTTAGATAATCAGCACCCCAAAGTACTTAGAATTTAACAGCCATACCGATTTATCCAAAAAACTAATATTCGCCATCTTGGATTTGAAAATAAAAGTCATTTTCGTAATCAGCACCCCGCAAAACCTAGAATTTGATACCCATATCGACTTATCCAAAAAAAGTAATATTCGCCATCTTGGTTTTGAAAATTAACATCATTTTCGTAATTTGCACCCCGAGAAACCTAGAATATGATACCTATGTCGATTTAACCAAAAAAATAATAATCGCCATCTTGGATTCGAAAATAAACATAATTTTCGTAATCAGCACCCCGAGAAACCTATAATGTGACACCCATATCGATTTATCCAAAAAAGTCATTTTCACCATCTTGGATTTGTAAATGAAAGTCATCTTCGTAATCAGCACCCGAAAAACCTAGAATTTGATACCCATATCGAATTATCCAAAAAAAAAGTAATATTCGCTATCTTGGATTTGAAAATGAACATCATTTTCGTAATTAGCACCCCGAGAAACCTCGAATATGATACCTATATCGATTTATCCAAAAAAATAATAATCGCCATCTTGGATTCGAAAATAAACATAATTTTCGTAATCAGCACCCCGAGAAACCTATAATGTGACACCCATATCGATTTATCCAAAAAAGTCATTTTCGCCGTCTTGAATTTGAAAATGAAAGTCATCTTCGTAATCAGCACCCGAAAAACCTAGAATTTGATACCCATATCGAATTATCCAAAAAAAAAGTAATGTTCGCCATCTTGGATTTAATTAATTGTAATTTGAGATGTATTATATATTATGTATTATATATATTTGAGTAATTTGAGATGAAAATTTGTTTTTTAAGTTCTGCTACTTTTTTGCTTTTGGAATTTTCCACTCCAGTCGAAAAGTAAAAGAGGGAAGGTACAATTTTTATTACTTTAGAACAGGGGTTTCCAAACTTATTTTGTCTACTGCCCACTTTGAGAATAAATTATTTTTTAGCGCCCCCATTTTTTTACCTACTGAAAAAGTACTATAACTTCAAATTAAATTAATTAATTATTGTGAGCTATATTAGCGGAGTTTAAACATTAATTCCAAACGAGACTTTTACTATAACCCGCAAGAGTTAACTTGAAACCTGAGCGCAGTAGGTAATACACAACGGCGCTCAGGTCTCATGTTAACTCTTACGGGCTACACCTGCCAATGAGAATGATTATTGGATTATTGAAACGCAACTTTATAGTATTCAAACAGAGTATCTTTTATTCAAAATAAAACAAACATAATCGATCCTTGTATAAAAACTAATGTGAAGGATGAATCTGATGTTGTTTAATAAGTTTGTTGACATCAGGTTCCAATTTACTCAAGAACAGTCGCAAGTCGCCACGTTTGGTAACATGCAAACGATTTCTCTTTTTAGTAAGCAGTGTTGCCACAGCACTAAATCCACGTTCACACAAATATGACGATGGGAATGCTATCAAGAATCGCTGAACGATTGACCACAATCCAGGGTACAATTGCGGGATCGGTTTTTGTAGCTAAAATTCTTGGTAACCATTTTTGAACTTGATTTTTATTTCCTGGTTTGTTGTCAATTTTATAAGTTCTTCTTCCAGCTGAGGTGACATTGCTGTGATGACATTTGAAAACGGATCCAACACCCAGTCTGGTATTTCCAAGTTCAAAATGTCCTGGTATCGTTCGGTGAAGTCAATGTGGAGGTTTTCCAAATGTTGGCAGTAGGCAAACAATTCGTCGTTACTGCATAATACTGATAAATTCGGAAAATTGTGAAACTCACGTCTGCCCATATTCTTTTTGTAGCAGAAGCAGTTTGGCTGCGAAAGCAGCAACGACGTTTTTTGGTTTAATTAAATTTAGTTCATCGCCTTGCAGTTGGAGATTCATGTCGTTGAACAATTTATACAGGTCTGTCATCTAAGCTATATCATTCTTTGATGTAATGAGCTTGTTGTGCAATTCTGTATCTTTAGTTTCCAAGAACTCTATAACAGAGTCAAACAGGTTGTAAAATCGAGTCAGACAATTGCCTCTTGATAGCCAACGAACTTAAGTATGAAACAGCAAACGGTTGAAATCCTCGTCATTAGTAACACAAAGCTGATGAAATAATCTATCATTCAAAGAGCTGTTGCGGATTTTATTGACTGCTTTGATGACATATTGCAGTGATTGAAATAGGCGTTCACTTAAGTTTCTAGCAACCAAATGTTGTCTATGAATAACGCAATGTACAGCAAGGACATCTGGAATTTTATTTTTTAAGTACGCTATGAAGCCTTTATGGCACCCTGTCATAGCCGGAGCGCCATCCGTAGCAAGTGATATAATATTTTTCAAGGGAATCTCTGTCTCATCACAAAACTTTTCCAATGTATTGAATATGGTTTCGCCTTTTGTATCGGTCTCTAAATTTCTAGCAAAGAATAGTTCTTCATATATTTTCTCATCTTTAATAAACCTCATGTAAGACAGCAACAATGCTTCATTAGTTGGTAAAGTGGACTCATCGAGCTGAATTGAGAATTGACTTGTCCTCAGGTGATCACACAATGATCCTTCAATGTTTTCAGCCATTTCATCAATTCGTCTTTGCACAGAATTATTACTCAAAGGAATTTTTCGGATAATATCTGCGGCTGGTTTATGAAGCACAGTAGTTATTACTTCCTTTATTGCTGTCAAAATTAACTCTTCTCCGATGTTATGTGGTTTGCCTTTTTGAGCAATTAACAAAGAGATATTGTACGAAGCTCGAAGTCCGTCGTCATCTTGCTTAGCAGCCGCCGAAAATAGTTTTGCTACACTTGGCTGAGTATTATGCTTCTTCTCTAGGTCTTGAAAATATGCTACATTCTTGTCTTTCTTATCTGGATGCATTTTATTCAAATGATCTTGCAGTCTTGAAGGCTTCATTGCTTCATTCGAAAATGTTTTTAGACATAGAAGACACAAAGGCGACGATGGGATTGTCGGATTTTCAATGAATCCGAATTTAATATATTCCGCACAGTATTGCCGTCTCTTCTTCTTTACTTCCGACATTGTTTTGTTTTGAGAAATACGTAAGTAAGTGTTGAACTTAAGTACTGCTCATCTATTGCGCGCGAAACCGCAAATGAAAATAAAATAAATATTACGTTGTTTATATAGGATTGCATAAGCAGCACGCACCGACAGGAATAAAACAAACAAGCATAAACTCGTTTATCTCATTCGACTCTCAATCGTACTCAACAAGTCAGAACAAGTATTCTATGAACCAGCCGATTGATACAGGAATGCACAATTCGGGTAATTTAAAAAAAACTTGTTAAAACATGATTACCCGTGGTCTATTATCTACGAAAATTACCTAACTGGGAGTACTAATAACTATTAAAATCAGTGTTGCCGACTTAGTGGATTTTCCACTAAATCTGGTGGTTTGAACCCCCTTTTAGTGGGGGAAATATTGCGTTTAGTGGCTGGTGATTTTTCTGGTGGTTTAGTGGAATAGAATTTTTCCTATTTTTTTTTTATTTAGTACATAATCACGCCAGTATAAAGTTTGGACGTTGCAGTTCATAATATTTCTAATTTATTTTAGGGGTATTTACTTTACTATGTGAGCAACACTAAATCTCTGTTGTCAAGTAACACGGGGATTTCCCTTAAAATATGTTGTTTATAGCAGTTTTCTGTCAGGTGAAGCGGGGATTTCCAGCAAAATATTTTTTATATTCTAAACTTTCTTCTTTCTCAAATTGGTCTTATTCACTGTCTGAAGTTTGTTCGCGAGGGATAGGTCACTTAATGAAAAATATGCCGAAACCTCAGTATTCTCAAAAGTTTCGGGATTCTTGGCTGCAAGACCCTGCTTTAAAAGATTGGCTTCAGATGATTGAAAGTACTACTGGCCAAGTAGCGAAGTGCAAATTTTGTGGTACCACTTTAAGGAGCCATTATGGAGACTTAAAATCACATGGAATGTCGAAGAAACATCAACAAAATGCAAAGGTAAGCTAACACGACTATTTTATTACGGTAAAGCATGGTCAATAATGTGTCCATGTGGTACCGCATTTAGCATTACCTCATATTATCTTCCTGAGGGTGTCGTAATACGTGTCTGAGGGATGTGAAAATGGCAGCAGTGCTTCCCGTGAATGCAACATTTTGCATTGTAGTGTTCATAAATCCGCCTCGCCTACCAAGTTTGATGAGTGTTAGCATAGTAGACAGAGTGCATTTATTTTTTACACGACTGCCCAAAAAAAGGAGTGTAATTTGTTTAGAGTTTAAAAAAAATTAGGGTATCGTTGGAATCCTTACATTCTTATCCCGAGTGACATAGGCTATATTTTTTTTTGGAGATAGCTGTCGTGTTTTTTTTTTAAATTTATTTTTTAAACTTATTACATTGTTGTAAATTGTTGCAGATTATCACTGAGCAACCCAAATTACCATTTAAACCAGAACCCATTGGAAGTCAAAAAAAGGAAGAGGCCAGGCTTGCTTTGTTTACAGCCATGCATACGAGTATACGAGTAGTTGACCATTTAGGTGAGGTAATCAATCATAGCCATCAAAGGGAAATAGATAAAGTACAACTACACCGAACGAAGTGCACCGCGGTCATAAAAAATGTATTAGCATCACATTTCATTGAGGTTTTAAAACAAGATATTAAGGATCAATCATACAGTTTATTGATTGATGAATCAACAGATATTGCTGTTCAGAAATATTTGGGTTTGGTTATAATTTATTATAGTAAAGCACACCAAAAAATAGTATCTACATATTTAGACCTTGCAGAGCTGCATGAATGCAACGCTGAGGGTATTGTCTCCGCTATAAAAAAGACATTTAAACGATTCGATTTGAAACTAGAGAACTTTATGGGCATTGGTACAGACAACGCTTCCGTAATGGTTGGAGTAAATAATGGAGTTTTTGCGCAGTTGAAAGCAGAGGTACCACATTTGATTCTAGTGCGTTGTTTATGTCATTCCTTGCAACTGGCTGTTTCTGCTGCTGCAAAGCAATTTTTGCCGAGGAATTTAGAATTTTTAATTAGGGAGACCTATGATTGGTTTGCTCGCTCTTCGTCTAGACAAAGTGTTTATAAAGAGCTATACAAAGCAATGAATGATGGCCATAAACCACTTAAAATCGTTCAAGCATGTCAGACACGATGGTTGTCCATAGAATCAGCAGTCTCGAGAATATATACGCAATGGCTAGAGCTAAAAACTCATTTTTCTATAGCCAAGATCCACGAAAGGTGTCACACAGCAGAATTATTGCACTGCACATATTTCATTTTAATATCCAATATTAATTGAGATAAACAGAGTCAACAAAATGTTTGAGTCAAAAGATACAGACCATACCAAATTGTGCGATGAGTTGATCAACCTGATAGATATGCTTGTCAGCAAAGTCACGTTACCTATAAATAAAGTTAATATTTTCACTCAAAATATTCGTGATTTTTTGGATCAAAGATGTTATTTGGGATTCCGATTTGAAAAACAAATACAAGAGATGAGAGAAAAAGGATTACCAGCAGCAGAGGAAGTATCAATACGGAATCGGTGTATACAGTTTATAGTCTGATTGAAGAAATTAAAAACAGGCTGCCGGAAAATGTGACTTTGATGAAAAAGATTTCTCGAGTAAGTGTTCAACAAGGACTAAATCACAACAAAGAAGATCTAATCGACATAATGTCTCAATTAAATAAAAAAACAGACTTCATTGCAAAAGTTGATGATCAGTGGCGACAAATACATTTAATGAAATGGAGTGAAACCAAAGACACAAAAAAGTTTTGGATCGAAGTGTTGCATTTTAAAGACGCTCAAGGAGAAGCTAGATTTCAAGATTTAGCGAATTTTGCAATTTCTCTTTTAATATTACCACACTCCAATGCCGACGTCGAAAGATTGTTTAGCAGCATGAACATTATAAAAAATAAACAGAGGAATCGTATGAAGTTGAATCTTTTATGTGCCATATTAAGAGTACGCTGCGGTATGAGGGTGATAGGTAAATGCTGCAATGACTATGAAATTCCAATACACGTTATAAAAAAAATTGGCACCAATGAATCATATCGTTCCTTGGAAATTGATGATGATGGTGGCGGTGAAATAGACACATCTGATGACGATTTGTAACAATTTTAATATGTTTCATTTTCGTAATAAACGTTTTTTATATATCCCTGCTTATTTTTCTTTCATATTAACAATAAAAAAGATTTAGTGACAAATTTAGTGGCTTCTTAACTTTGGTTGTTTTTGGTTAGTAGTTTTCTGGTGGTTTTAGAAGTCGAATCTGGTGGACAGCTCGTTCACCTGTTGGCAACACTGATTAAAATGCGAAAGTGTGTCTGTTGCCTTTTTATTTGTTTGTTTGTGTCTACTTTCATTTCGAAACGGAACGACCGATTGACATGATTTTTATTTTGTATATTCAATAAAACAGGACAGATATATGAACTACGCGGAGAGAAATATCGAACCGAGTTTGAGCAATCTTTTAATTAATATTAGATAATGTTCACAAGTTGTAGTTGAGAGTCGAGAGCTCATGCAGTCGTCTATGATGCCTCCTAGTTAAATGTAATTACAAATCACCCCCTAGGCCTCTACACAACGCCCCCATTTTTTTTCTGGGTCTCTTACCCTTTAGGCCTGCAGCGCCCACAAGGGGGCGTTATCGCCCACTTTGGGAAAGGCTGCTTTAGAAGCTCATATCTCTCGGATTATGTATATATGTTTACGCAAAGAATCATTTAAAAATTGGATATATATATTGGAGCTATAGAATTAGTAATTTTCTCTGCAAATCTCAATATTTAAAATTGACGGTTTTTTGTATAAATTTGCTACTTTTGATATAAATCACATCTGCAAAATTAATGGTCGTTGCTATAAAAAAATTGTAAACTACAAAATTAACAGTTTTCACAATTAAATGTTGGTTGCAACTTCAATCACTGAAACTTTAATGTGATTGAAGTTCCAATCACATTAAAGTTTCGTTGTGTGTTAGTTTCTAATATAGATTTAATGAAGGAGTAACATTTTATTGCATGAAATATTTTTTATTAGCAATTCATAGCAATTGTGTGTATATTTTAACCAATTTTGAAGTGCTAAAAATTCTCCATCGTCAAGGGACACATGACTATAGATACCTCATACGCTTCTGAATTTTTTTCGGCCCTCAATACCGTATCAATGAGAATACCGTTAGTATTTTTTTTTCTAATTTCACTACGCCATCTAAGGCAGTTCTTAAAAAAACGCCTACATTCCAAATTTCATATATGTATACGAGTACATAACACATTGTGTTCATGGTAATTACTGTTTACTATAAGTTAACCAATTATTGTTTAACGGCCATCAACCAATTACAATTAACTAAGTTATTCCTGATTCATACATACATATCCTCACGTTGTATCCCTAACGGGATATTCAGAGAGCACGGAGCGCCAAGTGCTATTATTACGTCTACAATATAAACTAATTATTAGATAACAATAATGTCGCCAGATATTATCCTATCCTTTTACGTAAATTAGAGAAAATAGGAATCAGAGGAACACCAATGTCCCTATTTAAGGAATGCCTCTCTAATAGAAAGCAAATGGTGAAACTTGATCAGTGGCGCAGTGGAGTAGAAGATATCTCATACGGTGTCCCACAGGGAAGTGTTTTGGGCCCTACTTTATTTCTAATTTATATAAATGATCTCTGCAACATAAACTTAAATAATGCAAAAGTGTTTTCTTACGCCGATGACACAGCCATTGTATTCAATGGCTCAACTTGGGATGATGCCAGGGTTAATGCCGAAAAAGGCATGTCCGAAGTAAGTCAATGGCTAAGAAATAATCTTCTCACTCTTAACACTTCTAAAACAAACTTTATTTGCTTTAGCATATACAACAGATCGCAACCAAATAATGATCTCGATATCAAGATACATAGCTGTCACAATAATGGCGGAAACTGTAGCTGCCCCAAAATTGATAAAGTCACACAAACGAAATACCTAGGAGTTATTTTAGATCAAAGACTATCATGGTATCCTCAACTTGAACAAGTTACTAGTAGAGTTAGAAAATTAACTTGGATCTTTAAAACATTAAGACACATTGTTCCGAAAATAAACACTAAAGACTCTGTCATTAATAAAGATCATGACTGTTCAAAAAATCTTCTTAATGACATATATGTAGCTTTAGTGCAATCAATATTAATATATTGCATTTCAATATGGGGAGGGGCATTAAAAACAAAGTTTTTGCAGGTCGAAAGAGCACAAAGAACATTAATAAAAGTAATGTATTTTAAAAAACGGAGATTCTCTACAGAAAATCTTTATAAAATCAGTAATTTACAATCTGTTAGAAAACTATATATTTGTAACATCATTCTCAAAAAACATAAATCTTTACCATATATTAAGACCCTAGAAAACAAGAGAAGAAAACATTTTAAAGTAGCACCAGTTCCAGAAACTAAAACAATGTTTGCAAGTACCCAATTTAATAAGCGCTCAGCATTTTTGTATAATAAGATAAATAAAGATATAGACATATATAACAAACAATATTATGATTGTAAGAAATTAGTAAATGGATGGATGATACCACTTACATATGAGGAGATAGAGACACTTCTACTTAACTGACTATACGTACATAGACATTTATACTTGTATAGGTTTTTCATAATATTGATATAATAATAAAAATAGCATACATGTATTTTTCATATCACACACATTATTCAATCACACACAAGCAATCACACACACAAGCGCGCACGCACACGCACACACACACACACACACGCGCACGCACACACACACATGCACACGCGCACGCACACGCGCACACGCACGCATGTATGCACGTGCATTACTTTTTAAGCTAATTTTATTGTAAATTTTTTCTATTTTGTTTTTGTATGTAACAACTAAATTTGGTAAATTTAAAACGACAGCGATGGAGGAGCGAAGCTCCTTGGTACAAGCATTATATGCTTAAAAAGGAGCTTCAAATTCTGATATTGTAAAAACTTTTGAGAACGTAATTAAACAATTTATTTATTTATTTAATTTATTATTTATTTATTATTACATTTGCGATCTATTAACTCATTGAAGTTAACAACAAGGGATTTCAAACATATGTATTGAAATTGTTTCATTATGGAACAAACATGTTACTTTCGTTCTTTTTAACCTATAGGTAGGTGTATGGTATATTAGCCGAGAGCTGGGGGTCCAGAACACCTGACAATCCGCAGGCTGGTTGTTTCTCTTGTCAAATACTTTTAGATTTCTGGACTTTCTTTCACAAAATTTGACACAGTGACTGGGTCACATGACTCAAAATCTAGGACGACAAGCAGTGAAAATGTGACCGGATACATATAAAAATACACTAAAACCTGTAGATAGACAGATGTTTAAACCTTGTGCCATGGTGCTGTTCAGATCCTCAAAAAGCATAAAATTAAATGTATGACACTACTTAAAACAAAATGATTTAATAACAGCCGAGCCATCTCAAAGATTTCGAGCAGAGAATAATGTCACTTATTAAATCATTATGAGTTTTTGCCTGCTTTCGTCACCGGAGATATTTTTTCGTTTTCTGAGATCAATTCAAGAAGAGAATTATTATGTTTCTATTTTTAAGTAACTGTTTCATCGTGAAATATGAAATACCATCACAAACAGGAAACGTATCCTTGTCTTTGATACATTTGTACAGTTCGTACATGGGAATCACACCTAATCTGGCGAGATAGACGCCATACACTTACACGTAACGCAGTTTATTATGTTATCAATATGAGGTCTACGAGATCTGTAGCCTTAAAATCATCTCATCTTTTGCCGCACCACTAGCGATAGTTGTTTCATCTACAGAAGAACAAAAATTATAGCAATTACCACCTTTTGCATGCCGTATAAGCTTTGGGGTAAGGCGGATTTTCTCTAGCAGCAAGATAACGTTGGGTTCGAATACATCTAAATGTACTTATAGAGCTCGTCTACACGTCGGTTTCTAAAGTTCGATATTGTAATAATAGTTAGGTTGAAACTTCGAAGTTGGTTTTTAATTAGGTATTTGAATAGGAATATGTGATTCAATAGATATGTGAAGTTACTCGACAAAAACATTGTCTTTCGTATAAGTATTCTCGCAGGGAAGAACTGTAATGTCAAATACATAGATCTTTTAAACATTCGCTTTAAGACTACCGATTAACTCTTTTAAAGTTTCTTTTACTTAAGGGTTCAGTGTTACTTTTTATACAGCTTGATATTTTTGTAATCTAAGTCTAATTGGACATGAATAAATAAAATCCAAAGCAATATTAGAAGTAACTGGAAACAAATCAGGATAAGATTTAAAGTGGTTTGGTTATAGTATTATTTACACGATTTATTTACACTTTTGGTTATAGTATTATTTACAAGAGGAGGTTACTTGACTCACACCTCACGTGTTTACCGCCTTGTGTTATGTGTCGTAAAATAATTTGTAATTAATAATTGAATCAAAAATTGTTGCCTCCATTTAACCTGCTTTAAATTGCCAATTCGTGTGATGACTGGTAATATCTGCTGATTTCTTTCTGTTATGTTCTGTGAGCTTATTATCGCTCGGACTAGTATGTACTGAAGGATGACAACAGATTGACATATATTTTCAATTTGAGAATAATTAGAAATTAAATGAATTATTATCTCTGTGTGTACCAGCATTACTCGATCTTAAAGGACACAATTCATATTGGATCTATTAATTTGCAGTGATTTATTAGAGTGAAGAACATCGATACACGGAATGTGTATTAGGTACTTTGCTATCTTGTTTATCAGCAGTTAAGTGGTACGTTATATTTTTAATTTAGTTGAGATGTACTAATAGTTTCGTACGTGGACCGGTTGTAACTTACAATATTTATGATTGAATTTCGTGTCGTACAGTTTCTCCGTGGTAAACTGTACAATTACTATTTGTATGAATTAGTTCTCTGTATTGAAAATGTCTTTTACGTCTTTTATGTCGCAGATAAATACTAAATCACCCTGACTTTCTACAAAGACACCGTTTTGTTATTTGGACGGTAACAAAGGACTGCTGAAGGCTCGTCACAATACACTGTGAACCTAGCGATTACCTATTCCAATATAATGATAACACTCAAGAAAAAAATACTGTATTGTGTACTGGTATTAATGTAGAATACCTACAGTTATTTTGGGCTTTTAAAGAATGTTGTTGTTGAAAAACCTCTACCAGGCGAGCTTCTTGCTTGTTCTTCTCAGCTTCGAACACGTGTTAAATTTTTTCAAAGGATCTTCGTAATTAGTTGACTAAATGATATTTAATTTTTTGATACTGGTGTTGAAATTGTTTTTACCAATCAAAGTTTATAAATTAAACAAACAATTTATGTGTAATGTTTTTTATATCTAGATTTTATCTCTGGAAACAAAAAAGAAGATCTCTGGTTATAAAAGCAGGGAAAACTCATAATGTTCTAAGAAGTGATTATATTCTCTGCTCGAGATATTTCAGTCGAATCATATAGTTATACGTACAGTAGTGAATAAATTACTTGCAATGGTAATTAATCCTTAGCATATCTGACGTTCTGCGCTAGTTACCTCTGGCACACATTGAAAAACAGTGAAATGATGTGTTGGATGCACATCTATAATGAGTTCTTAGATAATGTAATAAGAAAACAATCCTATTAATAAATAAATGAAAACATTCTTTGTTTTTTTGTGTAAGCTATTTTAGTTTTTTTCTCAATGTGATCGATCACATATCGACTATCTCCCGATGTCTTTTAATTTTTAAGTTAATTCACTGACGCTTATCTCCTTAGAAAAATAGTTAACGATAACACTAGTCTGATATAAAACTTGTTCTATTTTCTCATAACCAGGTCTCTAACACTTACAGTAAAGCAATGGTAAGTAGGCTTTACAGGCTGGAGTTACAAAGACTGTTAAACGAAATTCCTCCAATGCCTCTCACTCGCACACAACTTTAACTTACAATATACTATAATTTTTGCACTTGAAACTCTCAAAAGCACAAAAAATAGCAAATGTGAATTTTGAAAAAATGCCAACCACGCTTCTTTTGTTCGCGCCAAAAAGTCTAAATTCAAAACTTTCACTTGCCTGATTATCATCTTTCCCGACTTTTAAAAATATGTCGTTTATGTCATTAAACTTCATGTACCCACATAAATCGAACCGCAAGCAAGGTGGTCATCACAATGTACATGCGGCCCAAGACCAGCAGCGCAAAGCCGTCAGGCCTCATGTATCGAACGAACAATCATAATATTGTATCGTGGAGCTATTGGGAACACTCCAAATTACATCATTCATATGACAAAAAGAAGGAATATAATAAAGTAATAATCTCTAATACTAGTACATTACTTAACTTAATTCTTATTTTATCACATGAAAAATATAATTTGCGGTGCCCAAATAGTCCCGCTAGTAGATAATACGCAGTATGAGCACCCACTCCTTAATTCGGGCCTGAGTTCTGCATGTGTGTGAGTAATATTTGTTAGTGTAAATTTGCCATGCATTTTGTATCGATGGGTATAGTCTGCTTCCATTTAAAAGTCTGTGGTATTACATCGATAGGGGGTGTTAAGTTGGCAATGTAATACAATATTTTTTTTAAGTTGGCTAAAATGTGCTTGCGTGTGTTCTTTAGGTAATGTGTGCAATAAGATGGCGGAATGTTATTTCACTAAATTAAGAAATTAAAGTGCTGATTAGTTACTGTGAATATTGCCTTTTATTGTTTTCGAACTACAGTTTTTCCACTGTTATCGCAATAAATAATTCTCTTCTATCAAGTTACGAATAAAAAGATACATATATAATCTCTCTATCACAAATTAATGTAAAAGTTTCAATATTAGGTAGACGCAATTTCTTCGATCGTGGTAGATCCTTCCATACCAATTTACGTAACCGCCGTATTTCACGTTTGTCTGACTGATATTTGTCCATCAGAACCATAGCTATCCTCCTGACGTTGACTTTATATTCATGAGCCAGGTCAAGTAGTCGTATGTTTAGCTCCGAATCACAGAGTATGCTTCTTATTGACTCGTGTTTGTTGATTGTTCCCGAATTAGTGATTTTAATTCGTTTAAAACAGAACTCCAAACTGCTGGATTTTAAACCTTTTTCTCTTCCGATTTCGAATGCGAATGACTCACAGTTTCCACACACCTCCAACCATTTTTTTTCACATTCAGTAATTGTGATCCCTGGTAAAATTTCAGTCATAGTTTTGGATACGTTTTTTACTTCTGTATCTATATTTTCCTTTAATCTCCGCCGACGCTCAGGATGCTTACATCCACCAATATATTGCAAGTACACGAATTCTGCAAGCAGTTTATACAGGTTTGACTTCTTCCACATGCGGGCCGCAAAAAAGTAAAGCACCGTGTCTTGCAGACTTTTTGGATTACTTGGAGAATACATGATGTTTTACTTTTACTATTATCTGAAACAAATGAAAAGACCGTTATTTTTACAGGTATCTAAAATTATTCATATTAATAAAATTCAAACAACGGCTGAAAACGAAATCGAAATAATGTTCAAAAATCTGTTTTAAACATGAATGAAGGTCATTATATCGGTCACATGGAACACGTTCAAAATGTGATTGCAAAATTTGACTAACGTATACCAACAAGTATAGTTCAATAAAAGCTTGTAAAATGTATGCAATGTGACTTTTAATGAAAAATAAACAATAAACATACTACGAAATGTATTTACTAAATTAAACTATGTGTCACAGATTAATTAGTTACTAACGTAAATATGTAGTATGTCATCCATCAAATAAGAACTTTACAAGTAAATAATCAAGGAGTATATTATATGTATATTATTAATACTATTTCATCTTAAACTCATATTCGTTTCAAATAAATCGCAGATTTTAACCGTCAGTGTTTGTCGAATCAATTGATAACCTGCGGCTTAATTTTACATGTTTGTTTGTTTATTTTTTATCTAATTCGATAAAAACCTTTAGGAATAAAATGTAAAAGACACACAAGTTTCATAGCTTTATGGTACTGACTTACTAGAAGAAAATAAAATACAAAGCTCTTACCTGTGATGTCTGTAAAGTAAGTCTCTTTTAGCCGTCCGGCCACACTGAACTGCACTACGTATAGGTAGGTACTTTACACACTTTTCGCTTTCTCACTGGTCTACGCCGTACTGCCAAAGAAGCTGACGACCCCTCTTATATATGCATGTGTATCGTACAGGTACCGCCCATTAACTAATCGCCCCCCTAACGGTGTTGCCATTAGGGACCTGTATTTGTAATCGATTCTTTTGTTGCCATGCTTTACCGGGTATAATATACTATTAGTTTGTATTTGATGCAGGAATATTTCGCTATTTTGTAAAAATTTATAGCAATATCTTAACACGAAGAAACAACTGCTAATCGTGGAATTTATCACGTACTTTTAGTTGTTAGTTGTACTTTTAGTAGTTAGTTTACACATTTCTTGTACTTTTAGTTTTGTTTTATGTTTCCCGAACAACAATTACATATACGAGAATGAATCGCCATTGTCCATATAAATAAATTGATCGCTAATAAATATGTGTTTGCTAAATTCAAAATAACGTGTTACCTTGAATGGCCCGCATCTCAAAAACTACACGACATATCATATTTAAAGTAATTTGAGATGAAAATATGTTTTTCAAGTTCTGCTACTTTTTTGCTTTTGGAATTTTCCACTCCAGTCGAAAGTAAAAGAGAGAAGGTGCAATTTTTATTACTTTAGAAGCTCATATCTCTCGGATTATGTACATATGTTTATACAAAAGAATCATTTAAGGTTGCTATAAAAAAATTGTAAACTACAAAATTAACAGTTTTCACAATTAAATGTTGGTTGCAACTTGAATCACTGAAACTTTAATGTGATTGAAGTTCCAATCACATTAAAGTTTCGGTGTGTGTTAGTTTCTAATATAGATTTAATGAAGGAGTAACATTTTATTGCATGAAATATTTTTTATTAGCAATTCATAGCAATTGTGTGTATATTTTAACCAATTTTGAAGTGGCGCTAAATGCATCCCTTTAAAAATTCTCCATCGTCTAGGGACACATGACTATAGATACCTCATACGCTTCTGAATTTTTTTCGACCCTCGATACCGTATCAATGAGAATACCGTTAGTATTTTTTTTTCTAGTTTCACTACGCCATCTAAAGCAGTTCTTAAAAAAACGCCTATATATGTACGAGTACATAATACATTGTGTTCATGGTAATTACTGTTTACTATAAGTTAACCAATTATTGTTTAACAGTCATCAACTAATTGCAATTAATTAAGTTATTCCTGATTGTTATTACGAACGTACATACATTCATACATACATATCCTCACGCTGTATTCCTAACGGGGTATTCAGAAAGGACGGAGTGCCAAGTGCTATTATTATGTCTCAATATAAACTAATTATTAGATAACAATAATTTCGCCAGATATTACATTTGCGATCTATTAACTCATTGAAGTTAACAACAAGGGATTTCAAATATATGTATTGAAATTGTTTCATTATTGAACAAACATGTTACTTTCGTTCTTTTTAACCTATAGGTAGGTGTATGGTATATTAGCCGAGAGCTGGGGGTCCAGAACACCTGACAATCCGCAGGCTGGTTGTTTCTCTTGTCAAATCTTTCGTAAAATTTGACACAGTGACTGGGTCACATGACTCAAAATCTAGGACGACAAGCAGTGAAAATGTGACCGGATACATATATTGGGTCCTTACATATGAAATTGGCGTTTTGTACGGGAGGAATATAAAGTCAATTTTTTTTTTTTATAAATATATTTAATTAATCAAAGTATGCACCGTTGTTATCCATGCACTTTTGCCATCTCATAGGTAGTTCATTGATCCCTTTACTAAAAAAACCATGGGGGCGAGAATCAATAAACTCTTTGAAGGCGGTTTGGACTGCCGCATCGGAGTTGAATTTTTTTCCTTGTAAGTAGTTGTCCAAATTCCGGAAAAAATGGTAATCTGTTGGAACAAGGTCCGGGGAGTACGGTGGATGTCGCAGACATTCCAATTGTAGCTCATCTAACTTAGTGGTTGTTTGTTGTGCAATGTGTGATCTTGCGTTGTCGTGAAGCAGCAGTGGCCTAGAGCGATTGACCAATCTCGGTTGTTTAGCAGCTAGTTCTTCCTTCATGGTTTACAGTTGCTGAGAATAGATATATGCCGTAATCGTTTGGCCAGATTTTAGAAAGCTGTAGTGAACGACACCGGCGCTAATCCACCAAACACTCACAAGTAACTTTTTCTGAGTCAATTTTCGTTTAGGGCAGGATTTGGCTGGGTCTCCAGGGTTCAGTCATTGCGACGAGCGCTTCTGATTATCGTACAGTATCTACATTTCATCACAAGTAATGACTCGATTTAAAATCCCTTCATTATTGTGTCGGTTGAGCAAAGTAACACAGCAGTCGACGCGTGTTTGCAAGTTCGATTCACTGAATTCATAAAGTACCCATCGTTCAAGTTTTTTTACTTTCCCGATTTGCTTCAAGTGGATTAATACAGTTTTGTCACTTACCCCGAAGCCTGCAGCTATCTCTGAAGTGCTTTGTGATGGATCCGCTTCCACAATAGCCTTTAATTCTTCATTTTCCACTTTGGTCTCCGGCCGTCCACGGGGTTGGTTCCGAAGGTCGAAATTTTCAGAACAAAAACGTTGAAACCAAAAACGTACCGTGCTTTCTTTTGAGACACCAGCGCCGTACACATCATTAATCCTTCGAGCTGTTTCTGCAGCACTGGTGCCACGGTAAAACTCGTACTCGTAAATATACCGATATTTCATGTTTTCCATTGTGCTGTAATAAGCGACGCCAAAGAAAAGAATAATGAGGAAAAAACAAATGAATGACTGTTTTCAAAACTCAAATGTACCAGCTAAATGAATTTATAAATTTGAATTTGGAATTCTTAACCAAAGAGGAGATATTTCAGATCAAATTGGTCAGTACGACAAAACGCTAATTTCATATGTAAGGACCCAATAAAAATACACTAAAACCTGTAGATAGACAGATGTTTAAACCTTGTGCCTTAGTGCTGTTTAGATCCTCAAAAAGCATAAAATTAAATGTATAACACTACATAAAACGAAATGATTTAAAAACCGCTGAACCATCTCGATGATCTCGAGCAGAGAATACTGTCACTTATTAAAACATTACGAGTTTTTGCCTGCTTTCGTCACCAGAGATGTTTTTTCGTTTCCTGAGATAAATTCAGGAAGATAATTATTATGTTTCAGTTTTTAAGTAACTGTTTCATCGTGAAATATGAAATACCATCACATACAGGAAACGTATCCTTGTCTTTGATACATTTGTACAGTTCGTACATGGGAATCACACCTAATCTGGCGAGATAGACGCCATACACTTACATGTATCGTAGTTTATTGTGCTATCAATATGAGTTCTATGAGATCTGTAGCCTTAAAACCATCTCATCTTTTGCCACACCACTAGCGGTAGTTGTTTCATCTACAGAGGAACAAAAATTATTACAATTACTGCCTTTTGCATGCAGTATAAGCTTTGGAGTAAGACGGATTTTCTCTAGCAGCAAGATTACGTTGGGTTCGAATACATCTAAATGTACTTATAGAGCTCGTCTACACGTCGGTTTCTAAAGTTCGATATTGTAATAATAGTTAGGTTGAAACTTCGAAGTTGGCTTTTAATTAGGTATTTGAATAGGAATATGTGATTCAATAGATATGTGAAGTTACTCGACAAAAACATTGTCTTTCGTATAAGTATTCTCGCAGGGAACAACTGTAAGGTCAAATACATAGATCTTTTAAACATTTGCTTTAAGATTACCGATTAACTCTTTTAAAGTTTCTTTTACTTAAGGGTTCAGTGTTACTTTTTATACAGCTTGATATTTTTGTAATCTAAGTCTAATTGGACATGAATAAATAAAATCCAAAGCAATATTAGAAGTAACTGGAAACAAATCAGGATAAGATTTAAAGTGGTTTGGTTATAGTATTATTTACACGATTTATTTACACTTTTGGTTATAGTATTATTTACAAGAGGAGGTTACTTGACTCACACCTCACGTGTTTACCGCCTTGTGTTATGTGTCGTAAAATAATTTGTAATTAATAATTGAATCAAAAATTGTTGCCTCCATTTAACCTTCTTTAAATTACCAATTCGTGTGATGACTGGTAATATCTGCTGATTTCTTTCTGTTATGTTCTGTGTGCTTAATATCGCTCGGACTATGTACTGAATACTGAACAACGGATTGACATATTTTTTCAATTTAAGAATAATTAAAAATTAAATGAATTATTATCTCTGTGTACCAGTATTACTTGATCTTAAATGACACAATTCATATTGAATCTATTAATTTGCAGTGATTTATTAGAGTGAAAAACATCGATACACAGAATGTGTATTAGGTACTTTGCTATATTTTTAATTTAGTTGAGATGTACTAATAGTTTCGTACGTAGACCGGTTGTAACTTACAACATTTTTGATTGAATTTCGTGTCGTACAGTTTCTCCCTGGTAAACTGTACAATTACTATTTGTATGAATGTTAGTTCTCAGTATTGACAATGTCTTTTACGTCTTTTATGTCGCAGATAAATACTAAATCACCCTGACTTTCTACAAAGACACCGTTTTGTTATTTGGACGGTAACAAAGGACCACTAAAGGCTCGTCACAATTCACTGTGAACCTAGCGATTACCTATTCCAATATAATGGGAACACTCAAGAAAAAAATACTGTACTGTGTACTGGTATGAATGTAGAATACCTACAGTTATTTTGGGCTTTTAAAGAATGTTGTTGTTGAAATACCTCTACCAGGCGAGCTTCTTGCTTGTTCTTAGCTTTGAACACGTGTTAAATTTTTTCAAAGGATCTTCGTAATTAGTTGACTAAATGATATTTAATTTTTTGATACTGGTGTTGAAATTGTTTTTACCAATCAAAGTTTATAAATTAAACAAACAATTTATGTGTAATGTTTTTTATATCTAGATTTTATCTCTGGAAACAAAAAAGAAGATCTCTGGTTATAAAAGCAGGGAAAACTCATAATGTTCTAAGAAGTGATTATATTCTCTGCTCGAGATATTTCAGTCGAATCATATAGTTATACGTACAGTAGTGAATAAATTACTTGCAATGGTAATTAATCCTTAGCATATCTGACGTTCTGCGCTAGTTACCTCTGGCACACATTGAAAAACAGTGAAATGATGTGTTGGATGCACATCTATAATGAGTTCTTAGATAATGTAATAAGAAAACAATCCTATTAATAAATAAATGAAAACATTCTTTGTTTTTTTGTGTAAGCTATTTTAGTTTTTTTCTCAATGTGATCGACGGATAGTTTAGGACCAAATTACGTCATTTCAACTACATAGGATTAAAATATAAGTGCAATATAAAAATCGAAACTATGAATAGGCTAATTGTGTTAAATTCTATAGATATCGATAGCTTCATGTTATTAACAGTTTATTGTTAAAAACGATTTAACTTTGAAAGACACTAAAATCTAAATAATGAACCTTTGGTAGAGACTGGGCAATAATCCTCTGTATCTACATAGTCATGATGATATTATCGGGTCGAATTAAACACAACACGTTTGTATATCGATTCCATATAAGGTAGTAAACTAATTAATCTGTGATATAAGTATTGAACAAAATATCAATACGATGTAAGATGACATCGAATAATATCAATACATTGTAATATAAATTGTTACAAATGTTTAATTTGTTTGTGTCTGTTTCTATTTTATTTATATTGTTTTTATTAATTATTATTAGGAGTAATTCAGTTAAACGTAATTAGTTAATGTCTGTTAAACAATAATTACTTAAATACTTGTATGAATCATTAATTACGTAACATCTGTTACGTTAATGAGATATCAATTCAGTGTACTCGTAATTAGGTTTAAACATAATTAGATTTTTTCTATTAACGTGATATCGTGAGCTGAGAAAAATTTCAGTGCACATAAGCGTATGGGGTATCTTTAGATAATAGGTGTTCAAAAATGATACGGAGTTTTTAAAATGACTCTTTTAGTCAATAAATAATCGGTGAGATATGTGTCAAAGTGAAATACAAATAAATTTATTCAAATAAACACAATTGCAATGTTTTTTTGAAGGCATATCTACTTTTCTTCGGTTCGAAACAAAAACACGGACACTGAGAAGAACCGACGAGAAACTCAGTCAGTTATAATGTTTTCAACATCGTTACACAAAAGTTATTTAAAAAACAATATTCATGAAGCCAGTAAATACATGTGCAGAGATTATTACTTCCGGATTATTGTTTTTTCTATAATGATATCGCTAATTTCGTAGTACTTATGCCGATCAGTGTGCCTTAGAGGACAAGTTTAAATCTCTTTACCGTTGAGTGATTTCTTTAGGAATTTTATTAAAAAAACGAATACCGTTGCTTAAAAACGACCCACTGACATTTGCAATTTAAATTTAGGTATGTGCATCTGAAGTCGTAAAAATTATGCCTTCCCTCTTTAACTTTTCAACTGGGGTGGAGAATTCTAATAACAATGAGGCGGCAGAACATAAAAATAAACTTTCAATATGTAGTTTTTGAAGTGCGCGATATTTACGGTTAGACGTTATTTTGAATTCAGCGTTCGCAGATTCTTTATTTATTAGCGATCAATTTATTTATGGTAAGTATATGGACAAAGGCAATTCTACTCGAATATGTAATTGTTGTTCGGAAACCATAAAACAAAACTAAAAGTATGAAAGATATTGTTACTAGAGCTTGAACTTCGGAATTCCGGTTTTAACAAAATTTCGGAATTCCGAAAAGTTTCAATATCGTTTGTAATTCCGGAATTACAAACGATATAGCACGGGGCTCTACTTTCCAAGCTTCCATCTTACGGGCTTCCCGAGAAGTTATGTACGTAGGTTGCCAGCTTCTTCTCTGGGCTTAGCATAAAAGTCGTAGTAGACGGTTTGTGTTCTGACTTGAAGCCCGTGAAAGCTGGTGTCCCGCAGGGGTGTGTGCTTTCTTATACTCTTTTTATTCTGCATATCAATTAGATACTGCATAACAATAGCGGCATTCATTGCTATGCGGATGACAGTACTGGGGATGCACTTTATACCGGACGTGCTAATTTCTCTTTGGAAAACGTTATTGAGAACCGGAAAGAACTTGTGTCTAATATTGACAACATGTAAAGACATGTCTCAAGTTGGAGCCGACTAAACGTAGTCCGATACAACCTCTCTAAGACACAAGTTTGCACGTTAACCGCAAAAAGACGTCCCTTCGTCGTATCTCTCAGTTTTGAAGGTACTCCCCTTGATGCCTAGCCGACTATTAGACTCCTTGACGTCGATGTCTCGAGCGACTTTCAGTTTCGCGGTCATCTGAAGGGTAAAGCTAAATTAGCTTCGAAAAAGCTGGGTGTGCTCGGTAGAGCGGGACAGAATTTCACCCCGACCCATCGCCTACAACTTTACTAGGTACAGGTTAGGCCTCACATGGAATACTGTTCTCATCTCTGGACTGGAGCGTCCCAGTATCAACTCCTTCATTTTGACCTTTTGATATAATGTAGAGCGGTTCGGGCTATCGGCGATCCGTTACTCTCAGATCGGCTCGACTCTCTGGCCCTAAGCATATTTTACCGGATAAATCATGGGGAATGTTTTGAGGAATTGTTCGGAGTACTGCCTGCTGCTGAATTCCATTACTGTACGTCACGCAATCGACTGTCCTTCCATCCCCACCACCTTGGTGGATGGCGGTCTACAACTGTGCGTTTTTTACGACATTTTCTACCACGTACGGCAATTTTGTGGAACCAACTTACAGTGGCGGTATTCCCGGACAGTTGCGACTTAAGGACCTTCAAGAAACGAGCCAACTCTTTCCTTATATTAAAGGCCGGCAACGCACCCGTGATTCCCTGGACGTTGCGGGTGTCCATGGGCGGCGATGATCACTCTCCATCAGGTGACACGCTTGCTCGTTTGCCCCTTCTGGTATAAAAAATATAAAAAAGTGGCAGTTTTCTAAAATGGTGGCGATAGAGGTCAGTATCTTACCAACTGTTTCCAATATTTAAAAACAATACTGCCTACTGGTGTCGAAGCAGAACGTTCTTTTTCAGCCGCTTCGTACATTTGCAATCGTGTAAGAAGCTCTCTTAAGGACGACAGCTTGAACGCTCTGAATTTTTTTGAGATTTCATTACAAACAAACGTCTTAGATCATATATTAAGTCCTTATTACAATCTATTATTAAAGTTTTGAATAGCTTTTTCGTTGGTTTTATTTTTTCCTTAATAAAATATTTGTTAGCTCCACATTTCGATGGTATCAAATAAATAATCAATACATACTCATTGCGATTTGTACACAACTACATATTTTTTTTAAAAGAAGGACTACTGAAGGCTCATCACAATACACTGTGTACCTAGCGATTACCTATTCCAATATAATGTTAACACTCAAGAAAAAAATTGTAAACGTGTACTGGTATGAATGTAGAATACCTACAGTTATTTTGGGCTTTTAAAAAATGTTGTTGTTGAAAAACGTCTACCAGGCGAGCTTCTTGCTTGTTCTTCTCAGCTTCGAACACGTGTTAAATTTTTTCAAAGGGTCTTCGTAATTAGTGGACTAAATGATATTTAATTTTTTTGATACATTATTTACGGTACCGTGCAACTGAATGTAAATAAAATTGGTGTCGAAATTGTTTTTACCAATCAAAGTTTATAAATTAAACAAACAATTTATGTGTAATGTTTTTTGTATCTAGATTTTATCTCTGGCAACAAAGAAGAACATCTCTGGTTATAAAAGCAGGGAAAACTCGTAATGTTCTAAGAAGTGATCATGTTCTCTGCTCGAGATATTTCAGTCGAATCATATCGTTATACGTACAGTAGTGAATTTAATTTTATGCTATTTTAAATTATCTACAGAGCATCAAGTCACATGGCTTTTAGTTTAGTGTATTTTTACAAGTATCCGATCAAAGAGTTAGAAACCACATTTTCACTGTTTCTCATTCAATTCCGTTTTATAAAAGAACTAGCTGTACCCGCGACTTCGTCCGCGTGGAAAAATGTTCCTTGACCTCTTTAGGTTACTGAGGTTACCCGAGGTACTCAAATTGTTGGTGTTAAAAAAAAATTATTCTCTATAATGGAACATCTGCCATATTAGATTTATGATGACGTCACATATACAAAAACCTGCGTATTCCATTTCATTCGATACCCATATTGTTAGTTTTGAACGAAAAAGTTATTTCCTTCTATGGAACATCCGCCATATTGGATTTATGATGACGTCACATGTCCAGAAACGTTCCCCTGTGTATTTCATTTCATTTGATACCCATATTGTTGGTGTCGAACGAAAAACTTATTTCCTATTATGGAACATCCGCCATATTGGACTTATGATGACGTCACATGTCTGGAAATTTTCTCCTGCGTATTCCATTTCATTTGATACCCATATTGTTGGTGTTGAACGAAAAAGTTATTTCCTATTATGGAACATCCGCCATATTGGATTTATGATAGCGTCACATATACAAAAACCTTCCTCTGCGTATCCCACTTCATTTGACACCCATATTGTTGGTATTGAACAATACTCCGAGAAATCTAGAACATGACACCCATGTAGATCTATCAAAAAAAAAAATATTCACCATCTTAGATTACAAAATGAACGTCATTTTCGTAATCAGCACCCCGAGGTACTTAGAATTTGACAGCCATATCGATTTATCCAAAAAACTAATATTCGCCATCTTGGATTTGAAAATTAACATCACTTTCGTAATTTGCACCCCGAGAAACCTAGAATATGATACCAAAATCGATTTAACCAAAAAAATATTAATCGCCATCTTGGATTCGAAAATAAACATAATTTTCGTAATCAGCACCCCGAGAAACCTAGAATTTGATACCCGTATCGATTTATCCAAAAAAGTAATAATCGCCATCTTGGATTTGAAAATGAATATCATAACATTCGCCATATTGGATTTATGGTGACGTCACATACATATCACATACATACATACATAGAATACGCAGGGGAAGGTAGATACATATCTACCTTCCCCTGCGTATTCTATTTCATTTGATACCCATATTGTTAGGGTTTATAAAGTTCACCTATAAAGTTTTATCCCCATTTTCACCCCTTTAGGGGTAATTTTTAATAAAAAAGAAAACTATGTTTTTTTAATGGAAAAGGTGTATCTCTGTACCAAATTACATCTTAATCGGCTCAGCGGTTAAAAATTTCCCATACGAAGTTTTATCCCCCTTTTCACCCCTTTAGGGGTAGATTTTTGAAAAATAAAGTAGCCTATGTTCATTCCCTGGTGTCAAACTATCTCCATGTCTAATTTTATCGGAATCGGTCCGGCGGTTTAGCCGTAAAAACCAAGCAGACAGACAGGCAGACAAACAGAGACTCGCATTTATAACATTAGTATCCCCTATAAAGTTTCATCCCCTTTTCACTCCTTTAAGGGTAGATTTTTGAAAAAAAAAGAAGTGTGTTTTTTAACAGAAAAGGTTTTATCTGTGTACTAAATTTCGTCTTAATTGGTTCAGCGGTTTAGCATTTCCCCTATAAAGTTTCATCCCCCTTTTCACCCCTTTAGGGGTAGATTTTTGATAAAAAGAGAAAACTATTTTTTTTAATAGAAAAGGTGTATACTGTACCAAATTACATCTTAATCGGTTCAGCGGTTAAAAATTTCCCATACACAGTTTCATCCGCCTTTTTACCCCTTTAGGGGTAGATTTTTGAAAAATAAAGTAGCCTATGCTCACCCCCTGGTGTCAAACTATCTCTATGCCAAATTTTATCAAAATCTGTCCGGCGGTTTAGCCGTGAAAACGGAACAGACAGACAGACAGACACACAGACAGACAGACAGAAAGACTCGCATTTATAATATTAGTATGGATTAGTATGGATATGGATTAGTAAAAAATTTTTTTTTTTAATATGTGTAAACTGATGAACAAATAGGCGATATGTTTACTATAGCATTAGGTAAAGAACTATTGTTTAAGTTTATACATGAATGTGGTTTAGAAGTGTAAAATGTATTGTTTTTATTTAGAGAACAACTGATTTTTTTTATTGCAAATTACGTATGTATTACACACAGATTTATAAATGGAAGCGGATCAAACATAATTCACTCACACATAGATACCGTGTAAGTAATAAGAATAACACTGTCACTTTCATTGGAGTTTAAAATAGTATATCCTTATCTTTTTCTTTCATTTGTTGCAACACAAGGCCACACATAGACAATTCCGAAACCGTGGCAGCCGCTATCTTCTGCTTAAGTCAAAATAAGCGGAGTATAGCGTCTGTTTACTTGTGTAGTACGCAAATGAAAGAAAAAGATAAAGATATACTAATATCTTTATCTTTTTCTTTCATTTGTTGCAACACAAGGCCACACATAGACAATTCCGAAACCGTGGCAGCCGCTATCTTCTGCTTAAGTAATGCGAATAACACATATTTTCCATCGTATTTCGAATGTTATTACAGTTTTGTTAATAATAATTAATAACTAAACCTATCTTTTGATTAGGTTATTAAAAATAGTCATCTACCCTATTATCTACTAACAGAAGACTACATTTTTAAGATTTATCGAATTTGATTGTCGCGTGGCATCGTAGTAGTGGTTGTCATTGGTCGTTAGTGAATGTAGGAATGAAGTTTTGAGTGATTTGACTAATGTTCCCTTCGATCACAAATAAAGAACTAGATTCACAATCTCCTGTAAAATCTAAACAAATTATTGTCCGAATTGACGTATATCTTTTTAATACCGTATAGTATTATCGATAACATCGTGTTAATCTAAAGTAGACCTTACTGCCAAATCATAAGGTTATAAAAGCACGTAAACGATTCTTGCATGACATTGAAACGATGTTTGTTAAAAAAATATTTAAAATGCAATCTTACGTCTCGTGCGTAAAGAATAATTCACATAATCTGTGACTCACTCAATGTGCACTCAAATACTTATTTGAGTGCACGTTTGGTTCGGACATTTTTGGAGCGTTGATTGTGTATCTAGTTTTTTATTTGTGATCTAAGAATGTTCTCTAAAAACCCTTGCAAAAACTACGAATAAAAGCTAATTTTTAACTGGCATCCCGAATAACAGGAACAAACTGTTTTTTATTTGTCAATGAAACAACGCTTTCAAGTTAACGATTGACTTACATCGTACAATCGCTATAGAAATTAAATTTTTACAAACTAAGTTACGTTAACTTAGACACGTTACGCTAAATCAACCCACCCTTAGGCTCCACATCGTAATTTACGCCGCAAGTTATATTTTACCAAATTAAAGTTTTACTAAGCTAAAAAAAATTACTGGTTGTCTGCCGCGCAGTGTAATTATTTCAGTATAATAATTACTCGTATGATTACATGTTACTGTAATACGTGATTGTTGCTGAAAAGTTGTTTATAATAGCCTGTAGGTAAAGTACACGTGTTATTTTGAAATTTACAATTGCAAAACGCTTTTAATCAAAGATTTAAACTTTAAAGTCGAAATTCGACAAATGAATAAATATGCAGATAATTTTATTTTATTAATTATACTGCTTTTAAAGTTATTTAGAATTGATTACACATAAGCATTAAGAACATCTAATTTCGGGTCAAACTTTTCTCAGATTTTCAATATGACACGTGGTCATAGTTCATCACCATTAGGTGATGACAAGCGGTGAAAATGTGAGTTTATACGTATTGATGGGATGTATGTAAAAATACATTAAACCCTAAGCCGTGTGCCTTGATGCTCTGTAGATACTTGAAAAAAACATACAATTAAATATAATAACATAACGTAAAACAACATGATCCCAAATCAGCCAAGACATCTCAAAGATCTCGAGCAAAGAATGTAACTAATCACTTATTAGGACTTTAGTAGTTTTCGTCTGCTTTCATCACCAGAGACGTTTTTTTTTTGTTCCCAGGGATAAAATCATTGTTCCAGAGATGTTCTCCGTTCCGATCTTTACATCGAGATAATGAAAACATTAAACTTTCAAAATTATTTGCTTCATTTATACTTTCATCAGTACAAAAAAATTTAAGAGTAATTTTGTTTACATTTAGTTGCACGGTATCGTAAATAATTTAGCAAAAAATTTAATATCAATAATTAAAGTTAACTTAATTAAGAGGAACCTTTGAAAAAATGTAACACGTGGTCGAAACTGAGAAAAACAAGCTGAAACTCGTCAGGTAGAGCTTGGTACGTACCATTATTACAACAACAATTTTCTTTCATATCAGTACACTCATTACAATCCTAAGTGCTAAGATTATATTGGCTAAAGAAATCGCTAGGTAACCTACACAGTGTGTTGTGACGAGCCTTTGGCAGTCTTTTGTAACCGTCCCGGTAATAAAAGGACGTTTTTGTAGAAAGCCAAGGTAATTCAGTTTTTATCTACTACAAAAGGGTCGTTAAAGACACTGTCAATACAGAGAACTAAAATTCATACAAATAGTAATTGTACAGTTTAACGGGTAGAAACTGTACGATACGAGATTCAACAACAAATATTGCAAGTCGTCACAGGAGTTGTCTCGGCTAATGTACCATACACCTATCTATAGGTTAAAAATAACTAAAGTAATATTTTTGTTCAATAATGTAACAATTTTGATGCAGATACATATTTGAAATTTCCTGTTGTTAAATTCAATTATTATGTAATAGATTGCAAAAGTAATATCATGCGACATTGTTGTTATCTTATAATTAGTTTATATTGTAGACGTAATAACAATCAGGAATAACTTAGTTAACTGCAATTCGTTGATGTCCGTTGAGCAATAATTAATTAATTTACGGCAAGCAGTCATTACCATCTATACAATATAGGTATGTACTTGTACATATATAAAATTTGGAATGTGGGCGTTTTCTTGTGAACTGCCATATGATGGTGTATTGAAATTAGAAAACAAAAGGTGCGGCATTCTCCACGACACGGTATTGACACAGTACAAGTAAGCATACAGTATGCTATCTCGGCAGTGTCCTAGAGATAATTACCTACGGTCGTTTGGTACGTAAACGCGCAATAGGGCTACCGACTTGGACTGAATGTTTTTCTTGGGTTACTTATTTGATAATAGGTACTATATTAAATTGTCATATTATCTTTTCATTTTATATTATTGCAAATTTAATACGTTTTTATTTATATAATTTTACTAGTATTTTATATCTAGTTTCAAAAGTTTGCGAGTTAGTATGGTGGAAATGGACAAAAAAAAATGCTTTTTTATGTGCAGTATAATTAAAAATCAGCAATAAATTAACTAGATCATTATGATAATATATTTCCTACAAATTAGCAACAGAGAAATATTTCTGGTTTCGATATAGATGTATTCAAACATCCATACACTGAACATTGTGCTCGTAAACTTGATTGACATAATATTTAGTCAATAAATGCGCAGGAGCGTCTCATACCGTCCGACGACAACCGCGGCGCGCTCGCGACTGTCGTATGTCGAGATATGTCGAGATTTCGAGCGCGTTGTTTGGGAGCGTTTGTATGAAGATAGCATACTGTATGCTTATTTGTACTGTGTATTGAGGTCTTTAAAAATTTTCCGGTGAACAGAAGCGTTGACTTTATATATGTGTTCATAGACGACGGAGAGCTTTTTAAATGACTCTTTTACGTAAGCATATGTACATAATCAGTGAAATATGTGCTTCTGACGTAATAAAAATTGTCCCTCTTTAACTTCCCAACTGGGGTGGAAAATTGTGGCAGAACATAAAAATATAATATCATCTCTAATTAATTTAAATATGATATGTCGTTAAGTTTTTGAATGCGGGATATTAACGTTATTTTGAATTCAGCGTTCACAGATTATTTATTAGCGATCAATCTATTTATGGTATATGTGCAATGGCAATTCATACTCTTGTAATATGTAATTGTTGTTCAGAAAACATTAGTCAAAACTAAAAGTATGAAAGATAAAGATAAGATTGTGGTAAATTTCTTGAATAAAAGTCGTTTCATTGTGTTTAGAAGTTGTTATAAACCTATACAAAATAGTGAAATATTCCTGCGTCGTATACAAACTCATAGTATATTATACCAGTTAAAGCAAGGGAACAAAAAGATCGATTACAAAAGCAGGTCTCTTATGGCAACACCGTTAGGGCAGTGATTAGTTAATAATGGGCGGTTCCTGTACTATACACATACATATATACTTGTACTGTGATATATACGACGGGTCGTCAGTTCCTTTCGCAGTCCAGTCCAACGTAGACCAGGGACCGGCGCGTAAATTGTGTCAAGTGTGTACCTACGTAGTGCAGTTCAGTGCGGTGGAACGGTTTAACAAGACTTCGTTTGCAGATATCACAGGTAGGAGCTTCGTATTTTTGTTTCTTTTACTAAGAGAGTAAAGCGATCGAATGTGTTTGTCTTTTACATTTAGTTCTTAAGGGGTCATCAAATCAAATAAAAGAGTTAATAATCAAACACGTCAAACCAAGCAGTTTCATCTTATGAAGCGAATTGACAAACACTAGAAATTAAAATTGGAAATGATGTGAAACGGGAATATGAGTATTACATGAAATAATAATAACATCGATATCATAATACAATTGTAGTAAAGTTTAAATTTAACAGATAATGTACACAGTTATGTTTAGCACGTTTTGTATTAATTACGTTTTCAATTTGTTTTTATGTACAACTTTTTAACGAAAATCGAAAACGAAAGATTGAAATCGAAAATCGTAATGAGATCTTATATTAAATGATGGCAGAAAGAAATCATAGTGTTCATTATTTATTTGTGAATTATATTACTAAAACAACGAGTTGTCAATTTGCATACGTTTTAAGTACCTAAGCTTTTATTAAACTCGACTCGTCGGTATGTGTGAGTCAAATATTACACACGTAACAATTTTCATTCAAATTTAAAACACATTTGTGAATATTATTTCAAAATTCAGTCTCGTTGCAGAAAGTCGTTGATTTCAGCCGTTATTTGATTGTACTAATTGTAAATTATCATAAAATATTCTTTGAGTACCTAGTCGTTTAGTACTGATGGTATCATCGTATAGCATTTCAGTAATAATAGATATTTTTCAAGAAGACTCAAAAATAACAGTGGTTTCATTTACGTTTCAGATAACGATATGAATTCTCCAAGGAGTCCAACAAGTCTGCAAGACATGGCGCTCTACACGTCCGCGAGCGTCACGTGGACGAAGTCCAAGCTGTGTAAGCTGCTTGCAGAGCTCGTATACATATTTTATAATGGCGGACATAAGCATCCTGAGCGTCCGCAGAAATTACGTGAAAGTATAGACATCGAAGTAGAAAACGTGGTCACAAGGATGAGCGAAAGTTTACCGAGGATTATAATTACGGAATGGCAAAAGAAATTCTTGGAGGTATGTCAAAATTGTGAGTCCTTCGCGTTTGAAATCGGTAGCGGCAAAGGTTTAAAATCTAGCTGTTTAGAGTTCTGTTTGAGAAGAACTAAAATCACCAATACAGGAACTATCGACAAACGCGAGACGATAAGGAGGACATTATACGATTCTGAGTTAAGCATACCTCTATTCCACCTGGCTCATGAATATAAAGTCGACGTCAAGAAACTAGCTACTGTTCTGATGGACGAGAACCAGTCTGACAAACGTAAAATACGGCGGTTACGTAAGT
The DNA here is from genome assembly GCA_907165235.1 of Zeuzera pyrina. Taxonomy (NCBI): domain Eukaryota; kingdom Metazoa; phylum Arthropoda; class Insecta; order Lepidoptera; family Cossidae; genus Zeuzera; species Zeuzera pyrina. The sequence goes on along the minus strand of OU015638.1, from coordinate 19,442,975 downwards.
TCGCATCGGAGGAACAACCGCGATATAAAAAAGTTCGTCCACCCAAAGTTCACACTTTGGCAATGTTCAGTGAGGACGAGATAGTGATTCTTAGAATTGTATCGTAATTTTAATAAAATGTTTCTTTTACATTTGTATTTTATTTTAGAACTTGATTGATAGAAGTGAATTATTAATTTTCAACGTAATGCACAAATTCTTGTTACCTACACTTGAAATACATAATTAATATCTATTGCTGAAAAGTTTTAATGAATAAGTTAGAGATTGCTTCATTTTAATAGACTTTAAACCGGCTGGTTTTAACAGTGTATTCATATGACAGTAATTGTTATATTTCCAATATAGTTTAGAGTAAGTATACTCTCTTTTATTGTGTGTTCACTTAAAACATCGATTATTATTTATTACCATTATTATTATTTATCAGTAGTTCAGTGGTAGTGTTTTTAATTTAAAAAAACAATGCTGATAAAAATTATTTCAATTAAACAATCCAGACAAAGGAGAGGCTTCATAATAATTACGTTACGTGTGTAAAAATATCAATAGTTTATCTGGCAAAATATTAGATGCTGAATTATTCATAGAAAAATATAACACAGTCATCTTTTGCCTCACCAAGACATGGTTGAGGGCAGATAAAATCTGTTTACCGACCTGAAGTGACTGAACGCATAGAAAGAATGAGTGATGGAAGACTAACGAAGAAAATCTACAGAGCGGAAAGCGAGTGGTAAAAGAAGTCAAGCAAGAACAAGGCTGTCTTACGAAGATCACATAGCCAGAGTGTTAGTGTTAGTTGTGTGAGGAGGGTGATGAGATTTGAGGAAGCGAAAGAAATGTGTAAGAACCGCGAAACTTGGCGCACCGTCCTCTCTGACAACCCCGCTAGGGATACAGCGTGAAGATATAGGTGTATGTATGTATGTTTACCGACCACACTCGTCAGATTTTTGTCAATTTTTAAATTCTATAGAGGGGAGTCAATAATAGCGTGTAATAACTTCGATGTAGACATATCGAACGGTTAGGAGAAAAGAGATATTATGTTCGTTTCACTCTTTCTCTCATTTAATTAAGTGCGCATTTTTAATGAACCGACCAGGGTCACATACCATTCGGTGACGAGTATAACATATTTATGAATAATGTGAAATTATGGAGCATGCTATTGTCAGTGGTATTTGCTCAGACCATAAAGCTCAGCTAATTAAAATAGAGCTCACATGTCTTATGACATATTAAATCCGAACAAATATTTGAATTTAAGCCATTAGGAGAGAGTAGGCTAAAAAAGTTACCTCAAGATGTAGCAAAATTTGCAAACACTGCTTTTTTGGTTGATGGTCCAAACACCGTGTACGAATTTTTAGTCGAAAATTAAATTTAATTAGAACTGTCGAAAGAAAAAAGAAAGTAGTTATTAATAACAAGTTACATTTTGCGGATTGGGCGACGAAGGACATAAGAAGAATTAGGGACAGGCTTGTATTGCCACGCAGAACCAATCTATACCTATTGCGAATAAAATTAGAAAATCAGATAACACAGTGAAGGCTACATGGAACACCACCAATTGATAATAAAATTGTTAAAATCTAATTAAAATCTTTTTTTAGGGATTTCGGGAGTTTTAAGGCACATGGCTTACGCTTTGGTGCATTTTTACATGACTTAACGTACATGGTAAACACTAAACAGGTCTAAGTGCGAAAAAAAGTTACAAACACGAAAAACAACATTATGCAGAGTAGCATATAGATAATTCATGTTTTCAATGAACACAACATAAAAGGGCGTATTCTGACTATATTCAACTGTAGCTGTTTTAAAGTATAACAAAATGAAGCGATCTTTAATTAAATTAAATTAAATTAAGTAAAAAGACAAAACATTTTATTAAAATTACTAAACATCTCTAAGGAACACCAATTCACCATCACCGACTATTGCAAAAGTCCGAATTTAAGGCGGATGCACATTTTTGGAACGCGGTTGTTCCTTCGATGCAAATCTACGTAACCGCCGCATTGTACATTTGTCAGACTGGTTCTCGTCCATCAGAGCAGTAGCTAGTTTCTTGATATTGATTCTGTACTCATGAGGCAAGTCGAATAGTGGTATGCTTACTTCAGAATCATAATGTATATAATCAGAACAAAATGTTTAAACGATCTATGTATTTGACTTTACAGTTTTTCCCTGCGCGAATATGCAAAAGACATGATGTTTTTGTAGTAACTTCACATATCTTCCGAATTACATATTCCTAATCAAATAATCAATTAAAACCCAACTTTTAGTATATTGTGCAACGGGTGCGGTAAGTTGTCGATTGCCCACTCGATCGACAATCGACAACATCGCACGAGTTGAAGATACTATTTTTTATTACTAATGCGGAGATAATTTCGGTACAAAGAAAAATTATAGAAAGTAACAACTTTATTATTATTTATTATTATATTAATCTAAAATTTAGAAATCAAGAACCTTTCACACTGATGTCAATGGGTACTAAAATCGATTATGTTTTTTTTAGATATTCATTTTAAATTCTTTTTTTAAATCGTGAATTTCCGAAGCAAATTGTAAAATGAGAAAATAGATACTTATCAACCGCAAAAATGTGCGTTTAGATACTGTTTATCCTTATGTGAATACCGAACTGTAGGAGGCCGTCGAAACGTGTAGATTAGCTCTATAAGTACATTTATTTAGATGTAATCGAACCCAACGTAATCTTACTGCTAGAGAAAATTCGTGTTACTCTGAAGCTTATTCGGCAAGCAGAAGGTAGTAATTGCTATAGTTTTTGTTCCTCTGTAGATGAAACAACTACCGCCAGTAGAATGCGGCAAAAGATGAGAGGGCTTATCCTAAATCTCATATTCACTTATATTCACATTTTTGGAAAATTCTCCTATCGTAGTCACAAATTCGGATTCCGTACCTATATCGTGCTCTAAAATTAAGATTAATGAATATCATTTTTCTAAGACGACTGTGAATAAAACATTTTCTTTCTTCATATACCTACGTTACTTTGTTTTCTTAATTTGGTTAATTCGTCGTTTCCTATGAATGTAATTTCCACAGAAGCACATGGCATTTTAACACCTCAACTACAGTGGTTCATCAGGCCGCGTTTCATCGGGTTCACTAAAACCTACATAAATGTGTACCAAAGATTAGGATACGTCTCCTGTATGTAATGGTATTTCATATTCCATGATGAAACATTTACTTTAAATTGGAAAAATAATACGAGTGATTCTCTCCTTCAATTTATATCGGGAAGAGAAAAAACATATCTGGTGACGAATGGAGGCGAAAACTGGTAATGTTCTAATAAGTGATTGTGTTCTCTGCTCGAGAATGCTCTGCTCTGCGATGACTCAGCCGTTTTGGAATCGTATTTTTTTACGTGATGTTACATATCTAATTTTACAATTTCTTGTATTTAGGATTTACAGAGTATCAAGGCACATGGCTTGTGGTTTTGTGTATTTTTACATGAGTTATCATACACGTATGTACGTGGTAAACATTGAACAGGTCTAGGTAAGTACGAAAAAAGTTACAAACGCGCCATACAACATTATGCAGCAACAAATAAATAATTATCGTGTTTTAAATGAACACAAAAAAAGGGTGTATTCTGACCATATTGGTATTTATGTCCTGTCATGTTAATACATCGTTAACAGTAAAAGCAGGTTTAGTCTATTAAAATGAAGTAATCTCCAACTTATTCATTAAAACTTTGAGTAATATATATGCGATGCGTTTCGTATGTGGATGGATAACAAGAATTTGTTTATGACGTCGGAAATTAATAATTCACTTCTATCGATCAAGTTCTAAGATAAAATACAAATGTAAAGAAAATACTTTATTAAAATTACGATACAATTCTAAGAATCACTATCTCGTCCTCACCGAACATTGCGAAATGTGAACTTTGGGTGGACGAACTTTTTTATATCGCGGTTGTTCCTCCGATGCGAACTTACGTAACCGCCGTATTTTACATTTGTCAGACTGGTTCTCGTCCATCAGAACAGTAGCTAGTTTCTTGAGGTCAACTTTATACTAGCGAGCCAGGTCAAATAGCGGTATGCTTAACTCGGAATCATGTAATATCCTTCTTATCGTCTCGCGTTTGTCGATAGTTCCTGTATTGGAGATTTTAGTTCTTCTCAAACAGAACTCCAAACAGCTGGATTTTAAGCCTTTACAGCTTCCGATTTCAAATGCGAAGGACTCGCAATTTTGACACACCTCCAAGAATTTCTTTTGCCATTCCGTAATTATAACTCTTGGTAAGCTTTCGCTCATCGTTCTGATCACGTTTTCTACTTCATTGTCTATACTTTCATGTAATTTCTGCGGACGCTCAGGATGCTTATGTCCGCCATTATAACATATGTACACGAGCTCTGCAAGCAGCTTACACAGCTTGGAATTTGTCAACGTGATGCCCGCGGACGTGTAGAGCGCCATGTCTTGCAGACTGCTTGGACTCTTATCGATATGAATCCTCCTAACGATATGAATCACCCATGATTCATATCGTTATCTGAAACATAAATGAAACCACGGCTATTTATGAGTATTCTTGAAAAACATCCATTATTATCGAAATGCTATACGACGATACCATCAGTCACTTCAGGTCGGTAAACACATAAAAATATGTGCTGATCTCTACACACCTACGTGTGTACACATATACGTTTAATAGAGCGAGCAACTATGTCTTTGCGGTTTTCTATTTGAGATAATTTTTACACAAAATTATGCCACCACCGCCACCTGTCGACGCTCTTTTGAACACACTGGCCGCGTTGAAACTATTTATATTAGAAGACATTTTATCTGCCCTCAACCATGTTTTGGTGAGGCAAAAGATGTCTATGTTATATTTTTCTATGAATAATTCAGCATCTAATATTTTGCCAGATAAACTATTGATATTTTGATGTACACACGTAACGTAATTATTATGAAGTCTCTCCTTTGTCTGGATTGTTTAATTGAGATAATTTTTATCAGCATTGTTTTTTTAAATTAGAAACACTACCACTGAACTACTGATAAATAATAATAATGGTAATAAATAATAATCGATGTTTTAAGTGAACACACAATAAAAGGGAGTATACTTACTCTAAACTATATTGGTATTTATAACAATTACTGTCATATTAATTCACTGTTAAAAGTAGCCGGTTTAAAGTCTATTAAAATGAAGCAATCTCTAACTTATTCATTAAAACTTTTCAGCAATAGATAATAATTATGTATTTCAAGTGTAGGTAACAAGAATTTGTGCATTAAGTTGAAAATTAATAATTCACTTCTATCAATCAAGTTCTAAAATAAAATACAAATGTAAAAGAAATATTTTATTAAAATTAAGATACAATTCTAAGAATTACTATCTCGTCCTCACTGAACATTGCAATAGTCTGAACTTTGGGTGGATGAACTTTTTTAGATCGCGGTTGTTCCTCCGATGCGAACTTACGTAATCGCCGTATTTTACGTTTGTCAGACTGGTTCTCGTCCATCAGAACAGTAGCTAGTTTCTTGACGTCGACTTTATATTCATGAGCCAGGTGGAATAGAGGTATGCTTAACTCAGAATCATATAATGTTCTCCTTATCGTCTCGCGTTTGTCGATAGTTCCTGTATTGGTGATTTTAGTTCTTCTCAAACAGAACTCCAAACAGCTAGATTTTAAACCTTTGCCGCTACCGATTTCAAACGCGAAGGACTCACAATTTTGACATACCTCCAAGAATTTCTTTTGCCATTCCGTAATTATAACCCTTGGTAAACTTTCGCTCATCGTTCTGACCACGTTTTCTACTTCGATGTCTATACTTTCACGTAATTTTTGCGGACGCTCAGGATGCTTATGTCCGCCATTATAAAATATGTATACGAGCTCTGCAAGCAGTTTACACAGCTTGGACTTCGTCCACGTGACGCTCGCGGACGTGTAGAGCGCCATGTCTTGCAGACTTGTTGGACTCCTTGGAGAATTCATATCGTTATCTGAAACGTAAATGAAACCACTGTTATTTTTGAGTCTTCTTGAAAAATATCTATTATTACTGAAATGCTATACGATGATACCATCAGTACTAAACGACTAGGTACTCAAAGAATATTTTATGATAATTTACAATTAGTACAATCAAATAACGGCTGAAATCAACGACTTTCTGCAACGAGACTGAATTTTGAAATAATATTCACAAATGTGTTTTAAATTTGAATGAAAATTGTTACGTGTGTAATAAAAGCTTAGGTACCTACTTAAAACGTATGCAAATTGACAACTCCTTGTTTTAGTAATATAATTCACAAATAAATAATGAACACTATGATTTCTTTCTGCCATCATTTAATATAAGATCCCATTGCGATTTTCGATTTCAATCTTTCGTTTTCGATTTTCATTAAAAAGTTGTACATAAAAACAAACTGAAAACGTAATTAATACAAAACGTGCTAAACATAACTGTGTACATTATCTGTTAAATTTAAACTTTACTACAATTGTATTATGATATCGATGTTATTATTATTTCATGTAATACTCATATTCCCGTTTCACATCATTTCCAATTTTAATTTCTAGTGTTTGTCAATTCGCTTCATAAGATGAAACGGCTTGGTTTGACGTGTTTCTTTATTAACTCTTTTATTTGATCTGATGAACCCTTCAGAACAAAATGTAAAAGACAAACACTTTCGATCGCTTTACTCGCTTAGTAAAAGCAAAAAAATTACGAAGCTCCTACCTGTGATATCTGCAAACGAAGTCTCGTTAAATCGTTCCACTACACTGAACTGCACTACGTAGGTACACACTTGACACACTTTACGATCTGGTCGCTGGTCTACGCTGAACTGGACTGCGAAAGGAACTGACGACCCGTCGTATATGTGTATGTGTATAGTACAGGAACCGCCCATTAACTAATCACTAATCACTGCCCTAACGGTGCTACCATTAGGGTAGCAATGCTTTTGTAATCGATTCTTTTGTTCCCATGCTTTACCTGGTATAATATACTATGGGTTTGTATACGATGCAGGAATATTTCACTATTTTGTATAGGTTTATAACAATTTCTAAACACGATGAAACGACTTCACTTCATGGAATTTACCACAGTTACAATTAGGGCTTGAATATCGGACCTTTTTTCAATTCCGGAATTGGGTTTCGATATTAGGCGTTTCAGTACCGGAATTCCGAAGTTCAAAGCTTCTTTTAAAAAAAATATGTAGTGGTGTACAAATCGCAATGAGTATGTATTGATTATTTATTTGATACCATCGAAATGTGGAGCTAACAAATATTTTATTAAGGAAAAAATAAAACCAACGAAAAAGCTATTCAAAACTTTAATAAGAGATTGTATGAAATCTCAAAAAAATTCAGAGCGTTCAAGCTGTCGTCCTTAAGAGAGCTTCTTACACGATTGCAAATGTACGAAGCGGCTGAAAAAGAACGTTCTGCTTCGACACCAGTAGGCAGTATAGTTTTTAAATATTGGAAACAGTTGGTAAGATACTGAGACCTCTATCGCCATCATTTTCGAAAACTGCCACTTTTTTATTTTTTTTATATCAGAAGGGGCAAACGAGCAAGCGTGTCACCTGATGGAGAGTGATCATCGCCGCCAATGGACACCCGCAACGTCCAGGGAATCACGGGTGCGTTGCCGGCCTTTAATATAAGGAAAGAGTTGGCTCGTTTCTTGAAGGTCCTTAAGTCGCAACTGTCCGGGAATACCGCCACTGTAAGTTGGTTCCACAAAATTGCCGTACGTGGTAGAAAATGTCGTAAAAAACGCACAGTTGTAGACCGCCATCCACCAAGGTGGTGGGGATGGAAGGACAGTCGATTGCGTGACGTACAGTAATGGAATTCAGCAGCAGGCAGTACTCCGAACAATTCCTCAAAACATTCCTCATGATTTATCCGGTAAAATATGCTTAGGGCCAGAGAGTCGAGCCGATCAGAGAGTAACGGATCGCCGATAACCCGAACCGCTCTACATTATATCAAAAGGTCAAAAGGAAGGAGTTGATACTGGGGCGCTCCAGTCCAGAGATGAGAACAGTATTCCATATGAGGCCTAACCTGTGCCTAGTAAAGTTGTAGGCGATGGGTCGGGGTGAAATACTGTCCCGCTCTATCGAGCACACCCAGCTTTTTCGAAGCTAATTTAGCTTTACCCTTCAGATGCCCGCGAAACTGAACGTCGCTCGACATATGGACGTCAAGGAGTCCAATAGTCGGCTTGGCATCAAGAGGAGTACCTTCAAAACTGAGGGATACGACGAAGGGACGTCTTTTTGCGGTTAACGTGCAAACTTGTGTCTTAGAGAGGTTGTATCGGACTACGTTTAGTCGGCTCCAACTTGAGACATGTCTTTACATGTTGTCAATATTAGACACAAGTTTGTTCCGGTTCTCAATAACGTTTTCCAAAGAGAAATTAGCACATCCGGTATAAAGTGCATCCCCAGTACTGTCATCCGCATAGCAATGAATGCCGCTATTATTATGCAGTATGTAATTGATATGCAGAAGAAAAAGAGTAGGATAAAGCACACACCCTGCGGGACTACTACGACTTTTATGCTAAGCCCAAAGAAGAAGCTGGCAACCTACGTAGATAACTTCTCGGGAAACCCGTAAGATGGAAGCTTGTAAAGTAGAGCCCCGTGCTAAAATTATATTTTTTTTCAATATCGTAATTCCGGTTTTTATCACACCAATTCCGGAATTACAAACGATATTGAAACTTTTCGGAATTCCGAAATTTTTTTAAAACCAGAATTCCGAAGTTCAAGCTCTAGTAACAATATCTTTCATACTTTTAGTTTTGTTTAATGTTTTCTGAACAACAATTACATATTGGAGTAGAATTGCCTTTGCCCATATACTTACCTGAATTTAAATTGCAAATGTCAGTGGATCGTTTTTAAGCAACGGTGCTCGTTTTTATAATAAAATTCCTAAAGAAATCGCTCAACGGTAAAGAGATTTAAACTTGTCCTCAAAGGCACACTGATTGGCATAAGCACTACGAAATTAGCGATATCATTATAGAAAAAACAATAATCCGGAAATAATAATCTCTGCACATGTATTTACTGGCTTTATGAATATTGTTTTTTAAATAACTTTTGTGAAACGATGTTGAAAAAATTATAACTGACTGCGTTTCTCGCCGGTTCTTCTGTGTCCGTCTTTTCGTTTCTAACCGAACAAAAGTAGATAATATGCCGTTCAAAAATACCTTGCAATTGTGTTTATTTGAATAAATTTATTTGTATTTCACTTTGACACATATCTCACCGATTATTTATTGACTTAAAAGAGTCATTTTAAAAACTCCATATCATTTTTGAACCTATTATATAAAGATACCCCATACGCTTATGTGCTCTGAATTTTTTCTCAGCTCTCGATATCACGTTAATAGATAAAATCTAATTATGTTTAAACCTAATTACGAGTACATTGAATTGATATCTCATTAACGTAACAGATGTTATGTAATTAATGATTCATACAAGTATTTAAGTAATTATTGTTTAACAGACATTAACTAATTACGTTTAACTGAATTACTCCTAATAATAATTAATAAAAACAAAATAAATAAAATAGAAACAGACACAAACAATTAAACATTTATAATACAATGTATTGATATTATTCGATGTCATCTTACATCGTATTGATATTTTGTTCAATACTTATATCACAGATTAATTAGTTTACTACCTTATATGGAATCGATATACAAACGTGTTGTGTTTAATTCGACCCGATAATATCATCATGACCATGTAGATACAGAGGATTATTGCCCAGTCTCTACCAAAGGTTCATTATTTAGATTTTAGTGTCTTTTAAAGTTAAATCGTTTTTAACAATAAACTGTTAATAACATGAAGCTATCGATATCTATAGAATTTAACACAATTGGCCTATTCATAGTTTCGATTTTTATATTGCACTTATATTTTAATCCTATGCAGTTGAAATGACGTAATTTGGTCCTAAACTATCCGTGGCATGGAAAAACTTTTAGGTTTAATTAAATGGAATAACAACTCGACGTAAATTTCATAAAATTTTACTTGGTGACGGAGTGACACGACTCAAGAGTCGAAGGTGACAAACAGTGAAAATGTGTCTTCTAACTCTCTGATTGGATACATGTAAAAATACACCAAACTATAAGCCGTGTGACTTGATGCTCTGTAGATAATTTAAAATAGCATAAAATTAAATTCACTACCGAACGTATAACGATATGATTCGACTGAAATATCTCGAGCAGAGAACATGATCACTTCTTAGAACATTACGAGTTTTCCCTGCTTTTATAACCAGAGATCTTCTTTGTTTCCAGAGATAAAATCTAGATATAAAAAACATTACACATAAATTGTTTGTTTAATTTATAAACTTTGATTGGTAAAAACAATTTCAACACCAGTATCAAAAAATTAAATATCATTTAGTCAACTAATTACGAAGATCCTTTGAAAAAATTTAACACGTGTTCAAAGCTAAGAACAAGCAAGAAGCTCGCCTGGTAGAGGTATTTCAACAACAACATTCTTTAAAAGCCCAAAATAACTGTAGGTATTCTACATTCATACCAGTACACAGTACAGTATTTTTTTCTTGAGTGTTCCCATTATATTGGAATAGGTAATCGCTAGGTTCACAGTGAATTGTGACGAGCCTTTAGTGGTCCTTTGTTACCGTCCAAATAACAAAACGGTGTCTTTGTAGAAAGTCAGGGTGATTTAGTATTTATCTGCGACATAAAAGACGTAAAAGACGTTGTCAATACAGAGAACTAATTCATACAAATAGTAATTGTACAGTTTACCACGGAGAAACTGTACGACACGAAATTCAATCAAAAATATTGTAAGTTACAACCGGTCTACGTACGAAACTATTAGTACATCTCATCATAAATTAAAAATATAACGTATCACTTAACTGCTGATAAACAAGATAGCAAAGTACCTAATACACATTCCGTGTATCGATGTTCTTCACTCTAATAAATCACTGCAAATTAATAGATCCAATATGAATTGTGTCCTTTAAGATCAAGTAATGCTGGTACACACAGAGATAATAATTCATTTAATTTTTAATTATTCTCAAATTGAAAAAATATGTCAATCTGTTGTCATCCTTCAGTACATACTAGTCCGAGCGATATTAAGCTCACAGAACATAACAGAAAGACATCAGCAGATATTACCGGTCCTCACACGAATTGGTAATTTAAAGAAGATTAAATGGAGGCAACAATTTTTGATTCAATTATTAATTACAAATTATTTTACGACACTTGACACAAGGCGGGAAACACGTGAGGTGTGAGTCAAGTAACCTCCTCGTGTAAATAATACTACAACTAAAAGTAAAAAATGAAATGGTGGGGAACACGTATTAAATTAGATAACGGAACATTTTAAATCTTATCTTGATTTGTTCCCAGTTACTTCTAATATTGCTTTGGATTTTATTTATTCATGTCCAATTAGACTTAGATTACAAAAATATGAAGCTGTATTAAAAGTAACACTGAACCCTTAAGTAAAAGAAACTTTAAAAGAGTTAATCGGTAGTCTTAAAGCGAATGTTTAAAAGATCTATGTATTTGACCTTACAGTTCTTCCCTGCGAGAATACTTATACGAAAGACAATGTTTTTGTCGAGTAACTTCACATATCTATTGAATCACATATTCCTATTCAAATACCTAATTAAAAGCCAACTTCGAAATTTTAATCTAACTATTATTCAAATGTCGAACTTTATAAACCGACGTGTAGACGAGCTCCATAAGTACATTTAGATGTATTCGAACCCAACGTAATCTTGCTGCTAGAGAAAATCCGTCTTACTCCAAAGCTTATACTGCATGCAAAAGGCAGTAATTGTAATAATTTTTGTTCCTCTGTAGATGGAACAACTACCGCTAGTGGTGTGGCAAAAGATGAGATGGTTTTAAGGCTACAGATCTCATAGAACTCATATTGATAGCACAATAAACTACGATACATGTAAGTGTATGGCGTCTATCTCGCCAGATTAGGTGTGATTCCCATGTACGAACTGTACAAATGTATCAAAGACAAGGATACGTTTCCTGTTTGTGATGGTATTTCATATTTCACGATGAAACACTTACTTAAAAATAGAAACATAATAATTCTCTTCTTGAATTTATCTCAGGAAATGAAAAAACATCTCTGGTGACGAAAGCAGGCAAAAACTCGTAATGTTTTAATAAGTGACAGTATTCTCTGGTCGAGATCTTTGAGATGGCTCGGCTGTTTTTAAATTATTTCGTTTTATGTAGTGTCATACATTTACGACCATCGTGGCGCAACGGTTTAGTGCGTCGGAAAGTAAACGGGGGTTGCGGGTTCGATTCCCGCCCTGAGTCTGGATGTTTATGTATAATATGTATTTATTTACAAAAGAAAAGTATATAAGGAGTATATCAGTTGTCTATTACCCATAACACAAGCGCTGTGCTGCTTACTTTGAGACTAGATGACGCTGTGTGAAATGTCTGAGTATATTATTATTATTTAATTTTATGCTTTTTGAGGATCTTAACAGCACCAAGGCACAAGGTTTAAACATCTGTCAATTTCACTGCTTGTCGTCCTAGATTTTGAGTCACGAGACCCAGTCACTGTGTCAAATTTTATGAAAGAAAGTCCAGAAATCTAAAAGAATTTGACAAGAGAAACAACCAGCCTGCAGATTGTCAGGTGTTCTGGACCCCCAGCCCTCGGCTAATATACCATACACCTACCTATAGGTTAAAAAGAACGAAAGTAACATGTTTGTTCAATAATGAAACAATTTCAATACATATATTTGAAATCCCTTGTTGTTAACTTCAATGAGTTAATAGATCGCAAATGTAATATCTGGCGACATTATTGTTATCTCATAATTAGTTTATATTGTAGACGTAATAATAGCACTTGGCGCTCTGTACTCTCTGAATACGTAATAACAATCAGGAATAACTTAGTTAATTGCAATTAGTTGATGGCCGTTAAACAATAATTAGTTACCTTATATTAAACAGTAATTACCATGAACACAATGTGTTATGTACTCGTATACATATATGAAATTTGGAATGTAGGCGTTTTTTTAAGAACTGCCTTAGATGGCGTAGTGAAATTAGAAAAAAAAATACTGACGGTATTCTCATTGATACGGTATTGAGGGTCGAAAAAAATTCAGAAGCGTACGAGGTATCTATAGTCATGTGTCCCTAGACTAGACGATGGAGAATTTTTAAAGGGATGCATTTGACGGCACTTCAAAATTGGTTAAAATATACACACAATTGCTATGAATTGCTAATAAAAAATATTTCATGCAATAAAATGTTACTCCTTCATTAAATCTATATTAGAAACTAACACACACCGAAACTTTAATGTGATTGGAACTTCAATCACATTAAAGTTTCAGTGATTGAAGATGCAGCCAACATTTAATTGTGAAAACTGTTAATTTCATTCATTTTATAGCAACGACCATTAATTTTGCAGATGTGATTTATATCAAAAGTAGCAAATTTATACAAAAAACCGTCAATTTTAAATATTGAGATTTGCAGAGAAAATTACTAATTCTATAGCTCCAATATATATATCCCATTTTTAAATGATTCCTTTGCGTAAACATATATACATAATCCGAGAGATATGAGCTACTAAAGTAATAAAAATTGTACCTTCCCTCTTTTACTTTTCGACTGGAGTGGAAAATTCCAAAAGCAAAAAAGTAGCAGAACTTAAAAAACATATTTTCATCTCAAATTACTTTAAATATGATATGTCGTGTAGTTTTTGAGATGCGGGCCATTCAAGGTAACACGTTATTTTGAATTTAGCAAACACATATTTATTAGCGATCAATTTATTTATATGGACAATGGCGATTCATTCTCGTATATGTAATTGTTGTTCGGGAAACATAAAACAAAACTAAAAGTACAAGAAATGTGTAAACTAACTACTAAAAGTACAACTAACAACTAAAAGTACGTGATAAATTCCACGATTAGCAGTTGTTTCTTCGTGTTAAGATATTGCTATAAATTTTTACAAAATAGCGAAATATTCCTGCATCAAATACAAACTAATAGTATATTATACCCGGTAAAGCATGGCAACAAAAGAATCGATTACAAATACAGGTCCCTAATGGCAACACCGTTAGGGGGGCGATTAGTTAATGGGCGGTACCTGTACGATACACATGCATATATACGAGGGGTCGTCAGCTTCTTTGGCAGTACGGCGCAGTACGGCGTAGACCAGTGAGAAAGCGAAAAGTGTGTAAAGTACCTACCTATACGTAGTGCAGTTCAGTGTGGCCGGACGGCTAAAAGAGACTTACTTTACAGACATCACAGGTAAGAGCTTTGTATTTTATTTTCTTCTAGTAAGTCAGTACCATAAAGCTATGAAACTTGTGTGTCTTTTACATTTTATTCCTAAAGGTTTTTATCGAATTAAATAAAAAATAAACAAACAAACATGTAAAATTAAGCCACAGGTTATCAATTGATTCGACAAACACTGACAGTTAAAATCTGCGATTTATTTGAAACGAATATGAGTTTAAGATGAAATAGTATTAATAATATACATATAATATACTCCTTGATTATTTACTTGTAAAGTTCTTATTTGATGGATGACATACTACATATTTACGTTAGTAACTAATTAATCTGTGACACATAGTTTAATTTAGTAAATACATTTCGTAGTATGTTTATTGTTTATTTTTCATTAAAAGTCACATTGCATACATTTTACAAGCTTTTATTGAACTATACTTGTTGGTATACGTTAGTCAAATTTTGCAATCACATTTTGAACGTGTTCCATGTGACCGATATAATGATCTTCATTCATGTTTAAAACAGATTTTTGAACATTATTTCGATTTCGATATCAGCCGTTGTTTGGATTTTATTAATATAAATAATTGTAGATGCCTGTAAAAATAATGGTCTTTTCATTTGTTTCAGATAATAGTAAAAGTAAAACATGTATTCTCCAAGTAATCCAAAAAGTCTGCAAGACACGGTGCTTTACTTTTTTGCGGCCCGCATGTGGAAGAAGTCAAACCTGTATAAACTGCTTGCAGAATTCGTGTACTTGCAATATATTGGTGGATGTAAGCATCCTGAGCGTCGGCGGAGATTAAAGGAAAATATAGATACAGAAGTAAAAAACGTATCCAAAACTATGACTGAAATTTTACCAGGGATCACAATTACTGAATGTGAAAAAAAATGGTTGGAGGTGTGTGGAAACTGTGAATCATTCGCATTCGAAATCGGAAGAGAAAAAGTGTTAAAATCCAGCAGTTTAGAGTTCTGTTTTAAACGAATTAAAATCACTAATTCGGGAACAATCAACAAACACGAGTCAATAAGAAGCATACTCTGTGATTCGGAGCTAAACATACGACTACTTGACCTGGCTCATGAATATAAAGTCAACGTCAGGAGGATAGCTATGGTTCTGATGGACAAATATCAGTCGGACAAACGTGAAATACGGCGGTTACGTAAATTGGTATGGAAGGATCTACCACGATCGAAGAAATTGCGTCCACCCAATATTGAAACTTTTACATTAATTTGTGATAGAGAGATTATATATGTATCTTTTTATTCATAACTTTATAGAAGAGAATTATTTATTGTGATAGCAGTGAAAAAACTGTAGTTCGAAATCAATAAAAGGCAATATTCACAGTAACTAATCAGCACTTTAATTTCTTAATTTAGTGAAATCACAGTCCGCCATCTTATCGCACACATTACCTAAAGAACACACGCAAGCACATTTTAGGCAACTAAAAAAAAATGTTGTATTACATTGGCAACTTAACACCCCCTATCGATGTAATACATACGTAATTTACAATAAAAAAATCAGTTGTTCACTAAATGAAAACAATACATTTTACACTTCTAAACCACATTCATGTATAAACTTAAACAATAGTTGTTTACCTAATGCTTTAGTAAACATATCGGCTATTTGTTCATCAGTTTTTACAAAAGTTGTTACAAAAGTCCCCCAAATCCCTGAAAGGTATTAAAGCATGTCAAGTAGAGAGTCCACCTATGAGATTATAAATATCCTCGTGTGATATTTTTATTTCGATACAACTCAAATAATTTTAATGATAACTAAAAATATCGACTAACTGCCGGCATCACTATTTTGAGTTCATGACCCATATACAATCTCGGGGAGTAGTGAATTACCAGCTAACTATTTTGCTAGGCATCTACCAGGCTATCAGGAGACCACGCCCACAGCTAGATAGGTATCTATTGTTAAATGCTATGTGCCGTCGGCAAGCGCTTCGCGCCCGCTACATAGTACATGTAGGCCTACTGTAAGCAATTAAATCGCACGTCACTTAACACCTCTTCTACTTCTTTGTTACTTGTTTGTCGACGCCTATGGATCAAAATTTTAATTCTAAAGTACTATGAAATAATTATTGTAAAGCAGATAAAAATATAGAAAATATGTGTAGACATTATGAGGTAGTATTTAAGTGTAACAATGATATGTTGGTAGGATGATAGTGATGCCAACTGGGCAAGAGATTTAAAGGATGGAAAGTCTACAACAGGGTATTGTTTTAAAACAATGTTGTGTAAGTTTATCGTCTACCGAACCTGAATATGTTGCTATTAGTATGGCTGCTGGCGAAGCATCTTGGTTGATTAACTTGTTGAATGATTTTAATATCCAGTCCAGTTCTGTCTGTCCAGTCCCAATATTTTGTGATAATCAATCTGCAATAATGGTAGCAAATACAGATAGTGTTAAAAGATTGAAACACAGACATTCGATTCCATTTTATAAAAGAATTAGTAAAAAATTAATATTTTTTTTTTAATATACAAGATGTTACTAAAGTTCCGGTAATGCCTGAAGCGCGATAGAATGTTGAAAAGTGCGGTTATTTTTGTCTTAACTGTTAGGATTTCTGAAATAATTACCATCGAAATTTTACAGAACAATCGCTATAATTTTTAAAGAATCCCATCCCTAGTGATCAGCTGTTCATCAAGTTTAAGGTCATCAACTACAAAATCATAGATTACATTTTTTCAGACTGCGGACATTTGTAAGTAATTTCTGCCTAAGCTTTCGTGTGCAAGATGTAAATGTAGTATTTGTATTGAACAAATTATTTTAACTTTTAGTGTGGGTATGTGATGTTATGTTTGTCTTTCGCGTTGCAAGGCTAAGAAACTAACGCCTAACACTAAAGGAGTTAATAAAAGTTTTTTCGGCAAATTATCCTAGTCAGATTTAGAAAATGAAAATTATAGTACGGATTGTTACGCTTCAGCTTTTAACGATACCGCACTTGTTCCATAGGCACGCATATTATCCAGCTGTCTTACACAGACCCATCTCCTGTAGTTTAATCTTTGAAAATACCAGGCAATTATAATTTGGTGCTATTTTTTCAAAGCTTTTTATTTTTTCTACGTGGGTTCATGGGTTAATAATAAAAATAAGATACGATGGTTTGCTTGATATGGAACTTCGTTCACTAGACCAGAAGATTTTTACCAGCAACGACCTTTACAGTTTCCTAAAAACAAAATAAACAATGCAAATAAGTAATTGAACTTTCTTTGCTCAGCAACATCAATTAGGCATCCAAGTTACATTGCAGGATATTTTGTGACATTTTTTACATTTCACTTTCATATCAATCAAACGCATCAATATCGAATTTCGGAAGGCGATAATTTTCGTTTCATTTCGGTTAAAATATTTATCGTATCTTATTAGCTTACGATAGAAATACCCTTACCCCTGCTTCACTCTTTTTAGGGGACCCCTAAGATGACAAGGTAGACAAAGATATTGCAACTATACAAGCCTGCCGCCAGTTTTTCTTATGCCCTTCGTCGCCCAATCCGCAAAATGTAACTTGTTATTAATAACTGCTTTCTTTTTTCTTTCGACAGTTCTAATTAAATTTAATTTTCGACTAAAAATTCGTACACGGTGTTTGGACCATCAACCAAAAAAGCAGTGTTTGCAAATTTTGCTACATCTTGAGGTAACTTTTTTAGCCTACTCTCTCCTAATGGCTTAAATTCAAATATTTGTTCGGATTTAATATGTCATAAGACATATGACCTCTATTTTAATTAGCTGAGCTTTATGGTCTGAGCAAATACCACTGACAATAGCATGCTCCATAATTTCACAATTATTCATAAATATGTTATACTCGTCACCGAATGGTATGTGACCCTGGTCGGTTCATTAAAAATACACACTTAATTAAATGAGAGAAAGAGTGAAACGAACATAATGTCTCTTTTTTCCTAACCGTTCGATATGTCTACATCGAAGTTATCACACGCTATTATTGACTCTCCTCTATAGAATTTAAAAATTGACAAAAATCTGACGAGTGTGGTCGGTAAACATACATACATACACCTATATCTTCACGCTGTATCCCTAGCGGGGTTGTCAGAGAGGACGGTGCGCCAAGTTTCGCGGTTCTTACACATTTCTTTCGCTTCCTCTCTCAATCTCAAATCTCATCACCCTCCTCACACAACTAACACTAACACTCTGGCTATGTGATCTTCGTAAGACAGCCTTGGTCTTGCTTGACTTCTTTTACCACTCGCTTTCCGCTCTGTAGATTTTCTTCGTTAGTCTTCCATCACTCATTCTTTCTATGCGTTCAGTCACTTCAGGTCGGTAAACACATTTTATCTGCCCTCAACCATGTTTTGGTGAGGCAAAAGATGACTGTGTTATATTTTTCTATGAATAATTCAGCATCTAATATTTTGCCAGATAAACTATTGATATTTTTACACACGTAACGTAATTATTATGAAGCCTCTCCTTTGTCTGGATTGTTTAATTGAAATAATTTTTATCAGCATTGTTTTTTTAAATTAAAAACACTACCACTGAACTACTGATAAATAATAATAATGGTAATAAATAATAATCGATGTTTTAAGTGAACACACAATAAAAGGGAGTATACTTACTCTAAACTATATTGGTATTTATAACAATTACTGTCATATTAATTCACTGTTAAAAGTAGCCGGTTTAAAGTCTATTAAAATGAAGCAATCTCTAACTTATTCATTAAAACTTTTCAGCAATAGATAATAATTATGTATTTCAAGTGTAGGTAACAAGAATTTGTGCATTAAGTTGAAAATTAATAATTCACTTCTATCAATCAAGTTCTAAAATAAAATACAAATGTAAAAGAAATATTTTATTAAAATTAAGATACAATTCTAAGAATTACTATCTCGTCCTCACTGAACATTGCAATAGTCTGAACTTTGGGTGGATGAACTTTTTTAGATCGCGGTTGTTCCTCCGATGCGAACTTACGTAATCGCCGTATTTTACGTTTGTCAGACTGGTTCTCGTCCATCAGAACAGTAGCTAGTTTCTTGACGTCGACTTTATATTCATGAGCCAGGTGGAATAGAGGTATGCTTAACTCAGAATCATATAATGTTCTCCTTATCGTCTCGCGTTTGTCGATAGTTCCTGTATTGGTGATTTTAGTTCTTCTCAAACAGAACTCCAAACAGCTAGATTTTAAACCTTTGCCGCTACCGATTTCAAACGCGAAGGACTCACAATTTTGACATACCTCCAAGAATTTCTTTTGCCATTCCGTAATTATAATCCTCGGTAAACTTTCGCTCATCCTTGTGACCACGTTTTCTACTTCGATGTCTATACTTTCACGTAATTTCTGCGGACGCTCAGGATGCTTATGTCCGCCATTATAAAATATGTATACGAGCTCTGCAAGCAGCTTACACAGCTTGGACTTCGTCCACGTG
The DNA here is from genome assembly GCA_907165235.1 of Zeuzera pyrina. Lineage (NCBI taxonomy): Eukaryota > Metazoa > Arthropoda > Insecta > Lepidoptera > Cossidae > Zeuzera > Zeuzera pyrina. Next base: position 19,422,941 of record OU015638.1, on the reverse strand, counting down.
ACGCTCGCGGACGTGTAGAGCGCCATGTCTTGCAGACTTGTTGGACTCCTTGGAGAATTCATATCGTTATCTGAAACGTAAATGAAACCACTGTTATTTTTGAGTCTTCTTGAAAAATATCTATTATTACTGAAATGCTATACGATGATACCATCAGTACTAAACGACTAGGTACTCAAAGAATATTTTATGATAATTTACAATTAGTACAATCAAATAACGGCTGAAATCAACGACTTTCTGCAACGAGACTGAATTTTGAAATAATATTCACAAATGTGTTTTAAATTTGAATGAAAATTGTTACGTGTGTAATATTTGACTCACACATACCGACGAGTCGAGTTTAATAAAAGCTTAGGTACTTAAAACGTATGCAAATTGACAACTCGTTGTTTTAGTAATATAATTCACAAATAAATAATGAACACTATGATTTCTTTCTGCCATCATTTAATATAAGATCTCATTACGATTTTCGATTTCAATCTTTCGTTTTCGATTTTCGTTAAAAAGTTGTACATAAAAACAAATTGAAAACGTAATTAATACAAAACGTGCTAAACATAACTGTGTACATTATCTGTTAAATTTAAACTTTACTACAATTGTATTATGATATCGATGTTATTATTATTTCATGTAATACTCATATTCCCGTTTCACATCATTTCCAATTTTAATTTCTAGTGTTTGTCAATTCGCTTCATAAGATGAAACTGCTTGGTTTGACGTGTTTGATTATTAACTCTTTTATTTGATTTGATGACCCCTTAAGAACTAAATGTAAAAGACAAACACATTCGATCGCTTTACTCTCTTAGTAAAAGAAACAAAAATACGAAGCTCCTACCTGTGATATCTGCAAACGAAGTCTCGTTAAACCGTTCCACCGCACTGAACTGCACTACGTAGGTACACACTTGACACAATTTACGCTCCGGTCCCTGGTCTACGTTGGACTGGACTGCGAAAGGAACTGACGACCCGTCGTATATATGTATGTGTATAGTACAGGAACCGCCCATTAACTAATCACTAATCACTGCCCTAACGGTGCTACCATTAGGGTAGCAATGCTTTTGTAATCGATTCTTTTGTTCCCATGCTTTACCTGGTATAATATACTATGGGTTTGTATACGATGCAGGAATATTTCACTATTTTGTATAGGTTTATAACAATTTCTAAACACGATGAAACGACTTCTCTTCATGGAATTTACCACAGTTACAATTAGGGCTTGAATATCGGACCTTTTTTCAATTCCGGAATTGGGTTTCGATATTAGGCGTTTCAGTACCGGAATTCCGAAGTTCAAAGCTTCTTTTAAAAAAAATATGTAGTGGTGTACAAATCGCAATGAGTATGTATTGATTATTTATTTGATACCATCGAAATGTGGAGCTAACAAATATTTTATTAAGGAAAAAATAAAACCAACGAAAAAGCTATTCAAAACTTTAATAAGAGATTGTATGAAATCTCAAAAAAATTCAGAGCGTTCAAGCTGTCGTCCTTAAGAGAGCTTCTTACACGATTGCAAATGTACGAAGCGGCTGAAAAAGAACGTTCTGCTTCGACACCAGTAGGCAGTATAGTTTTTAAATATTGGAAACAGTTGGTAAGATACTGAGACCTCTATCGCCATCATTTTCGAAAACTGCCACTTTTTTATTTTTTTTATATCAGAAGGGGCAAACGAGCAAGCGTGTCACCTGATGGAGAGTGATCATCGCCGCCAATGGACACCCGCAACGTCCAGGGAATCACGGGTGCGTTGCCGGCCTTTAATATAAGGAAAGAGTTGGCTCGTTTCTTGAAGGTCCTTAAGTCGCAACTGTCCGGGAATACCGCCACTGTAAGTTGGTTCCACAAAATTGCCGTACGTGGTAGAAAATGTCGTAAAAAACGCACAGTTGTAGACCGCCATCCACCAAGGTGGTGGGGATGGAAGGACAGTCGATTGCGTGACGTACAGTAATGGAATTCAGCAGCAGGCAGTACTCCGAACAATTCCTCAAAACATTCCTCATGATTTATCCGGTAAAATATGCTTAGGGCCAGAGAGTCGAGCCGATCAGAGAGTAACGGATCGCCGATAACCCGAACCGCTCTACATTATAGCAAAAGGTCAAAAGGAAGAAGTTGATACTGGGGCGCTCCAGTCCAGAGATGAGAACAGTATTCCATATGAGGCCTAACCTGTGCTTAGTAAAGTTGTAGGCGATGGGTCGGGGTGAAATATTGTCCCGCTCTATCGAGCACACCCAGCTTTTTCGAAGCTAATTTAGCTTTACCCTTCAGATGACCGCGAAATTGAACGTCGCTCGACATATGGACGTCAAGGAGTCCAATAGTCGGCTTGGCATCAAGAGGAGTACCTTCAAAACTGAGGGATACGACGAAGGGACGTCTATTTGCGGTTAACGTGCAAACTTGTGTCTTAGAGAGGTTGTATCGGACTACGTTTAGTCGGCTCCAACTTGAGACATGTCTTTACATGTTGTCAATATTAGATACAAGTTGTTTCCGGTTCTCAATAACGTTTTCCAAAGAGAAATTAGCACGTCCGGTATAAAGTGCATCCCCAGTACTGTCATCCGCATAGCAATGAATTATGTTATGCTATATTGTTATACAGTATCTAATTGATATGCAGAATAAAAAGAGTAGGAGAAAGCACACACCCCTGCGGGACACCAGCTTTCACGGGCTTCAAGTCAGAACACAAACCGTCTACTACGACTTTTATGCTAAGCCCAGAGAGGAAGCTGGCAACCTACGTACAAAACTTCTCGGGAAGCCCGTAAGATGGAAGCTTGGAAAGTAGAGCCCCGTGCTAAAATTATATTTTTTTTTCAATATCGTAATTCCGGTTTTTATCACATCAATTCCGGAATTACAAACGATATTGAAACTTTTCGGAATTCCGAAATTTTGTTAAAACCGGAATTCCGAAGTTCAAGCTCTAGTAACAATATCTTTCATACTTTTAGTTTTGTTTTATGTTTTCCGAACAACAATTACATATTCGAGTAGAATTGCCTTTGTCCATATACTTACCATAAATAAATTGATCGCTAATAAATAAATAATCTGCGAACGCTGAATTCAAAATAACGTCTAACCGTAAATATCTCGCACTTCAAAAACTACATATTGAAAGTTTATTTTTATGTTCTGCCGCCTCATTGTTATTAGAATTTTCCACCCCAGTTGAAAAGTTAAAGAGGGAAGGCATAATTTTTACGACTTCAGATGCACATACCTAAATTTAAATTGCAAATGTCAGTGTGTCGTTTTTAAGCAACGGTATTCGTTTTTTTAATAAAATTCCTAAAGAAATCACTCAACGGTAAAGAGATTTAAACTTGTCCTCTAAGGCACACTGATCGGCATAAGTACTACGAAATTAGCGATATCATTATAGAAAAAACAATAATCCGGAAGTAATAATCTCTGCACATGTATTTACTGGCTTCATGAATATTGTTTTTTAAATAACTTTTGTGTAACGATGTTGAAAACATTATAACTGACTGAGTTTCTCGTCGGTTCTTCTCAGTGTCCGTGTTTTCGTTTCGAACCGAAGAAAAGTAGATATGCCTTCAAAAATACATTGCAATTGTGTTTATTTGAATAAATTTATTTGTATTTCACTTTGACACATATCTCACCGATTATTTATTGACTAAAAGAGTCATTTTAAAAACTCCGTATCATTTTTGAACACCTATTATCTAAAGATACCCCATACGCTTATGTGCACTGAATTTTTTCTCAGCTCACGATATCACGTTAATAGAAAAAATCTAATTATGTTTAAACCTAATTACGAGTACACTGAATTGATATCTCATTAACGTAACAGATGTTACGTAATTAATGATTCATACAAGTATTTAAGTAATTATTGTTTAACAGACATTAACTAATTACGTTTAACTGAATTACTCCTAATAATAATTAATAAAAACAAAATAAATAAAACAGAAACAGACACAAACAAATTAAACATTTGTAACAATTTATAATACAATGTATTGATATTATTCGATGTCATCTTACATCGTATTGATATTTTGTTCAATGCTTATATGGAATCGATATACAAACGTGTTGTGTTTGATTCGACCCGATAATATCATCATGACTATGTAGATATAGAGGATTATTGCCCAGTCTCTACCAAAGCGTCATTATTTAGATTTTAGTATCTTATAAAGATAAATCGTTTTTAACAATAAACTGTTAATAACATGAAGCTATTGATATCTATAGAATTTAACACAACTGGCATATTCACAGTTTCGATTTTTTATTGTACTTATATTTTAATCCTATGCAGTTGAAATGACGTAATTTGGTCCTAAACTATCCGTGGCATAGAAAAACTTTTAGGTTTAATTAAATGGAATAACAACTTGACGTAAATTTCATAAAATTTTACTTGGTGACGGAGTGACACGACTCAAGAGTCGAAGGTGACAAACAGTGAAAATGTTTGATTGGATACACGTAAAAATACATCAAACTGTAAGCTGTGTCCTTGATGCTCTGTAGATAATTTAAAATAGCATAAAATTAAATTCACTACTGTACGTATAACGATATGATTCGACTGAAATATCTCGAGCAGAGAATATAATCACTTAGAACATTACGAGTTTTCCCTGCTTTTGTAACCAGAGATCTTCTTTGTTTCCAGAGATAAAATCTAGACATAAAAAACATTACACATAAATTGTTTGTTTAATTTATAAACTTTGATTGGTAAAAACAATTTCAACACCAGTATCAAAAAATTAAATATCATTTAGTCAACTAATTACGAAGATCCTTTGAAAAAATTTAACACGTGTTCAAAGCTAAGAACAAGCAAGAAGCTCGCCTGGTAGAGGTATTTCAACAACAACATTCTTTAAAAGCCCAAAATAACTGTAGGTATTCTACATTCATACCAGTACACGTTTACAATTTTTTTCTTGAGTGTTCTCATTATATTGGAATAGGTAATCGCTAGGTTCACAGTGTATTGTGACGAGCCTTTAGTGGTCCTTTGTTACCGTCCAAATAACAAAACGGTGTCTTTGTAGAAAGTCAGGGTGATTTAGTATTTATCTGCGACATAAAAGACGTAAAAGACATTGTCAATACAGAGAACTAACATTCATACAAATAGTAATTGTACAGTTTATCAGGGAGAAACTGTACGACACGAAATTCAATCAAAAATATTGTAAGTTACAACCGGTCTACGTACGAAACTATTAGTACATCTCAACTAAATTAAAAAAATAACGTATCACTTAACTGCTGATGAACAAGATAGCAAAGTACCTAATACACATTCTGTGTATCGATGTTCTTCACTCTAATAAATCACTGCAAATTAATAGATCCAATATGAATTGTGTCCTTTAAGATCAAGTAATGCTGGTACACACAGATATAATAATTCATTTAATTTTTAATTATTCTCAAATTGAAAAAATATTTCAATCTGTTGTCATCCTTCAGTACATACTAGTCCGAGCGATATTAAGCTCACAGAACATAACAGAAAGACATCAGCAGATATTACCAGTCATCACACGAATTGGTAATTTAAAGCAGGTTAAATGGAGGCAACAATTTTTGATTCAATTATTAATTACAAATTATTTTGCGACACAGTTATTCCTAGTTATTCAAATATCGAACTTTAGAAACCGACGTGTAGACGAGCTCCATAAGCACATTTAGATGTATTCGAACCCAACGTAATGTTGCTGCTAAAGAAAATCCGTCTTACTCCAAAGCTTATACTGCATGCAAAAGGTAGTACTCGTAATTGCTGTAATTTTTGTTCCTCTGTAGATGAAACAACTACCGCTAGTGGTGTGGCAAAAGATGAGATGGTTTTAAGGCTACAGATCTCATAGACCTCATATTGATAGCATAATAAACTGCGATACATGTATGTGTATGGCGTCTACCTCGCCAGATTAGGTGTGATTCCCATATACGAACTGTACAAATGTATCAAAGACAAGGATACGTTTCCTGTATGTGATGGTATTTCATGTTTCACGATGAAACAGTTACTTAAAAATAGAAACATAATAATTCTCTTCTTGAATTTATCTCAGGAAACGAAAAAACATCTCTGGTGACGAAAGCAGGCAAAAACTAGTAATGTTTTAATAAGTGATAGTATTCTCTGATCGAGATCTTTGAGATGGCTCGGCTGTTTTTAAATCATTTTGTTTTAAGTAGTGTTATACATTTAATTTTATGATTTTTGAGGATCTTAACAGCACCAAGGCACAAGCTTTAAATATGTGTCTATCCACAAGTTTTAGTGTATTTTTATATGTATCCGGTCACATTTTCACTGCTTGTCGTCCTAGATTTTGAGTCATGTGACCCAGTCATTGTGTCAAATTTTATGAAAGAAAGTCCAGAAATCTAAAAGTATTTGAAAAGAGAAACAACCAGCCTGCAGATTGTCAGGTGTTCTGGACCCCCAGCCCTCGGGGAATATACCATGCACCTACGTATAGGTTAAAAAGAACGAAAGTAACATGTTTGTTCAATAATGAAACAATTTCAATTCATATATTTGAAATCCCTTGTTGTTAACTTCAATGTGTTAATAGATCGCAAATGTAATATCTGGCGACATTATTGTTATCTAATAATTAGTTTATATTGTAGACGTAATAATAGCACTTGGCGCTCCGTCCTCTCTGAATACCCCGTTAGGGATACAACGTGAGGATATGTATGTATGAATCAGGAATAACTTAGTTAATTGCAATTGGTTGATGGCCGTTAAACAATACTTAATTAACTTATAGTAAACAGTAATTACCATGAACACAATGTGTTATGTACTCGTAAACATATATGAAATTTGGAATGTAGGCGTTTTTTTAAGAACTGCCTTAGATGGCATAGTGAAATTATAAAAAAAAAATACTAAAGGTATTCTCATTGATATGGTATTGAGGGCCGAAAAAAATTGAGAAGCGTATGAGGTATCTATAGTCATGTGTCCCTAAACGATGGAGAATTTTTAAAGGGATGCAATTAACGGCACTACAAAATTGGTTAAAATATACACACAATTGCTATGAGTTGCTAATAAAAAATATTTCATGCAATAAAATGTTACTCCTTCATTAAATCTATATTAGAAACTAACACACACCGAAACTTTAATGTGATCGGAACTTCAATCACATTAAAGTTTCAGTGATTGAAGTTGCAATCAACATTCAATCCAATCCAATATATATATCCCATTTTTAAATGATTCTTTTGCGTAAACATATATGTACATACTCCGAGAGATATGAGCTTCTAAAGTAATAAAAATTGTACCTTCCCTCTTTTACTTTCGTCTGGAGTGGAACATTCTAAATGCGAAAAAGTAGCAGAACTTGAAAAACATATTTTCATCTCAAATTACTTTCAATATGATATGTCGTATAGTTTTTGAGATGCGGGCCATTCAAGGTAACACGTTATTTTGAATTTAGCAAACACATATTTTATTTATTAGCGATCAATTTATTTATATGGACAATGGCGATTCATTCTCGTATATGTAATTGTTGTTCGGGAAACATAAAACAAAACTAAAAGTACAAATAATGTAGTTATACGTGATAAATTCCACGATTAACAGTCGTTTCATCGTGTTAAGATATTGTTATACATTTTTACAAAACAGCGAAATATTCCTGCATCAAATACAAACTAATAGTATATTATACCAGGTAAAGCATGGCAACAAAAGAATCGATTACAAATACAGGTCCCTAATGGCAACACCGTTAGGGGGGCGATTAGTTAATGGGCGGTACCTGCACGATACACATGCATATATACGAGGGGTCGTCAGCTTCTTTGGCAGTACGGCGCAGTACGGCGTAGACCAGTGAGAAAGCGAAAATTGTGTAAAGTACCTACCTATACGTAGTGCAGTTCAGTGTGGCCGGACGGCTAAAAGAGACTTACTTTACAGACATCACAGGTAAGAGCTTTGTATTTTATTTTCTTCTAGTAAGTCAGTACCGTAAAGCTATGAAACTTGTGTGTCTTTTACATTTTATTCCTAAAGGTTTTTATCGAATGAAATAAAAAATAAACAAACAAACATGTAAAATTAAGCCACAGGTTATCAATTGATTTGTCAAGCACTGACGGTTACAATCTGCGATTTATTTTAAACGAATATGAGTTTAAGATGAAATGGTAATAATAATATATATTATACTCTTTGATTATTTACTTGTAAAGTTCAAATTTGATGGATGACACGATACATATTTACGTTAGTAACTAATTAATCTGTGATACATAGTTTAACTTAATAAATACATTTCGTAGTATGTATGTTATTTATTTTTCATTAAAGGTCATAGTGGATACATTTTACAAGCTTTTATTGAACTCTACTTGTTGGTATACGTGAGTCAAATTTTGCAATCACATTTTGAACTTGTTCCATGTGACCGATACAATAATTTTCGTTCATGTTTAAAACAGATTTTTGAACATTATTTCGATTTCGATTTCAGCCGTTGTTTGAATTTTATTAATATGAATAATTTTAGATACCTGTAAAAATAACGGTCTTTTCATTTGTTTCAGATAATAGTAAAAGTAAAACATCATGTATTCTCCAAGTAATCCAAAAAGTCTGCAAGACACGGTGCTTTACTTTTTTGCGGCCCGCATGTGGAAGAAGTCAAACCTGTATAAACTGCTTGCAGAATTCGTGTACTTGCAATATATTGGTGGATGTAAGCATCCTGAGCGTCGGCGGAGATTAAAGGAAAATATAGATACAGAAGTAAAAAACGTATCCAAAACTATGACTGAAATTTTACCAGGGATTACAATTACTGAATGTGAAAAAAAATGGTTGGAGGTGTGTGGAAACTGTGAGTCATTCGCATTCGAAGTCGGAAGAGAAAAAGGTTTAAAATCCAGCAGTTTGGAGTTCTGTTTTAAACGAATTAAAATCACTAATTCGGGAACAATCAACAAACACGACTCAATAAGAAGCATACTCTGTGATTCGGAGCTAAACATACGACTACTTGACCTGGCTCATGAATATAAAGTCAACGTCAGGAGGATAGCTATGGTTCTGATGGACAAATATCAGTCGGACAAACGTGAAATACGGCGGTTACGTAAATTGGTATGGAAGGAGCTACCACGATCGAAGAAATTGCGCCCACCTAATATTGAAACTTTTACATTAATTTGTGATAGAGAGATAATACATGTATCTTTTTATTCATAACTTGATAAAAGAGAATTATTTATTGCGATAACAGTGAAAAAACTGTAGTTCGAAATCAATAAAAGGCAATATTCACAGTAACTAATCAGCACTTTAATTTCTTAATTTAGTGAAATCACAGTCCGCCTTCTTATCGCACACATTACCTAAAGAACACACGCAAGCACATTTTAGCCAACTTAAAAAAAATGTTGTATTACATTGGCAACTTAACACCCCCTATCAATGTAATACATACGTAATTTACAATAAAAAAATCAGTTGTTCACTAAATAAAAACAATACATTTTACACTTCTAAACCACATTCATGTATAAACTTAAACAACAGTTCTTTACCTAATGCTTTAGTAAACATATCGGCTATTTGTTCATCAGTTTTTACAAAAGTTGTTACAAAAGTCCCCCAAATCCCTGAAAGGTATTAAAGCATGTCAAGTAGAGAGTCCACCTATGAGATTATAAATATCCTCCTGTGATATTTTTATTTCGATGCAACTTAAATAATTTTAATGATAAATAAAATTATCGACTAAACTGCCGGCATCACTATTTTGAGTTCATGACCCATATACAATCTCGGGGAGTAGTGAATTACCAGCTAACTATTTTGCTAGGCATCTACCAGGCATCAGAAGACCACGCCCACAGCTAGATAGGTGTTGATAGATTGTTAAATGCTATGTGCCGTCGGCAAGCGCCTCGCGCCCGCTACATAGTATATGTAGGCCTACTGTAAGCAATTAAATCGCACGTCAGTTAACACCTCTTCTACTTCTTTGTTACTTGTTTGTCGACGCTTATGGATCAAAATTTTAATTCTTAAGTACTATGAAATAATTATTGTAAAGCAGATAAAAATATAGAAAATATGTGTAGACATTATAAGGTAGTATTTAAGTGTAACAATGATATGTTGGTAGGATACTGTGATGCCAACTGGGCAAGAGATTTAAAGGATGGAAAGTCTACAACAGGGTATTGTTTTAAAACAATGTTGTGTAAGTTTATCGTCTACCGAACCTGAATATGTTGCTATTAGTATGGCTGCTGGCGAAGCATCTTGGTTGATTAACTTGTTGAATGATTTTAATATCCAGTCCAGTTCTGTCTGTCCAGTCCCAATATTTTGTGATAATCAATCTGCAATAATGGTAGCGAATACAGATAGTGTTAAAAGATTGAAACACAGACATTCGATTCCATTTTATAAAAGAATTAGTAAAAAATTAATATTTTTTTTTAAATATACAAGATGTTACTAAAGTTCCGGTAATGCCTGAAGCGCGATAGAATGTTGAAAAGTGCGGTTATTTTTGTCTTAACTGTTAGGATTTCTGAAATAATTACCATCGAAGTTTTACAAAACAATCGCTATAATTTTTAAAGAATCCCATCCCTAGTGATCAGCTGTTCATCAAGTTTAAGGTCATCAACTACAAAATCATAGATTACATTTTTTCAGACTGCGGACATTTGTAAGTAATTTCTGCCTAAGCTTTCGTGTGCAAGATGTAAATGTAGTATTTGTATTGAACAAATTATTTTAACTTTTAGTGTGGGTATGTGATGTTATGTTTGTCTTTCGCGTTGCAAGGCTAAGAAACTAACGCCTAACACTAAAAGAGTTAATAAAAGTTTTTTCGGCAAATTATCCTAGTTAGATTTAGAAAATGAAAATTATAGTACGGATTGTTATGCTTCAGCTTTTAACGATACCGCGTTTGTTCCATAGGCACGCATATTATCCAGCTGTCTTACACAGACCCATCTCCTGTAGTTTAATCTTTGAAAATACCAGGCAATTATAATTTGGTGCTATTTTTTCAAAGCTTTTTATTTTTTCTACGTGGGTTCATGGGTTAATAATAAAAATAAGATGCAATGGTTTGCTTGATATGGAACTTCGTTCACTAGACCAGAAGATTTTTACCAGCAACGACCTTTACAGTTTCCTAAAAACAAAATAAACAATGCAAATAAGTAATTGAACTTTCTTTGCTCAGCAACATCAATTAGGCATCCAAGTTACATTGCAGGATATTTTGTGACATTTTTTACATTTCACTTTCATATCAATCAACCGCATCAATATCGAATTTCGGAAGGCGATAATTTTCATTTCATTTCGGTTAAAATATTTATCGTATCTTATTAGCTTACGATAGAAATACCCTTACTCCTGCTTCACTCTTTTTAGGGGACCCCTAAGATGACAAGGTAGACAAAGATATTGCAACTATCTTTGTCTTTCGAAGACATACCACCAGCGCGGTTTCCTTTGAAGCGGTGCGGTGTATGCTGTCAAAGAAAAACCGACCGTGCGCGACTTTATTTAGAGGAGTGCGTCATATGATGTCAAAGATAAACCGCCGACGCGGCTTTCTTTTATGTTTTGATTTCTTTGATGACACTACACATCAGTCGATCGTTAGCTGTAGGCATGATAGTATGTAGTTGTTTCCTTGAATGTGCGTAGATTAGTGGATACCTAATAAACGCAGCAACGCAGCCATTTTTCGACAGGCGAGGTTGTGCATAAAAGACAAAGGACGACACTTTGAACTTCTCCTCTAATTTTTAATGACTTAGAAATGTACCTACCGTTTTTGGTGTAGGTACTTTGTATATTTATGTAAAGACTTAAAACTTTCCTTCATTGATATTTGTAAGTGATACAAAGCAATTATCTTCTTTTTTACGTACCCCTTATATTACTGTTTTGAAATTAATACTGGATTAAAATTATTTTGAAAATGGGACCCTAATAGTATTATGGAGAGTTCGATATTCCGGCCTCTCAACAGCTACACCCACAATGCACATTTAAATTGCGTGCTCTCCTGGTATTTGGCTTCCTAAATTAATTTTAAGGGTTCCGTACTTTTGCATGATTTTTGATAAGTATTGTTTTTATACATTATTTATTTCTAATGTTACTTATGATTTCTTCTCGTTACTTTTATTGACAATTAAAAAGACGTACAATTTTTTCTTTCATAGATTACTGTTTATTCATGGCTATTATTTATTTCTAATATTTACTTATGATTTGTTCTCGTAGCTTTTATTTACATCTAGTGACCCTAGTACACGGGTAGAATAAAAAAAAAATACAGCCCATGTTACTCGCTGATAATGTAGCTTTCTAAGGTGAAAGAATTTTTGAAATCGGTTTAGTAGTTTTTGAGTTTATCCATTACATACAAACAAACAAAGTTAACCTCTTCATAATAGTAATGTAAATTAAAAAGACGTACAATGGTTGCTTTCATATAAAAAAAATGCAGTGCTCGATACGAAATATGAGTTTGAATCTTTGAAGATTCTGTTTTTTTTTTAATGTTGTATCGAGTTTTTTAGTATTCGAGTTTTTTAAGTATTGTATCGCATTTAAAAAATTCAGTTTCCAAACTCTAAAACGGCAAAAATTTTGTTTTTCCAAAAATTTTTTAAAATATGTAGTTCGATTGTCAATACGATTATAACGGGATCATGGTATTCATCGTGTTAATTTTACATTACTGTTTTTAATCATTGAAATTCTAGTTCCGAACGCCTACTAAGAAATCGAATGTTATTAAATTATTAAAATTTAAAATGGGTCCCTAAAAATAACTAACTCTCCCTTTCTTATATTACATAAAAACTGTAATAACAAAATAGCACACAAAATAGGTAATAATTTCATTGGTTTGCTTCGACCAATCGAAACTGCTTATTAGGTTTGTCGGCACCTTTGACTGTCGGAAGGTGAAACTTATTATTTTAGTCAGAGCTCTGAGCTGTTTACGTTAACATCTAATTTTTATTTATTTTATTTGTGAGTGAAAATGTGATGGTACGAAAGGAGACTACAATGTCATGATGTTGTGCTCGGAGCCGTTATTGGAAACTTTGTGACACTTTTTTTTCGTTTCATTACATACAAATTAGAATCAATCACGAATTTTATTTCCATTCCAAAATAATATTTGTTGAGGCACAGATTTATAAATGGAAGCAGATCAAACATAATTCACTCACACATAGATACCGTATAAGTAATAACACTGTCACTTTCATTGTAGTTTGAAATTGCATATCTTTATCCTTTTCTTTCATTTGTTGCAACACAATGGCACACGTAAACAATTCCGAAACCGTGGCAGCCGCCATCTTCCGCTTAAGTCAAAATAAGCGGAGTATGGCGTCTGTTTACTTGTGTAGTACATCACATGTTCGATGATTCATTATTTCTTGGTGTATAAACATTATTTTGGTTATTTAAAGTGCAAAAAATGGTACAAAAGTCTTGTACCCCCAATAGTTGCAACGCCTCGTACAGAAAAGCCCCGAAAATCACGTTCCATCGGTAAGTAAATCTGATGTTGCAAATTGTTTGATTACTGCATTCAGTTAGTTGATATTTTTGTATTTCGTGGCTCCGACACTTAAATATGTTGCAAACTATTAAAATTAAAGTTTCCTTATATTGTTTAAGGTTTTTTTATAGGTCTTTTATATTTTTGTACCAAGTACCTAACCAATTTTGACATTATTAGTACTTGTACCATAAAGAGGGCCTAATTCAGAGAAAACTGAGTCTCGTAATAAAATTAAATATTAACGGACGATTACTTGCAATGGTAATCCTTAGCATATCTGACATTCTGCGCTAGTTACTTCTGGCACACATTGAAAAACAGTGAAATGATGTGTTTGATGCACATCTATAATGAGTTCTTAGATAATGTAATAAGGAAACAATCCGATTAATAAATAAAAGACTGAAAACATGTTTTGTTTTATTGTGTAAGCTATTTTAGTTTTTATTTTCAATGTGATCGATCACCCATCGACTATTTCCCGATTTCTTTTAATTTTTGAGTTTTATGCGTAATTTAGAAAAAATAATAATCAAAGGACAAAGCATAGCGATGAAGAGTTATTTAATGTTTTATAAAACATTCACTGACGCTTATCTCCTTTGAAAAATAGTTAACGATAACACTCGTCTGATATAAAACTTGTTCTATTTTCTCATAACCAAGTCTCTAACACTTACAGTAAAGCAATGGTAAGTAGGCTTTACTGGAGTTACAAAGGACTGTTAAACGAAATTCCTCCAACTCCTCTCACTCGCACACAACTTTAACCTACAATATACTATAATTTTTGCACTTAAAACTCCCAAAAGCACAAAAAATAGCAAATCTGAATTTTGAATAAAATGCCAACCACGCTTCTTTTGTTCGCGCCAAAAAGTCTAAATTCAAAACTGTCACTTCCCTGATTATCAACTTTCGCGACTTTTAAAAATATATCGTTTATGTCATTAAACTTCATGTACCCACATAAATCGAACTTCAAGCAAGGTCATCACATGTACATGCGGCGCAAGACCAGCAGCGCAAAGCCGTCAGGCCTCATGTATCGAACGAACAATCATAATATTGTATCGTGGAGCCATTGGGAACACTCCAAATTACATCCTTCATGTGATAAAAACAATCTACAAAAAGAAGGAATATAATAAAGTAATAATCTCTAATACTAGTATATCAATTAATTTTATCCTTATTTATATTAACAAAAAGTACATACATACGTTAATATTTTCAAACTTAAAACTACACATTATCTTTATTTTATCCTTATTTTATCACATGAAAAATATAATTTGGAGTGTCTCAAATAGTCCCGCTCTAAGATAATACACAATATTTATATATATTTTTATATATATTTTTTTTTTCCGATATAACTAAGTACATAAATTGTTTAATTAATTATAAATTTTTTTTTTAATTACGTTCTCAAAAGTTTTTACAATATTAGAATTTGAAGCTCCTTTTTAAGCATATAATGCTTGTACCAAGGAGCTTCGCTCCTCCATCGCTGTCGTTTTAAATTTACCAAATTTAGTTGTTACATACAAAAACAAAATAGAAAAAATTTACAATAAAATTAGCTTAAAAACTAATGCACGTGCATACATGCGTGCGTGTGCGCGTGTGCGTGCGCGTGTGCATGTGTGTGTGTGCGTGCGCGTGTGTGTGTGTGTGCGTGTGCGTGCGCGCTTGTGTGTGTGATTGCGTGTGTGTGATTGAATAATGTGTGTGATATGAAAAATACATGTATGCTATTTTTATTATTATATCAATATTATGAAAAACCTATACAAGTATAAATGTCTATGTACGTATAGTTAGAGAAGTGTCTCTATCTCCTCATATGTAAGTGGTATCATCCATCCATTTACTAATTTCTTACAATCATAATATTGTTTGTTATATATGTCTATATCTTTATTTATCTTATTATTCAAAAATGCTGAGCGCTTATTAAATTGGGTACTTGCAAACATTGTTTTAGTTTCTGGAACTGGTGATACTTTAAAATGTTTTCTTCTCTTGTTTTCTAGGGTCTTAATATATGGTAAAGATTTATGTTTTTTGAGAATGATGTTACAAATATATAGTTTTCTAACAGATTGTAAATTACTGATTTTATAAAGATTTTCTGTAGAGAATCTCCGTTTTTTAAAATACATTACTTTTATTAATGTTCTTTGTGCTCTTTCGACCTGCAAAAACTTTGTTTTTAATGCCCCTCCCCATATTGAAATGCAATATATTAATATTGATTGCACTAAAGCTACATATATGTCATTAAGAAGATTTTTTGAACAGTCATGATCTTTATTAATGACAGAGTCTTTAGTGTTTATTTTCGGAACAATGTGTCTTAATGTTTTAAAAATCCAAGTTAATTTTCTAACTCTACTAGTAACTTGTTCAAGTTGAGGATACCATGATAGTCTTTGATCTAAAATAACTCCTAGGTATTTCGTTTGTGTGACTTTATCAATTTTGGGGCAGCTACAGTTTCCGCCATTATTGTGACAGCTATGTATCTTGATATCGAGATCATATTTGGTTGCGATCTGTTGTATATGCTAAAGCAAATAAAGTTTGTTTTAGAAGTGTTAAGAGTGAGAAGATTATTTCTTAGCCATTGACTTACTTCGGACATGCCTTTTTCGGCATTAACCCTGGCATCATCCCAAGTTGAGCCATTGAATACAATGGCTGTGTCATCGGCGTAAGAAAACACTTTTGCATTATTTAGTTTTATGTTGCAGAGATCATTTATATAAATTAGAAATAAAGTAGGGCCCAAAACACTTCCCTGTGGGACACCGTATGAGATATCTTTTACTCCACTGCGCCACTGATCAAGTTTCACCATTTGCTTTCTATTAGAGAGGTATTCCTTAAATAGGGACATTGGTGTTCCTCTGATTCCTATTTTCTCTAATTTACGTAAAAGGATAGGGATAGAGACGGTATCAAAGGCTTTTTTCAGATCGAGAAATATAGCTAAGCTCTTCTCCCCTTTATCTAGCTGATCACTTATTAAGCCAGTTAGGTCTATTATTGCGTCTTCGGTTGATTTCTTTTTCCTAAAGCCGTATTGTGAGGGAGATAATATGTGAAATGTGTCCAAATAATTGAGAAGCCTATTATTAATTAATTTTTCCAAAATTTTTGAAATACTTGGCAAGACTGAGATAGGTTTGTAGTTGCTAATTTCATCTCTATCCCCACTCTTATAGACAGGAGTAACCAGAGATCGTTTCAGCGAAGTTGGAAATATACCGTTATTGAAACAAAGATTTGCAATATAGATACCCACTCCTTAATGCGGCCCTGAGTTTTGTATGTGTGTGAGTAATATTTGTTAGTGTTAAATTTGCCACGCATTTTGAACCGATAGGTATAGTCTGCTTCCATTTAAAAGTCTGTGTGTTGAGGTTAGTGTGTGACAGATGACAATTGTCTACGATACAATGATTAATAGGTAACGCGTTCGGAAAGTTGTTCGCAATAGAGTACGTAGTACTACTTCATTTCTTCTCAAGTAAAATCAATAAATATTGCAATTTAAGTGTATATTATTTAAACCAGAACATAATATAGTAAACTTTTAATTATTTAGTTGTTTTCATTGTAATGTTCGTTGTTACTTTCGTTAAAATCTACATTCACTTACGTTTCGTTCAGTAATCACATTGAATGTTTGGATACATCGACAGTGATAATTATCGTGGTAATAAATCGGTAATCGATTTTCTTTGTATAAAATATATATTTGTTATAAACAAAATAAAACAATTTTAGACGGTGATGATTTGATTCGGTTTTAATATAATTTATCCAGGTTTGCTTTCCCATTTTGACGATGAGATAAATAAATGAAGTTGTAAAAATTTAAATACGAGTAATTCCTAATACTCGATTGTATTCGATAAAGGAGAGACGAGTGTTGTTATATATATATCTGTTTCACAAATCAAGTAGAATAGAATGTTCGAGCAAATGGGCATTGCTTCCGGCTTGTTTTTCAGTGGCTACTTTTATCTAGATCATTCTAATTCTATTGTGGAACTGTCAATCTGACATTTTGATGTTGTCACTTCGAAATTTTCAGACACTTCCTATTGGTCGATGTCTTTTCAGAGACTTGCTGTCTCTTTCTTATTAATTAAACCTCAGACTGAAACCTGAGTAGTTTTCAGTTACATTAATAATGACGTGAGAGGGTACAAATTTTGTCGAGGTGTAGTATCTTATTTATTATTTCTAATATTTTGAAAGTCCCATGATAGACCTCATGGTAAGTAGAAAGTGGAGTTGTAGTTTTGTTTTAAAAGTATTTTCCTTGGTGCTTAGTTCAGTGTATTAACCCTAGGAATTTTGTTACAGGGTTTCAGGCTAAGTTCCTTGTGTAATTCCATGTGTGATTACATGTTTACTTCCATGTTTACTTCCAATGTTTCGCAAGGTGACACAACGTTTGCATACCACTGGTAGTGTTCTCAGTTCCACTAGCGAAGGACTTTCTGTCACACAAATGTAGACTTCAAAGAACAGATAGATTTTAGAACACTTTACAATTGAGTCCAGAAGTAGTAAACGAAGCGCTGCCGCCATTCTCAGCACGAATCACATGACCGTATGGCGGTTTCTAAACTTTGGTGGCCAGTACCATCACGGTACCATTTCCATTTTCAACGTATATCGGAACGAACCGCTTTGTTTCGAACGGCGAGAGAGACAGCTTTGTGACTTAAAGAGTGCGTGTATTATTGTTTGTGTTAGTGCGATTAATGGAACGGCAACTTATGTGTTCTTTCGAAAGGATGCCTAATTTCCTTGGATGGGCTCTAAGCGGCTGCATTGTGAGTCATCAAACTTTCAGTATGTATATTACATTATTAACTATGTATCTTTAGCGATAGGTTAGTGCGCGTTATAATTGCAAGCAGTAGGTATGTATAGCAGGCCGCGCCGTGCCATCGGCAAACAGTACAGATAGCGAGAGCTACTAGACACGCATCTGTACAATATTTCAACGCCTATTATTTATCAACTAGTTTTTATTTATTTTATTCACGCGATATAATTGCTAACAGTAGGTACTTAAGTACTTTATAACAGGCGCGAGCCACGTGCCGTCGGACTACAGCTTGCGAGAGCTAACAGATACGCATATCTGTACAGTATTTCAACATGTATTATTTATTAAGTAGCTTTTATTTATTTTGTTTATTGAGTAACGCGCAATATATGTATGCGCGATATAGGTATATTTATGTATTATGTAGCAGGCGTGCGCCACGTTCCGTCGGCACTTAGCGCAACTTGTGAGATTTAACAGACATATCTGTACAGTATTACCACACCCATTATTTATTAAGTAGCTTTTGCACATACATATCTTCACGCTGTATCCCGAACGGGGTAGTCAGAGAGGACGGAGTGCTAAACTTTTCAATTTTGACATACTTCCTTCGCTTCCTCTAATCTCATCATTCTCCTGACACATTTTCGCTTAGATATGCGCATAACAGGGTGAAGTAGTACAACAAACAAGTACACAAACAAGTTTTAAACAAACAAGTAACAAAGAAGCAGAAGAAGTGTTAAGACACGTGCGATTTAATTGCTTACAGTAGGCCTACATGTACTATGTAGCGGGCGCGAGGCTCTTGCCGACGGCACATAGCATTTAACAATCTATCAACACCTATCTAGCTGTGGGCGTGGTCTTCTGATGCCTGGTAGATGCCTAGCAAAATAGTTAGCTGGTAATTCACTACTCCCCGAGATTGTATATGGGTCATGAACTCAAAATAGTGATGCCGGCAGTTTAGTCGATATTTTTATTTATCATTAAAATTATTTAAGTTGCATCGAAATAAAAATATCACAGGAGGATATTTATAATCTCATAGGTGGACTCTCTACTTGACATGCTTTAATACCTTTCAGGGATTTGGGGGACTTTTGTAACAACTTTTGTAAAAACTGATGAACAAATAGCCGATATGTTTACTAAAGCATTAGGTAAAGCTTTAACTATTGTTTAAGTTTATACATGAATGTGGTTTAGAAGTGTAAAATATATTGTTTTTATTTAGTGAACAACTGTTTTTTTTATTGTAAATTACGTATGTATTACATTGATAGGGGGTGTTAAGTTGCCAATGTAATACAACATTTTTTTTAAGTTGGCTAAAATGTGCTTGCGTGTGTTCTTTAGGTAATGTGTGCGATAAGAAAGCGGACTGTGATTTCACTAAATTAAGAAATTAAAGTGCTGATTAATTACTGTGAATATTGCCTTTTATTGATTTCGAACTACAGTTTTTTCACTGTTATCGTAATAAATAATTCTCTTTTATCAAGTTATGAATAAAAAGATACATATATAATCTCTCTATCACAAATTAATGTAAAAGTTTCAATATTAGGTGGGCGCAATTTCTTCGATCGTGGTAGATCCTTCCATACCAATTTACGTAACCGCCGTATTTCACGTTTGTCCGACTGATATTTGTCCATCAGAACCATAGCTATCCTCCTGACGTTGACTTTATATTCATGAGCCAGGTCAAGTAGTCGTATGTTTAGCTCCGAATCACAGAGTATGCTTCTTATTGACTCGTGTTTGTTGATTGTTCCCGAATTAGTGATTTTAATTCGTTTAAAACAGAACTTCAAACTGCTGGATTTTAAACCTTTTTCTCTTCCGACTTCGAATGCGAATGACTCACAGTTTCCACACACCTCCAACCATTTTTTTTCAAATTCAGTAATTGTAATCCCTGGTAAAATTTCAGTCATAGTTTTGGATACGTTTTTTACTTCTGTATCTATATTTTCCTTTAATCTCCGCCGACGCTCAGGATGCTTACATCCACCAATATAATGCAAGTACACGAATTCTGCAAGCAGTTTATACAGGTTTGACTTCTTCCACATGCGGGCCGCAAAAAAGTAAAGCACCGTGTCTTGCAGACTTTTTGGATTACTTGGAGAATACATGATGTTTTACTTTTACTATTATCTGAAACAAATGAAAAGACCGTTATTTTTACAGGTATCTAAAATTATTCATATTAATAAAATTCAAACAACGGCTGAAATCGAAATCGAAATAATGTTCAAAAATCTGTTTTAAACATGAATGAAGATTATTATATCGGTCACATGGAACATGTTCAAAATGTGATTGCAAAATTTGACTCACGTATACCAACAAGTAGAGTTCAATAAAAGCTTGTAAAATGTTTGCAATATGACGTTTAATGAAAAATAAATAACAAACATACTACGAAATGTATTTACTAAATTAAACTATGTGTCACAGATTAATTAGTTACTAACGTAAATATGTAGTATGTCATCCATCAAGTTAGAACTTTACAAGTAAATAATCAAAGAGTATAATATATATTATTATTACTATTTCATCTTAAACTCATATTCCTTTCAAATAAATCGCAGATTTTAACCGTCAGTGTTTGTCGAATCAATTGATAACCTGTGGCTTAATTTTACATGTTTGTTTGTTTATTTTTTATTTAATTCGATAAAAACCTTTAGGAATAAAATGTAAAAGACACACAAGTTTCATAGCTTTATGGTACTGACTTACTAGAGGAAAATAAAATACAAAGCTCTTACCTGTGATGTCTGTAAAGTAAGTCTCTTTTAGTCGTCCTGCCACACTGAACTGCACTACGTATAGAGGTAGGTACTTTACACACTTTTCGCTTTGTCACTGGTCTACGCCGTACTGCCAAATTTTTTTTTTTTTTTTTTGGTTTCTGAGAGGCGAAATGAAACCCCCGCGGGCTACCCAGCCGGACTCTACGCCGACTGGGGAGTGTCGGACTCGAACCGACTAAACAAAACCCCTCTTTGCTGTTAGCCCTAGTGGCTTTTACAGCGTCACAGATCGCGTTGGGGCGAGCGCTGAAGGCGCCCTGCCAGATGGTCGACCGCCTGAGGGTTCCTCCAGCCGAGGGATGCCTCGTATGGAGGGCGGACCTCGGGCTCAAGGCGTCGCCAGGGGAGCTTTCCGCACCTGCGTGCATCTTAACGGGCTTCCTATTCGGGTAAGGGCCGGGCCTCTAGCGGACCCGGCCGGCGAGGCGGCTGAGGGCCGGTTAGTGTGCCTAGTGTTCCGCGTGGCAGTTTACAATGTGGCTTAAGGCCCGCGTGTGTGCGTGTAGAGCTACGTGATCGAGCTTCTAAACGTGAGACCCTACGGGTGTCGCGGGGGTCGTCCTCGCCTCCGCCGGTAGGGCCGGTGCGGTCGTAGTGTGTAGGTTGGCATGTTCGAGTTCGAACGTGTAATGTCGTCGTCGCTGTCGCCTAACACATGTCTAGGCCTACGATAGCGTTTGCGGACGCGGGGATCGGGGGTGTACGATGACGCCCTGACCACTAGGGGGTTCGGGTGTAAGGAGGAACGGTGAAAGAAGCGTTGGGACGCCTCTTTTAGATATCGAGGTATAGAGGGCAATTCTAGGTCGTAGTGGAGATCTACGTTGCGCACGTAAGGAGGGGCACCGGTGGTCCTGCGCATGAACCTATTCTGAATAACTTGAAGGGAGTACGTCATGATAGGCCTGACGCACGTCTTATATAAGGTAACTTTATGTCTGAGGGACATTTTGCTTTTAGCGCAAATGAGCATGTTGAGACGGCCGAGGACGAACGCGGCGCGGTCGCGGACCGTTTTGATGTGTTGGCCGAAGGTCATGGCACTGTCAAGGGTGACTCCTAAGTATTTGACTTTCCTAGTCCAAGGGATATCCTGGCCGAAAAGCGTAATTGTTCTGAGAGTGTTAGCGCGGCGGGTGCGGCTGGTCGTCGTGCCCCTCGAGAAATACACGGCGGCGCTTTTCTCGGGGTTGACTTCGATTCTCCAAAGACGGAACCACTCGCCTAGGCTCGTGACCGCGACTTGGAGGAGTTGGGAGACTCTGAGGCGACTCCGGTCTGATGTGAACAGAGCGGTATCGTCCGCGAATAGGGCGAGCTCTACAACGGGAGTTTTGGGGACGTCGTTCGTGTAGAGCGAGTAGAGCGTATTGTATAATAGTTATTATATTATTTAGTTATTAGTTATTATTATTAGTTATTATATTATATTATTGTAATAATAGTTAGGTTAAAACTTCGAAGTTGGCTTTTAATTAGGTATTTGAATAGGAATATGTGATTCAATAGATATGTGAAGTTACTCGACAAAAACATTCTCCTTCGTATAAGTATTCTCGCAGGGAACAACTGTAAGGTCAAATACATAGATCTTTTAAACATTTGCTTTAAGATTACCGATTAACTCTTTTAAAGTTTCTTTTACTTAAGGGTTCAGTGTTACTTTTTATACAGTTTGATATTTTTGTAATCTAAGTCTAATTGGACATGAATAAATAAAATCCAAAGCAATATTAGAAGTAACTGGAAACAAATCAGGATAAGATTTAAAGTGGTTTGGTTATGGTATTATTTACACGATTTATTTACACTTTTTGTTATAGTATTATTTACAAGAGGAGGTTACTTGACTCACACCTCACGTGTTTACCGCCTTGTGTTATGTGTCGTAAAATAATTTGTAATTAATAATTGAATCAAAAATTGTTGCCTCCATTTAACCTTCTTTAAATTACCAATTCGTGTGATGACTGGTAATATCTGCTGATTTCTTTCGTTATGTTCTGTGTGCTTAATATCTCTCGGACTATGTACTGAATACTGAATACTGAATACTGAACAACGGATTGACATATTTTTTCAATTTGAGAATAATTAAAAATTAAATGAATCATTATCTCTGTGTGTACCAGTATTACTTGATCTTAAACGACACAATTCATATTGAATCTATTAATTTGCAGTGATTTATTAGAGTGAAGAACATCGATACACAGAATGTGTATTAGGTACTTTGCTATCTTGTTCATCAGCAGTTAAATGGTACGTTATATTTTTAATTTAGTTGAGATGTACTAATAGTTTCGTACGTAGACCGGTTGTAACTTACAATATTTTTGATTGAATTTCGTGTCGTACAGTTTCTCCCTGATAAACTGTACAATTACTATTTGTATGAATGTTAGTTCTCTGTATTGACAATGTCTTTTACGTCTTTTATGTCGCAGATAAATACTAAATCACCCTGACTTTCTACAAAGACACCGTTTTGTTATTTGGACGGTAACAAAGGACCACTAAAGGCTCGTCACAATACACTGTGAACCTAGCGATTACCTATTCCAATATAATGAGAACACTCAAGAAAAAAATACTGTACTGTGTACTGGTATGAATGTAGAATACCTACAGTTATTTTGGGCTTTTAAAGAATGTTGTTGTTGAAAAACGTCTACCAGGCGAGTTTCTTGTTTGTTCTTCTCAGCTTCGAACACGTGTTAAATTTTTTCAAAGGGTCTTCGTAATTAGTGGACTAAATGATATTTAATTTTTTTGATACATTATTTACGGTACCGTGCAACTAAATGTAAATAAAATGGGTGTCGAAATTGTTTTTACCAATCAAAGTTTATAAATTAAACAAACAATTTATGTGTACTGTTTTTTGTATCTAGATTTTATCTCTGGCAACAAAGAAGAAGATCTCTGGTTATAAAAACAGGGAAAACTCGTAATTTTCTAAGAAGTGATCATGTTCTCTGCTCGAGATATTTCAGTCGAATCATATCGTTATACGTACAGTAGTGAATTTAATTTTATGCTATTTTAAATTATCTACAGAGCATCAAGTCACACGGCTTTTAGTTTGGTGTATTTTTACATGTATCCGATCAAAGAGTTAGAAGCCACATTTGCACTGTTTCTCATTCGATTCCATTTTATAAAAGAACTAGCTGTACCCGCGACTTCGTCCGCGTGGAAAAATGTTCCTTGACCTCTTTAGGTTACTGAGGTTACCCGAGGTTACCCATATTGTTGGTGTTAAAAAAAAAGTTATTCTCTATAATGGAACATCTGCCATATTAGATTTATGATGACGTCACATATACAAAAACCTGCATATTCCATTTCATTCGATACCCATATTGTTAGTTTTGAACGAAAAAGTTATTTCCTTCTGTGGAACATCTGCCATATTAGATTTATGATGACGTCACATATACAAAAACCTGCGTATTCCATTTCATTCGATACCCATATTGTTAGTTTTGAACGAAAAAGTTATTTCCTTCTATGGAACATCCGCCATATTGGATTTATGATGACGTCACATGTCCAGAAACGTTCCCCTGTGTATTTCATTTCATTTGACACCCATATTGTTGGTGTCGAACGAAAAACTTATTTCCTATTATGGAACATCCGCCATATTGGACTTATGATGACGTCACATGTCCGGGAATTTTCCCCTGCGTATTCCATTTCATTTGATACCCATATTGTTGGTGTTGAACAAAAAAGTTATTTCCTATTATGGAACATCCGCCATATTGGATTTATGATAGCGTCACATATACAAAAACCTTCCTCTGCGTATCCCACTTCATTCGACACCCATATTGTTGGTATTGAACAATACTCCGAGAAACCTAGAACATGACACCCATGTAGATCTATCAAAAAAAAAAAAATTCACCATCTTAGATTACAAAATGAACGTCATTTTCGTAATCAGCACCCCGAGGTACTTAGAATTTGACAGCCATATCGATTTATCCAAAAAACTAATATTCGCCATCTTGGATTTGAAAATAAAAGTCATTTTCGTAATCAGCACCCCGAAAAACCTAGAATTTGATACCCATATCGACTTATCCAAAAAAAGTAATATTCGCCATCTTGGATTTGAAAATTAACATCATTTTCGTAATTTGCACCCCGAGAAACCTAGAATATGATACCTATGTCGATTTAACCAAAAAAATAATAATCGCCATCTTGGATTCGAAAATAAACATAATTTTCGTAATCAGCACCCCGAGAAACCTATAATGTGACACCCATATCGATTTATCCAAAAAAGTCATTTTCGCCATCTTGGATTTGAAAATGAAAGTCATCTTCGTAATCAGCACCCGAAAAACCTAGAATTTGATACCCATATCGAATTATCCAAAAAAAAAGTAATATTCGCCATATTGGATTTGAAAATGAACATCATTTTCGTAATTAGCACCCCGAGAAACCTAGAATATGATACCTATGTCGATTTATCCAAAAAAATAATAATCGCCATCTTGGATTCGAAAATAAACATAATTTTCGTAATCAGCATCCCGAGAAACCTAGAATTTGATACCCGTATCGATTTATCCAAAAAAAGTAATAATCGCCATCTTGGATTTGAAAATGAATATCATAACATTCGCCATATCGGATTTATGGTGACGTCACATATGTATCTACCTTCCCCTGCGTATTCTATTTCATTTGATACCCATATTGTTAGGGTTTAGCATTATAAAGTTCCCCTATAAAGTTTCATCCCCTTTTTCACCCCTTTAGGGGTAATTTTTAATAAAAAAGAAAACTATGTTTTTTTAATGGAAAAGGTGTATCTCTGTACCAAATTACATCTTAATCGGCTCAGCGGTTAAAAATTTCCCATACGAAGTTTTATCCCCCTTTTCACCCCTTTAGGGGTAGATTTTTGAAAAATAAAGTGGCCTATGTTCACCCCCTGGCGTCAAACTATCTCTATGCCAAATTTTATCAAAATCTGTCCGGCGGTTTAGCCGTGAAAACGGAACAGACAGACAGACAGACAGACAGACAGACAGACAGAGAGACTTTCGCATTTATAATATTAGTACGGATTATTAGTATGGATATGGATATGGATATGGATTAGTAAAAAATTTTTTTTTTTTAATATGTGTAAACTGATGAACAAATAGGCGATATGTTTACTATAGCATTAGGTAAAGAACTATTGTTTAAGTTTATACCTGAATGTGGTTTAGAAGTGTAAAATGTATTGTTTTTATTTAGTGAACAGCTGATTTTTTTTATTGCAAATTACGTATGTATTACACACAGATTTATAAATGGAAGCAGAACAAACATAATTCACTCACACATAGATACCGTGTAAGTAATAAGAATAGCACTGTCACTTTCATTGGAGTTTAAAATAGTATATCTTTATCTTTTTCTTTCATTTGTTGCAACACAAGGCCACACATAGACAATTCCGAAACCGTGGCAGCCGCTATCTTCTGCTTAAGTCAAAATAAGCGGAGTATAGCGTCTGTTTACTTGTGTAGTACGTCACATGTTCGATGATTAAATATTTCTTGGTCTATAAACATTATTTTGGTTATTTAAAGTGCAAAATATGGTACAAAAGTGTTGTACCTCCAATAGTTGCAACGCCTCATACAGAAAAGTCCCGAAAATCACGTTCCATCGGTAAGTAAATCTGATGTTGCAAATTGTTTGATTACTGCATTCAGTTAACTGATATTTTTGTGTTTCGTGGCTCCGACACTTAAACATGTTGCAAACTATTAAAATTAAAGTTTCCTTATGTTGTATAAGGTTTTTTTTTATAGGTTTTTTATATCTTTGTACCAAGTACCTAACCAATTTTGACATAATTAGTACTTGTACCTTAAAGAGGGCCTAATTCAGAGAAACTGAAACTGAGTCTCGTAATAAAATTAAATATTAACGGACAGGTACCTAAGGTTAAGCAACTATCTATTTTTTGCAACTATCTTTTGATTTTGATGTTTACTTTGTTAATATCGCGTTTCTAAAGGATGAAAATCTTCAAATTTGTTGGTTAAAGAACTACACAAAAGAAATACATAAGAAAGGTTACATAGAACAAACTGGCAGCCCAATTCTGGCAGTTTTTTGTGCTCAAAACATTTTGAACCCCATTTGTTATGTAAAGAGATACCCCGTAAAACCCTGTTGTTGTTTGAACATGAAAATTAACATACCTATTAAAAATGAACATGTTATCGCCAAATTAATCTCTAGTCGCTATGCTGGGATGAACCTGGGCCAGTGTTGTTTAGAAAAAAGCCAGTGCTGGAAGCCATACTTCATAATTACAAAATTATTTTTAATTTATTGATAAAATAATACAACTTTGCTTGACTTTATTATGCATAAATTGTGTGTTCACATGTAAAAATGGTGAAAACAAATATGGATATCTCGAGGCGAATAATGACAAATAGATTACTTGCAATGGTAATTAATCCTTAGCATATCTGACGTTCTGCGCTAGTTACCTCTGGCACACATTGAAAAACAGTGAAATGATGTGTTGGATGCACATCTATAATGAGTTCTTAGATAATGTAATAAGAAAACAATCCGATTAATAAATAAAAGACTAAAAACATTCTTTGTTTTTTTGTGTAACCTATTTTAGTTTTTTTCTCAATGTGATCGATCACTCATCGACTATCTCCCGATTTCTTTTAATTTTTGAGTTCATTCACTGACGCTTATCTCCTTAGAAAAATAGTTAACGATAACACTCGTCTGATATAAAACTTGTTCTATTTTCTCATAACCAGGTCTCTAACACTTACAGTAAGTGCCAAAAAGTCTAAATTCAAAACTTTCACTTGCCTGATTATCATCTTTCCCGACTTTTAAAAATATGTCGTTTATGTCATTAAACTTCATGTACCCACATAAATCGAACCGCAAGCAAGGTCATCACAATGTACATGCGGCCCAAGACCAGCAGCGCAAAGCCGTCAGGCCTCATGTATCGAACGAACAATCATAATATTGTATCGTGGAACTATTGGGAACACTCCAAATTACATCATTCATATGACAAAAAGAAGGAATATAATAAAGTAATAATCTCTAATACTAGTACATTACTTTATTTTATCACATGAAAAATATAATTTGGGGTGCCCAAATAGTCCCGCTCGTAGATAATACGCAGTATGAGCACCCACTCCTTAATTCGGGCCTGAGTTCTGCATGTGTGTGAGTAATATTTGTTAGTGTAAATTTGCCATGCATTTTGTATCGATGGGTATAGTCTGCTTCCATTTAAAAGTCTGTGGTATTACATCGATAGGGGGTGTTAAGTTGGCAATGTAATACAATATTTTTTTTAAGTTGGCTAAAATGTGCTTGCGTGTGTTCTTTAGGTAATGTGTGCAATGAGATGGCGGACTGTTATTTCACTAAATTAAGAAATTAAAGTGCTGATTAGTTACTGTGAATATTGCCTTTTATTGATTTCGAACTACAGTTTTTTCACTGTTATCGCAATAAATAATTCTCTTCTATCAAGTTATGAATAAAAAGATACATATATAATCTCTCTATCACAAATTAATGTAAAAGTTTCAATATTAGGTGGACGCAATTTCTTCGATCGTGGTAGATCCTTCCATACCAATTTACGTAACCGCCGTATTTCACGTTTGTCCGACTGATATTTGTCCATCAGAACCATAGCTATCCTCCTGACGTTGACTTTATATTCATGAGCCAGGTCAAGTAGTCGTATTTTTAGCTCCGAATCACATAGTATGCTTCTTATTGAGTCGTGTTTGTTGATTGTTCCCGAATTAGTGATTTTAATTCGTTTAAAACAGAACTCCAAACTGGTGGATTTTAAACCTTTTTCTCTTCAGACTTCGAATGCGAATGACTCACAGTTTCCACACACCTCCAACCATTTTTTTTCACATTCAGTAATTGTAATCCCTGGTAAAATTTCAGTCATAGTTTTGGATACGTTTTTTACTTCTGTATCTATATTTTCCTTTAATCTCCGCCGACGCTCAGGATGCTTACATCCACCAATATAATGCAAGTACACGAATTCTGCAAGCAGTTTATACAGGTTTGACTTCTTCCACATGCGGGCCGCAAAAAAGTAAAGCACCGTGTCTTGCAGACTTTTTGGATTACTTGGAGAATACATGATGTTTTACTTTTACTATTATCTGAAACAAATGAAAAGACCGTTATTTTTACAGGTATCTAAAATTATTCATATTAATAAAATTCAAACAACGGCTGAAATCGAAATCGAAATAATGTTCAAAAATCTGTTTTAAACATGATAGAAGATTATTATATCGGTCACATGGAACATGTTCAAAATGTGATTGTAAAATTTGACTCACGTATACCAACAAGTAGAGTTCAATAAAAGCTTGTAAAATGTATGCAATATGACGTTTAATGAAAAATAAATAACAAACATACTACGAAATGTATTTACTAAATTAAACTATGTATCACAGATTAATTAGTTACTAACGTAAATGTGTAGTATGTCATCCATCAAGTTAGAACTTTACAAGTAAATAATCAAAGAGTATAATGTATATTATTATTACCATTTCATCTTAAACTCATATTCGTTTCAAATAAATCGCAGATTTTAACTGTCAGTGTTTGTCGAATCAATTGATAACCTGTGGCTTAATTTTACATATTTGTTTGTTTATTTTTTATTTAATTCGATAAAAACCTTTAGGAATAAAATGTAAAAGACACACAAGTTTCATAGCTTTATGGTACTGACTTACTAGAAGAAAATAAAATACAAAGCTCTTACCTGTGATGTCTGTAAAGTAAGTCTCTTTTAGCCGTCCTGCCACACTGAACTGCACTACGTATAGAGGTAGGTACTTTACACACTTTTCGCTTTGTCACTGGTCTACGCCGTACTGCCAAAGAAGCTGACGACCCCTCTTATATATGCATGTGTATCGTACAGGTACCGCCCATTAACTAATCGCCCCCCTAACGGTGTTGCCATTAGGGACCTGTATTTGTAATCGATTCTTTTGTTGCCATGCTTTACCGGGTATAATATACTATTAGTTTGTATTTGATGCAGAAATATTTCGCTATTTTGTAAAAATTTATAACAATATCTTAACACGATGAAACGACTGTTAATCGTGGAATTTATCACGTATAACTACATTTTTTGTACTTTTAGTTTTGTTTTATGTTTCCCGAACAACAATTACATATACGAGACTGAATCGCCATTGTCCAAATAAATAAATTGATCGCTAATAAATAAAATATGTGTTTGCTAAATTCAAAATAACGTGTTACCTTGAATGGCCCGCATCTCAAAAACTACACGACATATCATATTTAAAGTAATTTGAGATGAAAATATGTTTTTCAAGTTCTGCTACTTTTTTGCTTTTGGAATTTTCCACTCTAGTCGAAAGTAAAAGAGAGAAGGTGCAATTTTTATTACTTTAGAAGCTCATATCTCTCGGATTATGTACATATGTTTATGCAAAAGAATCATTTAAAATTGCTATAAAAAAATTGTAAACTACAAAATTAACAGTTTTCACAATAAAATGTTGGTTGCAACTTCAATCACTGAAACTTTAATGTGATTGAAGTTCCAATCACATTAAAGTTTCGGTGTGTGTTAGTTTCTAATATAGGTTTAATGAAGGAGTAACATTTTATTGCATGAATTATTTTTTATTAGCAATTCATAGCGATTGTGTGTATATTTTAACCAATTTTGAAGTGGCGTTAAATGCATCCCTTTAAAAATTCTCCATCGTCTATGGACACATGACTATAGATACCTCATACGCTTCTGAATTTTTTTCGACCCTCGATACCGTATCAATGAGAATACCGTATTTAGTATTTTTTTTTTCTAGTTTCACTACGCCATCTAAGGCAGTTCTTAAAAAGACGCCTATATATGTACGAGTACATAATACATTGTGTTCATGGTAATCACTGTTTACTATAAGTTAACCAATTATTGTTTAACAGTCATCAACTAATTGCAATTAACTAAGTTATTCCTGATTGTTATTACGTTCGTACATACATTCATACATACATATCCTCACGCTGTATCCGAACGGGGTATTCAGAAAGGACGGAGTGCCAAGTGTTATTATTATGTCTCAACATAAACTAATTATTAGATAACAATAATGTCGCCAGATATTACATTTGCGATCTATTAACTCATTGAAGTGAACAACAGGGGATTTCAAATATATGTATTGAAATTGTTTCATTATTGAACAAACATGTTACTTTCGTTCTTTTTAACCTATACGTAGGTGTATGGTATATTAGCCGAGAGCTGGGGGTCCAGAGCACCTGACAATCCGCAGGCTGGTTGTTTGTCTTGTCAAATACTTTTAGATTTCTGGACTTTCTTTCGTAAAATTTGACACAGTGACTGGGTCACGTGACTCAAAATCTAGGACGACAAGCAGTGAAAATGTGACCGGATACATATAAAAATACACTAAAACCTGTAGATAGACAGATGTTTAAACCTTGTGCCTTGGTGCTGTTTAGATCCTCAAAAAGCATAAAATTAAATGTATAACACTACATAAAACGAAATGATTTAAAAACCGCTGAACCATCTCGATGATCTCGAGCAGAGAATACTGTCACTTATTAAAACATTACGAGTTTTTGCCTGCTTTCGTCACCAGAGATGTTTTTTCGTTTCCTAAGATAAATTCAGGAAGATAATTATTATGTTTCTATTTTTAAGTAACTGTTTCATCGTGAAACATGAAATACCATCACATACAGGAAACGTATCCTTGTCTTTGATACATTTGTACAGTTCGTACATGGGAATCACACCTAAACTAGAGAGATAGACGCCATTCACTTACACGTAACGCAGTTTATTATGTTATCAATATGAGGTCTACGAGATCTGTAGCCTTAAAACCATCTCATCTTTTGCCACACCACTAGCGGTAGTTGTTTCATCTACAGAAGAACAAAAATTATAGCAATTACTACCTTTTGCATGCCGTATAAGCTTTGGAGTAAGACGGATTTTCTCTAGCAGCAAGATAACGTTGGGTTCGAATACATCTAAATGTACTTATAGAGCTCGTCTACACGTCGGTTTCTAAAGTTCGATATTGTAATAATAGTTAGGTTAAAACTTCGAAGTTGGCTTTTAATTAGGTATTTGAATAGGAATATGTGATTCAATAGATATGTGAAGTTACTCGACAAAAACATTCTCCTTCGTATAAGTATTCTCGCAGGGAACAACTGTAAGGTCAAATACATAGATCTTTTAAACATTTGCTTTAAGATTACCGATTAACTCTTTTAAAGTTTCTTTTACTTAAGGGTTCAGTGTTACTTTTTATACAGTTTGATATTTTTGTAATCTAAGTCTAATTGGACATGAATAAATAAAATCCAAAGCAATATTAGAAGTAACTGGAAACAAATCAGGATAAGATTTAAAGTGGTTTGGTTATGGTATTATTTACACGATTTATTTACACTTTTGGTTATAGTATTATTTACAAGAGGAGGTTACTTGACTCACACCTCACGTGTTTACCGCCTTGTGTTATGTGTCGTAAAATAATTTGTAATTAATAATTGAATCAAACATTGTTGCCTCCATTTAACCTTCTTTAAATTACCAATTCGTGTGATGACTGGTAATATCTGCTGATTTCTTTCGTTATGTTCTGTGTGCTTAATATCTCTCGGACTATGTACTGAATACTGAATACTGAATACTGAACAACGGATTGACATATTTTTTCAATTTGAGAATAATTAAAAATTAAATGAATCATTATCTCTGTGTGTACCAGTATTACTTGATCTTAAATGACACAATTCATATTGAATCTATTAATTTGCAGTGATTTATTAGAGTGAAGAACATCGATACACAGAATGTGTATTAGGTACTTTGCTATCTTGTTCATCAGCAGTTAAATGGTACGTTATATTTTTAATTTAGTTGAGATGTACTAATAGTTTCGTACGTAGACCGGTTGTAACTTACAATATTTTTGATTGAATTTCGTGTCGTACAGTTTCTCCCTGATAAACTGTACAATTACTATTTGTATGAATGTTAGTTCTCTGTATTGACAATGTCTTTTACGTCTTTTATGTCGCAGATAAATACTAAATCACCCTGACTTTCTACAAAGACACCGTTTTGTTATTTGGACGGTAACAAAGGACCACTAAAGGCTCGTCACAATACACTGTGAACCTAGCGATTACCTATTCCAATATAATGAGAACACTCAAGAAAAAAATACTGTACTGTGTACTGGTATGAATGTAGAATACCTACAGTTATTTTGGGCTTTTAAAGAATGTTGTTGTTGAAAAACGTCTACCAGGCGAGTTTCTTGTTTGTTCTTCTCAGCTTCGAACACGTGTTAAATTTTTTCAAAGGGTCTTCGTAATTAGTGGACTAAATGATATTTAATTTTTTTGATACATTATTTACGGTACCGTGCAACTAAATGTAAATAAAATGGGTGTCGAAATTGTTTTTACCAATCAAAGTTTATAAATTAAACAAACAATTTATGTGTACTGTTTTTTGTATCTAGATTTTATCTCTGGCAACAAAGAAGAAGATCTCTGGTTATAAAAGCAGGGAAAACTCGTAATTTTCTAAGAAGTGATCATGTTCTCTGCTCGAGATATTTCAGTCGAATCATATCGTTATACGTACAGTAGTGAATTTAATTTTATGCTATTTTAAATTATCTACAGAGCATCAAGTCACACGGCTTTTAGTTTGGTGTATTTTTACATGTATCCGATCAAAGAGTTAGAAGCCACATTTGCACTGTTTCTCATTCGATTCCATTTTATAAAAGAACTAGCTGTACCCGCGACTTCGTCCGCGTGGAAAAATGTTCCTTGACCTCTTTAGGTTACTGAGGTTACCCGAGGTTACCCATATTGTTGGTGTTAAAAAAAAAGTTATTCTCTATAATGGAACATCTGCCATATTAGATTTATGATGACGTCACATATACAAAAACCTGCATATTCCATTTCATTCGATACCCATATTGTTAGTTTTGAACGAAAAAGTTATTTCCTTCTGTGGAACATCTGCCATATTAGATTTATGATGACGTCACATATACAAAAACCTGCGTATTCCATTTCATTCGATACCCATATTGTTAGTTTTGAACGAAAAAGTTATTTCCTTCTATGGAACATCCGCCATATTGGATTTATGATGACGTCACATGTCCAGAAACGTTCCCCTGTGTATTTCATTTCATTTGACACCCATATTGTTGGTGTCGAACGAAAAACTTATTTCCTATTATGGAACATCCGCCATATTGGACTTATGATGACGTCACATGTCCGGGAATTTTCCCCTGCGTATTCATTTCATTTGATACCCATATTGTTGGTGTTGAACAAAAAAGTTATTTCCTATTATGGAACATCCGCCATATTGGATTTATGATAGCGTCACATATACAAAAACCTTCCTCTGCGTATCCCACTTCATTCGACACCCATATTGTTGGTATTGAACAATACTCCGAGAAACCTAGAACATGACACCCATGTAGATCTATCAAAAAAAAAAAAATTCACCATCTTAGATTACAAAATGAACGTCATTTTCGTAATCAGCACCCCGAGGTACTTAGAATTTGACAGCCATATCGATTTATCCAAAAAACTAATATTCGCCATCTTGGATTTGAAAATAAAAGTCATTTTCGTAATCAGCACCCCGAAAAACCTAGAATTTGATACCCATATCGACTTATCCAAAAAAAGTAATATTCGCCATCTTGGATTTGAAAATTAACATCATTTTCGTAATTTGCACCCCGAGAAACCTAGAATATGATACCTATGTCGATTTAACCAAAAAAATAATAATCGCCATCTTGGATTCGAAAATAAACATAATTTTCGTAATCAGCACCCCGAGAAACCTATAATGTGACACCCATATCGATTTATCCAAAAAAGTCATTTTCGCCATCTTGGATTTGAAAATGAAAGTCATCTTCGTAATCAGCACCCGAAAAACCTAGAATTTGATACCCATATCGAATTATCCAAAAAAAAAGTAATATTCGCCATATTGGATTTGAAAATGAACATCATTTTCGTAATTAGCACCCCGAGAAACCTAGAATATGATACCTATGTCGATTTATCCAAAAAAATAATAATCGCCATCTTGGATTCGAAAATAAACATAATTTTCGTAATCAGCATCCCGAGAAACCTAGAATTTGATACCCGTATCGATTTATCCAAAAAAAAGTAATAATCGCCATCTTGGATTTGAAAATGAATATCATAACATTCGCCATATCGGATTTATGGTGACGTCACATATGTATCTACCTTCCCCTGCGTATTCTATTTCATTTGATACCCATATTGTTAGGGTTTAGCATTATAAAGTTCCCCTATAAAGTTTCATCCCCTTTTTCACCCCTTTAGGGGTAATTTTTAATAAAAAAGAAAACTATGTTTTTTTAATGGAAAAGGTGTATCTCTGTACCAAATTACATCTTAATCGGCTCAGCGGTTAAAAATTTCCCATACGAAGTTTTATCCCCCTTTTCACCCCTTTAGGGGTAGATTTTTGAAAAATAAAGTGGCCTATGTTCACCCCCTGGCGTCAAACTATCTCTATGCCAAATTTTATCAAAATCTGTCCGGCGGTTTAGCCGTGAAAACGGAACAGACAGACAGACAGACAGACAGACAGACAGACAGAGAGACTTTCGCATTTATAATATTAGTACGGATTATTAGTATGGATATGGATATGGATATGGATTAGTAAAAAATTTTTTTTTTTTAATATGTGTAAACTGATGAACAAATAGGCGATATGTTTACTATAGCATTAGGTAAAGAACTATTGTTTAAGTTTATACCTGAATGTGGTTTAGAAGTGTAAAATGTATTGTTTTTATTTAGTGAACAGCTGATTTTTTTTATTGCAAATTACGTATGTATTACACACAGATTTATAAATGGAAGCAGAACAAACATAATTCACTCACACATAGATACCGTGTAAGTAATAAGAATAGCACTGTCACTTTCATTGGAGTTTAAAATAGTATATCTTTATCTTTTTCTTTCATTTGTTGCAACACAAGGCCACACATAGACAATTCCGAAACCGTGGCAGCCGCTATCTTCTGCTTAAGTCAAAATAAGCGGAGTATAGCGTCTGTTTACTTGTGTAGTACGTCACATGTTCGATGATTAAATATTTCTTGGTCTATAAACATTATTTTGGTTATTTAAAGTGCAAAATATGGTACAAAAGTGTTGTACCTCCAATAGTTGCAACGCCTCATACAGAAAAGTCCCGAAAATCACGTTCCATCGGTAAGTAAATCTGATGTTGCAAATTGTTTGATTACTGCATTCAGTTAACTGATATTTTTGTGTTTCGTGGCTCCGACACTTAAACATGTTGCAAACTATTAAAATTAAAGTTTCCTTATGTTGTATAAGGTTTTTTTTTATAGGTTTTTTATATCTTTGTACCAAGTACCTAACCAATTTTGACATTATTAGTACTTGTACCTTAAAGAGGGCCTAATTCAGAGAAACTGAAACTGAGTCTCGTAATAAAATTAAATATTAACGGACAGGTACCTAAGGTTAAGCAACTATCTATTTTTTGCAACTATCTTTTGATTTTGATGTTTACTTTGTTAATATCGCGTTTCTAAAGGATGAAAATCTTCAAATTTGTTGGTTAAAGAACTACACAAAAGAAATACATAAGAAAGGTTACATAGAACAAACTGGCAGCCCAATTCTGGCAGTTTTTTGTGCTCAAAACATTTTGAACCCCATTTGTTATGTAAAGAGATACCCCGTAAAACCCTGTTGTTGTTTGAACATGAAAATTAACATACCTATTAAAAATGAACATGTTATCGCCAAATTAATCTCTAGTCGCTATGCTGGGATGAACCTGGGCCAGTGTTGTTTAGAAAAAAGCCAGTGCTGGAAGCCATACTTCATAATTACAAAATTATTTTTAATTTATTGATAAAATAATACAACTTTGCTTGACTTTATTATGCATAAATTGTGTGTTCACATGTAAAAATGGTGAAAACAAATATGGATATCTCGAGGCGAATAATGACAAATAGATTACTTGCAATGGTAATTAATCCTTAGCATATCTGACGTTCTGCGCTAGTTACCTCTGGCACACATTGAAAAACAGTGAAATGATGTGTTGGATGCACATCTATAATGAGTTCTTAGATAATGTAATAAGAAAACAATCCGATTAATAAATAAAAGACTAAAAACATTCTTTGTTTTTTTGTGTAACCTATTTTAGTTTTTTTCTCAATGTGATCGATCACTCATCGACTATCTCCCGATTTCTTTTAATTTTTGAGTTCATTCACTGACGCTTATCTCCTTAGAAAAATAGTTAACGATAACACTCGTCTGATATAAAACTTGTTCTATTTTCTCATAACCAGGTCTCTAACACTTACAGTAAGTGCCAAAAAGTCTAAATTCAAAACTTTCACTTGCCTGATTATCATCTTTCCCGACTTTTAAAAATATGTCGTTTATGTCATTAAACTTCATGTACCCACATAAATCGAACCGCAAGCAAGGTCATCACAATGTACATGCGGCCCAAGACCAGCAGCGCAAAGCCGTCAGGCCTCATGTATCGAACGAACAATCATAATATTGTATCGTGGAACTATTGGGAACACTCCAAATTACATCATTCATATGACAAAAAGAAGGAATATAATAAAGTAATAATCTCTAATACTAGTACATTACTTTATTTTATCACATGAAAAATATAATTTGGGGTGCCCAAATAGTCCCGCTCGTAGATAATACGCAGTATGAGCACCCACTCCTTAATTCGGGCCTGAGTTCTGCATGTGTGTGAGTAATATTTGTTAGTGTAAATTTGCCATGCATTTTGTATCGATGGGTATAGTCTGCTTCCATTTAAAAGTCTGTGGTATTACATCGATAGGGGGTGTTAAGTTGGCAATGTAATACAATATTTTTTTTAAGTTGGCTAAAATGTGCTTGCGTGTGTTCTTTAGGTAATGTGTGCAATGAGATGGCGGACTGTTATTTCACTAAATTAAGAAATTAAAGTGCTGATTAGTTACTGTGAATATTGCCTTTTATTGATTTCGAACTACAGTTTTTTCACTGTTATCGCAATAAATAATTCTCTTCTATCAAGTTATGAATAAAAAGATACATATATAATCTCTCTATCACAAATTAATGTAAAAGTTTCAATATTAGGTGGACGCAATTTCTTCGATCGTGGTAGATCCTTCCATACCAATTTACGTAACCGCCGTATTTCACGTTTGTCCGACTGATATTTGTCCATCAGAACCATAGCTATCCTCCTGACGTTGACTTTATATTCATGAGCCAGGTCAAGTAGTCGTATTTTTAGCTCCGAATCACATAGTATGCTTCTTATTGAGTCGTGTTTGTTGATTGTTCCCGAATTAGTGATTTTAATTCGTTTAAAACAGAACTCCAAACTGGTGGATTTTAAACCTTTTTCTCTTCAGACTTCGAATGCGAATGACTCACAGTTTCCACACACCTCCAACCATTTTTTTTCACATTCAGTAATTGTAATCCCTGGTAAAATTTCAGTCATAGTTTTGGATACGTTTTTTACTTCTGTATCTATATTTTCCTTTAATCTCCGCCGACGCTCAGGATGCTTACATCCACCAATATAATGCAAGTACACGAATTCTGCAAGCAGTTTATACAGGTTTGACTTCTTCCACATGCGGGCCGCAAAAAAGTAAAGCACCGTGTCTTGCAGACTTTTTGGATTACTTGGAGAATACATGATGTTTTACTTTTACTATTATCTGAAACAAATGAAAAGACCGTTATTTTTACAGGTATCTAAAATTATTCATATTAATAAAATTCAAACAACGGCTGAAATCGAAATCGAAATAATGTTCAAAAATCTGTTTTAAACATGATAGAAGATTATTATATCGGTCACATGGAACATGTTCAAAATGTGATTGTAAAATTTGACTCACGTATACCAACAAGTAGAGTTCAATAAAAGCTTGTAAAATGTATGCAATATGACGTTTAATGAAAAATAAATAACAAACATACTACGAAATGTATTTACTAAATTAAACTATGTATCACAGATTAATTAGTTACTAACGTAAATGTGTAGTATGTCATCCATCAAGTTAGAACTTTACAAGTAAATAATCAAAGAGTATAATGTATATTATTATTACCATTTCATCTTAAACTCATATTCGTTTCAAATAAATCGCAGATTTTAACTGTCAGTGTTTGTCGAATCAATTGATAACCTGTGGCTTAATTTTACATATTTGTTTGTTTATTTTTTATTTAATTCGATAAAAACCTTTAGGAATAAAATGTAAAAGACACACAAGTTTCATAGCTTTATGGTACTGACTTACTAGAAGAAAATAAAATACAAAGCTCTTACCTGTGATGTCTGTAAAGTAAGTCTCTTTTAGCCGTCCTGCCACACTGAACTGCACTACGTATAGAGGTAGGTACTTTACACACTTTTCGCTTTGTCACTGGTCTACGCCGTACTGCCAAAGAAGCTGACGACCCCTCTTATATATGCATGTGTATCGTACAGGTACCGCCCATTAACTAATCGCCCCCCTAACGGTGTTGCCATTAGGGACCTGTATTTGTAATCGATTCTTTTGTTGCCATGCTTTACCGGGTATAATATACTATTAGTTTGTATTTGATGCAGAAATATTTCGCTATTTTGTAAAAATTTATAACAATATCTTAACACGATGAAACGACTGTTAATCGTGGAATTTATCACGTATAACTACATTTTTTGTACTTTTAGTTTTGTTTTATGTTTCCCGAACAACAATTACATATACGAGACTGAATCGCCATTGTCCAAATAAATAAATTGATCGCTAATAAATAAAATATGTGTTTGCTAAATTCAAAATAACGTGTTACCTTGAATGGCCCGCATCTCAAAAACTACACGACATATCATATTTAAAGTAATTTGAGATGAAAATATGTTTTTCAAGTTCTGCTACTTTTTTGCTTTTGGAATTTTCCACTCTAGTCGAAAGTAAAAGAGAGAAGGTGCAATTTTTATTACTTTAGAAGCTCATATCTCTCGGATTATGTACATATGTTTATGCAAAAGAATCATTTAAAATTGCTATAAAAAAATTGTAAACTACAAAATTAACAGTTTTCACAATAAAATGTTGGTTGCAACTTCAATCACTGAAACTTTAATGTGATTGAAGTTCCAATCACATTAAAGTTTCGGTGTGTGTTAGTTTCTAATATAGGTTTAATGAAGGAGTAACATTTTATTGCATGAATTATTTTTTATTAGCAATTCATAGCGATTGTGTGTATATTTTAACCAATTTTGAAGTGGTGTTAAATGCATCCCTTTAAAAATTCTCCATCGTCTATGGACACATGACTATAGATACCTCATACGCTTCTGAATTTTTTTCGACCCTCGATACCGTATCAATGAGAATACCGTATTTAGTATTTTTTTTTTCTAGTTTCACTACGCCATCTAAGGCAGTTCTTAAAAAGACGCGTATATATGTACGAGTACATAATACATTGTGTTCATGGTAATCACTGTTTACTATAAGTTAACCAATTATTGTTTAACAGTCATCAACTAATTGCAATTAACTAAGTTATTCCTGATTGTTATTACGTTCGTACATACATTCATACATACATATCCTCACGCTGTATCCGAACGGGGTATTCAGAAAGGACGGAGTGCCAAGTGTTATTATTATGTCTCAACATAAACTAATTATTAGATAACAATAATGTCGCCAGATATTACATTTGCGATCTATTAACTCATTGAAGTTAACAACAGGGGATTTCAAATATATGTATTGAAATTGTTTCATTATTGAACAAACATGTTACTTTCGTTCTTTTTAACCTATACGTAGGTGTATGGTATATTAGCCGAGAGCTGGGGGTCCAGAGCACCTGACAATCCGCAGGCTGGTTGTTTGTCTTGTCAAATACTTTTAGATTTCTGGACTTTCTTTCGTAAAATTTGACACAGTG
This sequence comes from Zeuzera pyrina, assembly GCA_907165235.1. Lineage (NCBI taxonomy): Eukaryota > Metazoa > Arthropoda > Insecta > Lepidoptera > Cossidae > Zeuzera > Zeuzera pyrina. The sequence continues at coordinate 19,381,353 of OU015638.1, read as the reverse complement.
ACTGGGTCACGTGACTCAAAATCTAGGACGACAAGCAGTGAAAATGTGACCGGATACATATAAAAATACACTAAAACCTGTAGATAGACAGATGTTTAAACCTTGTGCCTTGGTGCTGTTTAGATCCTCAAAAAGCATAAAATTAAATGTATAACACTACATAAAACGAAATGATTTAAAAACCGCTGAACCATCTCGATGATCTCGAGCAGAGAATACTGTCACTTATTAAAACATTACGAGTTTTTGCCTGCTTTCGTCACCAGAGATGTTTTTTCGTTTCCTGAGATAAATTCAGGAAGATAATTATTATGTTTCTATTTTTAAGTAACTGTTTCATCGTGAAACATGAAATACCATCACATACAGGAAACGTATCCTTGTCTTTGATACATTTGTACAGTTCGTACATGGGAATCACACCTAAACTAGAGAGATAGACGCCATTCACTTACACGTAACGCAGTTTATTATGTTATCAATATGAGGTCTACGAGATCTGTAGCCTTAAAACCATCTCATCTTTTGCCACACCACTAGCGGTAGTTGTTTCATCTACAGAAGAACAAAAATTATAGCAATTACTACCTTTTGCATGCCGTATAAGCTTTGGAGTAAGACGGATTTTCTCTAGCAGCAAGATAACGTTGGGTTCGAATACATCTAAATGTACTTATAGAGCTCGTCTACACGTCGGTTTCTAAAGTTCGATATTGTAATAATAGTTAGGTTAAAACTTCGAAGTTGGCTTTTAATTAGGTATTTGAATAGGAATATGTGATTCAATAGATATGTGAAGTTACTCGACAAAAACATTCTCCTTCGTATAAGTATTCTCGCAGGGAACAACTGTAAGGTCAAATACATAGATCTTTTAAACATTTGCTTTAAGATTACCGATTAACTCTTTTAAAGTTTCTTTTACTTAAGGGTTCAGTGTTACTTTTTATACAGTTTGATATTTTTGTAATCTAAGTCTAATTGGACATGAATAAATAAAATCCAAAGCAATATTAGAAGTAACTGGAAACAAATCAGGATAAGATTTAAAGTGGTTTGGTTATGGTATTATTTACACGATTTATTTACACTTTTTGTTATAGTATTATTTACAAGAGGAGGTTACTTGACTCACACCTCACGTGTTTACCGCCTTGTGTTATGTGTCGTAAAATAATTTGTAATTAATAATTGAATCAAAAATTGTTGCCTCCATTTAACCTTCTTTAAATTACCAATTCGTGTGATGACTGGTAATATCTGCTGATTTCTTTCGTTATGTTCTGTGTGCTTAATATCTCTCGGACTATGTACTGAATACTGAATACTGAATACTGAACAACGGATTGACATATTTTTTCAATTTGAGAATAATTAAAAATTAAATGAATCATTATCTCTGTGTGTACCAGTATTACTTGATCTTAAACGACACAATTCATATTGAATCTATTAATTTGCAGTGATTTATTAGAGTGAAGAACATCGATACACAGAATGTGTATTAGGTACTTTGCTATCTTGTTCATCAGCAGTTAAATGGTACGTTATATTTTTAATTTAGTTGAGATGTACTAATAGTTTCGTACGTAGACCGGTTGTAACTTACAATATTTTTGATTGAATTTCGTGTCGTACAGTTTCTCCCTGATAAACTGTACAATTACTATTTGTATGAATGTTAGTTCTCTGTATTGACAATGTCTTTTACGTCTTTTATGTCGCAGATAAATACTAAATCACCCTGACTTTCTACAAAGACACCGTTTTGTTATTTGGACGGTAACAAAGGACCACTAAAGGCTCGTCACAATACACTGTGAACCTAGCGATTACCTATTCCAATATAATGAGAACACTCAAGAAAAAAATACTGTACTGTGTACTGGTATGAATGTAGAATACCTACAGTTATTTTGGGCTTTTAAAGAATGTTGTTGTTGAAAAACGTCTACCAGGCGAGTTTCTTGTTTGTTCTTCTCAGCTTCGAACACGTGTTAAATTTTTTCAAAGGGTCTTCGTAATTAGTGGACTAAATGATATTTAATTTTTTTGATACATTATTTACGGTACCGTGCAACTAAATGTAAATAAAATGGGTGTCGAAATTGTTTTTACCAATCAAAGTTTATAAATTAAACAAACAATTTATGTGTACTGTTTTTTGTATCTAGATTTTATCTCTGGCAACAAAGAAGAAGATCTCTGGTTATAAAAGCAGGGAAAACTCGTAATTTTCTAAGAAGTGATCATGTTCTCTGCTCGAGATATTTCAGTCGAATCATATCGTTATACGTACAGTAGTGAATTTAATTTTATGCTATTTTAAATTATCTACAGAGCATCAAGTCACACGGCTTTTAGTTTGGTGTATTTTTACATGTATCCGATCAAAGAGTTAGAAGCCACATTTGCACTGTTTCTCATTCGATTCCATTTTATAAAAGAACTAGCTGTACCCGCGACTTCGTCCGCGTGGAAAAATGTTCCTTGACCTCTTTAGGTTACTGAGGTTACCCGAGGTTACCCATATTGTTGGTGTTAAAAAAAAAGTTATTCTCTATAATGGAACATCTGCCATATTAGATTTATGATGACGTCACATATACAAAAACCTGCATATTCCATTTCATTCGATACCCATATTGTTAGTTTTGAACGAAAAAGTTATTTCCTTCTGTGGAACATCTGCCATATTAGATTTATGATGACGTCACATATACAAAAACCTGCGTATTCCATTTCATTCGATACCCATATTGTTAGTTTTGACCGAAAAAGTTATTTCCTTCTATGGAACATCCGCCATATTGGATTTATGATGACGTCACATGTCCAGAAACGTTCCCCTGTGTATTTCATTTCATTTGACACCCATATTGTTGGTGTCGAACGAAAAACTTATTTCCTATTATGGAACATCCGCCATATTGGACTTATGATGACGTCACATGTCCGGGAATTTTCCCCTGCGTATTCCATTTCATTTGATACCCATATTGTTGGTGTTGAACAAAAAAGTTATTTCCTATTATGGAACATCCGCCATATTGGATTTATGATAGCGTCACATATACAAAAACCTTCCTCTGCGTATCCCACTTCATTCGACACCCATATTGTTGGTATTGAACAATACTCCGAGAAACCTAGAACATGACACCCATGTAGATCTATCAAAAAAAAAAAAATTCACCATCTTAGATTACAAAATGAACGTCATTTTCGTAATCAGCACCCCGAGGTACTTAGAATTTGACAGCCATATCGATTTATCCAAAAAACTAATATTCGCCATCTTGGATTTGAAAATAAAAGTCATTTTCGTAATCAGCACCCCGAAAAACCTAGAATTTGATACCCATATCGACTTATCCAAAAAAAGTAATATTCGCCATCTTGGATTTGAAAATTAACATCATTTTCGTAATTTGCACCCCGAGAAACCTAGAATATGATACCTATGTCGATTTAACCAAAAAAATAATAATCGCCATCTTGGATTCGAAAATAAACATAATTTTCGTAATCAGCACCCCGAGAAACCTATAATGTGACACCCATATCGATTTATCCAAAAAAGTCATTTTCGCCATCTTGGATTTGAAAATGAAAGTCATCTTCGTAATCAGCACCCGAAAAACCTAGAATTTGATACCCATATCGAATTATCCAAAAAAAAAGTAATATTCGCCATCTTGGATTTGAAAATGAACATCATTTTCGTAATTAGCACCCCGAGAAACCTAGAATATGATACCTATGTCGATTTATCCAAAAAAATAATAATCGCCATCTTGGATTCGAAAATAAACATAATTTTCGTAATCAGCATCCCGAGAAACCTAGAATTTGATACCCGTATCGATTTATCCAAAAAAAGTAATAATCGCCATCTTGGATTTGAAAATGAATATCATAACATTCGCCATATCGGATTTATGGTGACGTCACATATGTATCTACCTTCCCCTGCGTATTCTATTTCATTTGATACCCATATTGTTAGGGTTTAGCATTATAAAGTTCCCCTATAAAGTTTCATCCCCTTTTTCACCCCTTTAGGGGTAATTTTTAATAAAAAAGAAAACTATGTTTTTTTAATGGAAAAGGTGTATCTCTGTACCAAATTACATCTTAATCGGCTCAGCGGTTAAAAATTTCCCATACGAAGTTTTATCCCCCTTTTCACCCCTTTAGGGGTAGATTTTTGAAAAATAAAGTAGCCTATGTTCACCCCCTGGTGTCAAACTATCTCTATGCCAAATTTTATCAAAATCTGTCCGGCGGTTTAGCCGTGAAAACGGAACAGACAGACAGACAGACAGACAGACAGACAGACAGACAGACAGAGAGACTTTCGCATTTATAATATTAGTACGGATTATTAGTATGGATATGGATATGGATTAGTAAAAAATTTTTTTTTTTTAATATGTGTAAACTGATGAACAAATAGGCGATATGTTTACTATAGCATTAGGTAAAGAACTATTGTTTAAGTTTATACCTGAATGTGGTTTAGAAGTGTAAAATGTATTGTTTTTATTTAGTGAACAGCTGATTTTTTTTATTGCAAATTACGTATGTATTACACACAGATTTATAAATGGAAGCAGAACAAACATAATTCACTCACACATAGATACCGTGTAAGTAATAAGAATAGCACTGTCACTTTCATTGGAGTTTAAAATAGTATATCGTTATCTTTTTCTTTCATTTGTTGCAACACAAGGCCACACATAGACAATTCCGAAACCGTGGCAGCCGCTATCTTCTGCTTAAGTCAAAATAAGCGGAGTATAGCGTCTGTTTACTTGTGTAGTACGTCACATGTTCGATGATTAAATATTTCTTGGTCTATAAACATTATTTTGGTTATTTAAAGTGCAAAATATGGTACAAAAGTGTTGTACCTCCAATAGTTGCAACGCCTCATACAGAAAAGTCCCGAAAATCACGTTCCATCGGTAAGTAAATCTGATGTTGCAAATTGTTTGATTACTGCATTCAGTTAACTGATATTTTTGTGTTTCGTGGCTCCGACACTTAAACATGTTGCAAACTATTAAAATTAAAGTTTCCTTATGTTGTATAAGGTTTTTTTTTATAGGTTTTTTATATCTTTGTACCAAGTACCTAACCAATTTTGACATTATTAGTACTTGTACCTTAAAGAGGGCCTAATTCAGAGAAACTGAAACTGAGTCTCGTAATAAAATTAAATATTAACGGACAGGTACCTAAGGTTAAGCAACTATCTATTTTTTGCAACTATCTTTTGATTTTGATGTTTACTTTGTTAATATCGCGTTTCTAAAGGATGAAAATCTTCAAATTTGTTGGTTAAAGAACTACACAAAAGAAATACATAAGAAAGGTTACATAGAACAAACTGGCAGCCCAATTCTGGCAGTTTTTTGTGCTCAAAACATTTTGAACCCCATTTGTTATGTAAAGAGATACCCCGTAAAACCCTGTTGTTGTTTGAACATGAAAATTAACATACCTATTAAAAATGAACATGTTATCGCCAAATTAATCTCTAGTCGCTATGCTGGGATGAACCTGGGCCAGTGTTGTTTAGAAAAAAGCCAGTGCTGGAAGCCATACTTCATAATTACAAAATTATTTTTAATTTATTGATAAAATAATACAACTTTACTTGACTTTATTATGCATAAATTGTGTGTTCACATGTAAAAATGGTGAAAACAAATATGGATATCTCGAGGCGAATAATGACAAATAGATTACTTGCAATGGTAATTAATCCTTAGCATATCTGACGTTCTGCGCTAGTTACCTCTGGCACACATTGAAAAACAGTGAAATGATGTGTTGGATGCACATCTATAATGAGTTCTTAGATAATGTAATAAGAAAACAATCCGATTAATAAATAAAAGACTAAAAACATTCTTTGTTTTTTTGTGTAACCTATTTTAGTTTTTTTCTCAATGTGATCGATCACTCATCGACTATCTCCCGATTTCTTTTAATTTTTGAGTTCATTCACTGACGCTTATCTCCTTAGAAAAATAGTTAACGATAACACTCGTCTGATATAAAACTTGTTCTATTTTCTCATAACCAGGTCTCTAACACTTACAGTAAGTGCCAAAAAGTCTAAATTCAAAACTTTCACTTGCCTGATTATCATCTTTCCCGACTTTTAAAAATATGTCGTTTATGTCATTAAACTTCATGTACCCACATAAATCGAACCGCAAGCAAGGTCATCACAATGTACATGCGGCCCAAGACCAGCAGCGCAAAGTCGTCAGGCCTCATGTATCGAACGAACAATCATAATATTGTATCGTGGAACTATTGGGAACACTCCAAATTACATCATTCATATGACAAAAAGAAGGAATATAATAAAGTAATAATCTCTAATACTAGTACATTACTTTATTTTATCACATGAAAAATATAATTTGGGGTGCCCAAATAGTCCCGCTCGTAGATAATACGCAGTATGAGCACCCACTCCTTAATTCGGGCCTGAGTTCTGCATGTGTGTGAGTAATATTTGTTAGTGTAAATTTGCCATGCATTTTGTATCGATGGGTATAGTCTGCTTCCATTTAAAAGTCTGTGGTATTACATCGATAGGGGGTGTTAAGTTGGCAATGTAATACAATATTTTTTTTAAGTTGGCTAAAATGTGCTTGCGTGTGTTCTTTAGGTAATGTGTGCAATGAGATGGCGGACTGTTATTTCACTAAATTAAGAAATTAAAGTGCTGATTAGTTACTGTGAATATTGCCTTTTATTGATTTCGAACTACAGTTTTTTCACTGTTATCGCAATAAATAATTCTCTTCTATCAAGTTATGAATAAAAAGATACATATATAATCTCTCTATCACAAATTAATGTAAAAGTTTCAATATTAGGTGGACGCAATTTCTTCGATCGTGGTAGATCCTTCCATACCAATTTACGTAACCGCCGTATTTCACGTTTGTCCGACTGATATTTGTCCATCAGAACCATAGCTATCCTCCTGACGTTGACTTTATATTCATGAGCCAGGTCAAGTAGTCGTATGTTTAGCTCCGAATCACATAGTATGCTTCTTATTGAGTCGTGTTTGTTGATTGTTCCCGAATTAGTGATTTTAATTCGTTTAAAACAGAACTCCAAACTGGTGGATTTTAAACCTTTTTCTCTTCCGACTTCGAATGCGAATGACTCACAGTTTCCACACACCTCCAACCATTTTTTTTCACATTCAGTAATTGTAATCCCTGGTAAAATTTCAGTCATAGTTTTGGATACGTTTTTTACTTCTGTATCTATATTTTCCTTTAATCTCCGCCGACGCTCAGGATGCTTACATCCACCAATATAATGCAAGTACACGAATTCTGCAAGCAGTTTATACAGGTTTGACTTCTTCCACATGCGGGCCGCAAAAAAGTAAAGCACCGTGACTTGCAGACTTTTTGGATTACTTGGAGAATACATGATGTTTTACTTTTACTATTATCTGAAACAAATGAAAAGACCGTTATTTTTACAGGTATCTAAAATTATTCATATTAATAAAACTCAAACAACGGCTGAAATCGAAATCGAAATAATGTTCAAAAATCTGTTTTAAACATGATAGAAGATTATTATATCGGTCACATGGAACATGTTCAAAATGTGATTGTAAAATTTGACTCACGTATACCAACAAGTAGAGTTCAATAAAAGCTTGTAAAATGTATGCAATATGACGTTTAATGAAAAATAAATAACAAACATACTACGAAATGTATTTACTAAATTAAACTATGTATCACAGATTAATTAGTTACTAACGTAAATGTGTAGTATGTCATCCATCAAGTTAGAACTTTACAAGTAAATAATCAAAGAGTATAATGTATATTATTATTACCATTTCATCTTAAACTCATATTCGTTTCAAATAAATCGCAGATTTTAACTGTCAGTGTTTGTCGAATCAATTGATAACCTGTGGCTTAATTTTACATATTTGTTTGTTTATTTTTTATTTAATTCGATAAAAACCTTTAGGAATAAAATGTAAAAGACACACAAGTTTCATAGCTTTATGGTACTGACTTACTAGAAGAAAATAAAATACAAAGCTCTTACCTGTGATGTCTGTAAAGTAAGTCTCTTTTAGCCGTCCTGCCACACTGAACTGCACTACGTATAGAGGTAGGTACTTTACACACTTTTCGCTTTGTCACTGGTCTACGCCGTACTGCCAAAGAAGCTGACGACCCCTCTTATATATGCATGTGTATCGTACAGGTACCGCCCATTAACTAATCGCCCCCCTAACGGTGTTGCCATTAGGGACCTGTATTTGTAATCGATTCTTTTGTTGCCATGCTTTACCGGGTATAATATACTATTAGTTTGTATTTGATGCAGAAATATTTCGCTATTTTGTAAAAATTTATAACAATATCTTAACACGATGAAACGACTGTTAATCGTGGAATTTATCACGTATAACTACATTTTTTGTACTTTTAGTTTTGTTTTATGTTTCCCGAACAACAATTACATATACGAGACTGAATCGCCATTGTCCAAATAAATAAATTGATCGCTAATAAATAAAATATGTGTTTGCTAAATTCAAAATAACGTGTTACCTTGAATGGCCCGCATCTCAAAAACTACACGACATATCATATTTAAAGTAATTTGAGATGAAAATATGTTTTTCAAGTTCTGCTACTTTTTTGCTTTTGGAATTTTCCACTCTAGTCGAAAGTAAAAGAGAGAAGGTGCAATTTTTATTACTTTAGAAGCTCATATCTCTCGGATTATGTACATATGTTTATGCAAAAGAATCATTTAAAATTGCTATAAAAAAATTGTAAACTACAAAATTAACAGTTTTCACAATAAAATGTTGGTTGCAACTTCAATCACTGAAACTTTAATGTGATTGAAGTTCCAATCACATTAAAGTTTCGGTGTGTGTTAGTTTCTAATATAGGTTTAATGAAGGAGTAACATTTTATTGCATGAATTATTTTTTATTAGCAATTCATAGCGATTGTGTGTATATTTTAACCAATTTTGAAGTGGTGTTAAATGCATCCCTTTAAAAATTCTCCATCGTCTATGGACACATGACTATAGATACCTCATACGCTTCTGAATTTTTTTCGACCCTCGATACCGTATCAATGAGAATACCGTATTTAGTATTTTTTTTTTCTAGTTTCACTACGCCATCTAAGGCAGTTCTTAAAAAGACGCGTATATATGTACGAGTACATAATACATTGTGTTCATGGTAATCACTGTTTACTATAAGTTAACCAATTATTGTTTAACAGTCATCAACTAATTGCAATTAACTAAGTTATTCCTGATTGTTATTACGTTCGTACATACATTCATACATACATATCCTCACGCTGTATCCGAACGGGGTATTCAGAAAGGACGGAGTGCCAAGTGTTATTATTATGTCTCAACATAAACTAATTATTAGATAACAATAATGTCGCCAGATATTACATTTGCGATCTATTAACTCATTGAAGTTAACAACAGGGGATTTCAAATATATGTATTGAAATTGTTTCATTATTGAACAAACATGTTACTTTCGTTCTTTTTAACCTATACGTAGGTGTATGGTATATTAGCCGAGAGCTGGGGGTCCAGAGCACCTGACAATCCGCAGGCTGGTTGTTTGTCTTGTCAAATACTTTTAGATTTCTGGACTTTCTTTCGTAAAATTTGACACAGTGACTGGGTCACGTGACTCAAAATCTAGGACGACAAGCAGTGAAAATGTGACCGGATACATATAAAAATACACTAAAACCTGTAGATAGACAGATGTTTAAACCTTGTGCCTTGGTGCTGTTTAGATCCTCAAAAAGCATAAAATTAAATGTATAACACTACATAAAACGAAATGATTTAAAAACCGCTGAACCATCTCGATGATCTCGAGCAGAGAATACTGTCACTTATTAAAACATTACGAGTTTTTGCCTGCTTTCGTCACCAGAGATGTTTTTTCGTTTCCTAAGATAAATTCAGGAAGATAATTATTATGTTTCTATTTTTAAGTAACTGTTTCATCGTGAAACATGAAATACCATCACATACAGGAAACGTATCCTTGTCTTTGATACATTTGTACAGTTCGTACATGGGAATCACACCTAAACTAGAGAGATAGACGCCATTCACTTACACGTAACGCAGTTTATTATGTTATCAATATGAGGTCTACGAGATCTGTAGCCTTAAAACCATCTCATCTTTTGCCACACCACTAGCGGTAGTTGTTTCATCTACAGAAGAACAAAAATTATAGCAATTACTACCTTTTGCATGCCGTATAAGCTTTGGAGTAAGACGGATTTTCTCTAGCAGCAAGATAACGTTGGGTTCGAATACATCTAAATGTACTTATAGAGCTCGTCTACACGTCGGTTTCTAAAGTTCGATATTGTAATAATAGTTAGGTTAAAACTTCGAAGTTGGCTTTTAATTAGGTATTTGAATAGGAATATGTGATTCAATAGATATGTGAAGTTACTCGACAAAAACATTCTCCTTCGTATAAGTATTCTCGCAGGGAACAACTGTAAGGTCAAATACATAGATCTTTTAAACATTTGCTTTAAGATTACCGATTAACTCTTTTAAAGTTTCTTTTACTTAAGGGTTCAGTGTTACTTTTTATACAGTTTGATATTTTTGTAATCTAAGTCTAATTGGACATGAATAAATAAAATCCAAAGCAATATTAGAAGTAACTGGAAACAAATCAGGATAAGATTTAAAGTGGTTTGGTTATGGTATTATTTACACGATTTATTTACACTTTTTGTTATAGTATTATTTACAAGAGGAGGTTACTTGACTCACACCTCACGTGTTTACCGCCTTGTGTTATGTGTCGTAAAATAATTTGTAATTAATAATTGAATCAAAAATTGTTGCCTCCATTTAACCTTCTTTAAATTACCAATTCGTGTGATGACTGGTAATATCTGCTGATTTCTTTCGTTATGTTCTGTGTGCTTAATATCTCTCGGACTATGTACTGAATACTGAATACTGAATACTGAACAACGGATTGACATATTTTTTCAATTTGAGAATAATTAAAAATTAAATGAATCATTATCTCTGTGTGTACCAGTATTACTTGATCTTAAACGACACAATTCATATTGAATCTATTAATTTGCAGTGATTTATTAGAGTGAAGAACATCGATACACAGAATGTGTATTAGGTACTTTGCTATCTTGTTCATCAGCAGTTAAATGGTACGTTATATTTTTAATTTAGTTGAGATGTACTAATAGTTTCGTACGTAGACCGGTTGTAACTTACAATATTTTTGATTGAATTTCGTGTCGTACAGTTTCTCCCTGATAAACTGTACAATTACTATTTGTATGAATGTTAGTTCTCTGTATTGACAATGTCTTTTACGTCTTTTATGTCGCAGATAAATACTAAATCACCCTGACTTTCTACAAAGACACCGTTTTGTTATTTGGACGGTAACAAAGGACCACTAAAGGCTCGTCACAATACACTGTGAACCTAGCGATTACCTATTCCAATATAATGAGAACACTCAAGAAAAAAATACTGTACTGTGTACTGGTATGAATGTAGAATACCTACAGTTATTTTGGGCTTTTAAAGAATGTTGTTGTTGAAAAACGTCTACCAGGCGAGTTTCTTGTTTGTTCTTCTCAGCTTCGAACACGTGTTAAATTTTTTCAAAGGGTCTTCGTAATTAGTGGACTAAATGATATTTAATTTTTTTGATACATTATTTACGGTACCGTGCAACTAAATGTAAATAAAATGGGTGTCGAAATTGTTTTTACCAATCAAAGTTTATAAATTAAACAAACAATTTATGTGTACTGTTTTTTGTATCTAGATTTTATCTCTGGCAACAAAGAAGAAGATCTCTGGTTATAAAAGCAGGGAAAACTCGTAATTTTCTAAGAAGTGATCATGTTCTCTGCTCGAGATATTTCAGTCGAATCATATCGTTATACGTACAGTAGTGAATTTAATTTTATGCTATTTTAAATTATCTACAGAGCATCAAGTCACACGGCTTTTAGTTTGGTGTATTTTTACATGTATCCGATCAAAGAGTTAGAAGCCACATTTGCACTGTTTCTCATTCGATTCCATTTTATAAAAGAACTAGCTGTACCCGCGACTTCGTCCGCGTGGAAAAATGTTCCTTGACCTCTTTAGGTTACTGAGGTTACCCGAGGTTACCCATATTGTTGGTGTTAAAAAAAAAGTTATTCTCTATAATGGAACATCTGCCATATTAGATTTATGATGACGTCACATATACAAAAACCTGCATATTCCATTTCATTCGATACCCATATTGTTAGTTTTGAACGAAAAAGTTATTTCCTTCTGTGGAACATCTGCCATATTAGATTTATGATGACGTCACATATACAAAAACCTGCGTATTCCATTTCATTCGATACCCATATTGTTAGTTTTGACCGAAAAAGTTATTTCCTTCTATGGAACATCCGCCATATTGGATTTATGATGACGTCACATGTCCAGAAACGTTCCCCTGTGTATTTCATTTCATTTGACACCCATATTGTTGGTGTCGAACGAAAAACTTATTTCCTATTATGGAACATCCGCCATATTGGACTTATGATGACGTCACATGTCCGGGAATTTTCCCCTGCGTATTCCATTTCATTTGATACCCATATTGTTGGTGTTGAACAAAAAAGTTATTTCCTATTATGGAACATCCGCCATATTGGATTTATGATAGCGTCACATATACAAAAACCTTCCTCTGCGTATCCCACTTCATTCGACACCCATATTGTTGGTATTGAACAATACTCCGAGAAACCTAGAACATGACACCCATGTAGATCTATCAAAAAAAAAAATATTCACCATCTTAGATTACAAAATGAACGTCATTTTCGTAATCAGCACCCCGAGGTACTTAGAATTTGACAGCCATATCGATTTATCCAAAAAACTAATATTCGCCATCTTGGATTTGAAAATAAAAGTCATTTTCGTAATCAGCACCCCGAAAAACCTAGAATTTGATACCCATATCGACTTATCCAAAAAAAGTAATATTCGCCATCTTGGATTTGAAAATTAACATCATTTTCGTAATTTGCACCCCGAGAAACCTAGAATATGATACCTATGTCGATTTAACCAAAAAAATAATAATCGCCATCTTGGATTCGAAAATAAACATAATTTTCGTAATCAGCACCCCGAGAAACCTATAATGTGACACCCATATCGATTTATCCAAAAAAGTCATTTTCGCCATCTTGGATTTGAAAATGAAAGTCATCTTCGTAATCAGCACCCGAAAAACCTAGAATTTGATACCCATATCGAATTATCCAAAAAAAAAGTAATATTCGCCATCTTGGATTTGAAAATGAACATCATTTTCGTAATTAGCACCCCGAGAAACCTAGAATATGATACCTATGTCGATTTATCCAAAAAAATAATAATCGCCATCTTGGATTCGAAAATAAACATAATTTTCGTAATCAGCATCCCGAGAAACCTAGAATTTGATACCCGTATCGATTTATCCAAAAAAAGTAATAATCGCCATCTTGGATTTGAAAATGAATATCATAACATTCGCCATATCGGATTTATGGTGACGTCACATATGTATCTACCTTCCCCTGCGTATTCTATTTCATTTGATACCCATATTGTTAGGGTTTAGCATTATAAAGTTCCCCTATAAAGTTTCATCCCCTTTTTCACCCCTTTAGGGGTAATTTTTAATAAAAAAGAAAACTATGTTTTTTTAATGGAAAAGGTGTATCTCTGTACCAAATTACATCTTAATCGGCTCAGCGGTTAAAAATTTCCCATACGAAGTTTTATCCCCCTTTTCACCCCTTTAGGGGTAGATTTTTGAAAAATAAAGTAGCCTATGTTCACCCCCTGGTGTCAAACTATCTCTATGCCAAATTTTATCAAAATCTGTCCGGCGGTTTAGCCGTGAAAACGGAACAGACAGACAGACAGACAGACAGACAGACAGACAGACAGACAGAGAGACTTTCGCATTTATAATATTAGTACGGATTATTAGTATGGATATGGATATGGATTAGTAAAAAATTTTTTTTTTTTAATATGTGTAAACTGATGAACAAATAGGCGATATGTTTACTATAGCATTAGGTAAAGAACTATTGTTTAAGTTTATACCTGAATGTGGTTTAGAAGTGTAAAATGTATTGTTTTTATTTAGTGAACAGCTGATTTTTTTTATTGCAAATTACGTATGTATTACACACAGATTTATAAATGGAAGCAGAACAAACATAATTCACTCACACATAGATACCGTGTAAGTAATAAGAATAGCACTGTCACTTTCATTGGAGTTTAAAATAGTATATCGTTATCTTTTTCTTTCATTTGTTGCAACACAAGGCCACACATAGACAATTCCGAAACCGTGGCAGCCGCTATCTTCTGCTTAAGTCAAAATAAGCGGAGTATAGCGTCTGTTTACTTGTGTAGTACGTCACATGTTCGATGATTAAATATTTCTTGGTCTATAAACATTATTTTGGTTATTTAAAGTGCAAAATATGGTACAAAAGTGTTGTACCTCCAATAGTTGCAACGCCTCATACAGAAAAGTCCCGAAAATCACGTTCCATCGGTAAGTAAATCTGATGTTGCAAATTGTTTGATTACTGCATTCAGTTAACTGATATTTTTGTGTTTCGTGGCTCCGACACTTAAACATGTTGCAAACTATTAAAATTAAAGTTTCCTTATGTTGTATAAGGTTTTTTTTTATAGGTTTTTTATATCTTTGTACCAAGTACCTAACCAATTTTGACATTATTAGTACTTGTACCTTAAAGAGGGCCTAATTCAGAGAAACTGAAACTGAGTCTCGTAATAAAATTAAATATTAACGGACAGGTACCTAAGGTTAAGCAACTATCTATTTTTTGCAACTATCTTTTGATTTTGATGTTTACTTTGTTAATATCGCGTTTCTAAAGGATGAAAATCTTCAAATTTGTTGGTTAAAGAACTACACAAAAGAAATACATAAGAAAGGTTACATAGAACAAACTGGCAGCCCAATTCTGGCAGTTTTTTGTGCTCAAAACATTTTGAACCCCATTTATTATGTAAAGAGATACCCCGTAAAACCCTGTTGTTGTTTGAACATGAAAATTAACATACCTATTAAAAATGAACATGTTATCGCCAAATTAATCTCTAGTCGCTATGCTGGGATGAACCTGGGCCAGTGTTGTTTAGAAAAAAGCCAGTGCTGGAAGCCATACTTCATAATTACAAAATTATTTTTAATTTATTGATAAAATAATACAACTTTACTTGACTTTATTATGCATAAATTGTGTGTTCACATGTAAAAATGGTGAAAACAAATATGGATATCTCGAGGCGAATAATGACAAATAGATTACTTGCAATGGTAATTAATCCTTAGCATATCTGACGTTCTGCGCTAGTTACCTCTGGCACACATTGAAAAACAGTGAAATGATGTGTTGGATGCACATCTATAATGAGTTCTTAGATAATGTAATAAGAAAACAATCCGATTAATAAATAAAAGACTAAAAACATTCTTTGTTTTTTTGTGTAACCTATTTTAGTTTTTTTCTCAATGTGATCGATCACTCATCGACTATCTCCCGATTTCTTTTAATTTTTGAGTTCATTCACTGACGCTTATCTCCTTAGAAAAATAGTTAACGATAACACTCGTCTGATATAAAACTTGTTCTATTTTCTCATAACCAGGTCTCTAACACTTACAGTAAGTGTCAAAAAGTCTAAATTCAAAACTTTCACTTGCCTGATTATCATCTTTCCCGACTTTTAAAAATATGTCGTTTATGTCATTAAACTTCATGTACCCACATAAATCGAACCGCAAGCAAGGTCATCACAATGTACATGCGGCCCAAGACCAGCAGCGCAAAGCCGTCAGGCCTCATGTATCGAACGAACAATCATAATATTGTATCGTGGAACTATTGGGAACACTCCAAATTACATCATTCATATGACAAAAAGAAGGAATATAATAAAGTAATAATCTCTAATACTAGTACATTACTTTATTTTATCACATGAAAAATATAATTTGGGGTGCCCAAATAGTCCCGCTCGTAGATAATACGCAGTATGAGCACCCACTCCTTAATTCGGGCCTGAGTTCTGCATGTGTGTGAGTAATATTTGTTAGTGTAAATTTGCCATGCATTTTGTATCGATGGGTATAGTCTGCTTCCATTTAAAAGTCTGTGGTATTACATCGATAGGGGGTGTTAAGTTGGCAATGTAATACAATATTTTTTTTAAGTTGGCTAAAATGTGCTTGCGTGTGTTCTTTAGGTAATGTGTGCAATGAGATGGCGGACTGTTATTTCACTAAATTAAGAAATTAAAGTGCTGATTAGTTACTGTGAATATTGCCTTTTATTGATTTCGAACTACAGTTTTTTCACTGTTATCGCAATAAATAATTCTCTTCTATCAAGTTATGAATAAAAAGATACATATATAATCTCTCTATCACAAATTAATGTAAAAGTTTCAATATTAGGTGGACGCAATTTCTTCGATCGTGGTAGATCCTTCCATACCAATTTACGTAACCGCCGTATTTCACGTTTGTCCGACTGATATTTGTCCATCAGAACCATAGCTATCCTCCTGACGTTGACTTTATATTCATGAGCCAGGTCAAGTAGTCGTATGTTTAGCTCCGAATCACAGAGTATGCTTCTTATTGAGTCGTGTTTGTTGATTGTTCCCGAATTAGTGATTTTAATTCGTTTAAAACAGAACTCCAAACTGGTGGATTTTAAACCTTTTTCTCTTCCGACTTCGAATGCGAATGACTCACAGTTTCCACACACCTCCAACCATTTTTTTTCACATTCAGTAATTGTAATCCCTGGTAAAATTTCAGTCATAGTTTTGGATACGTTTTTTACTTCTGTATCTATATTTTCCTTTAATCTCCGCCGACGCTCAGGATGCTTACATCCACCAATATAATGCAAGTACACGAATTCTGCAAGCAGTTTATACAGGTTTGACTTCTTCCACATGCGGGCCGCAAAAAAGTAAAGCACCGTGTCTTGCAGACTTTTTGGATTACTTGGAGAATACATGATGTTTTACTTTTACTATTATCTGAAACAAATGAAAAGACCGTTATTTTTACAGGTATCTAAAATTATTCATATTAATAAAACTCAAACAACGGCTGAAATCGAAATCGAAATAATGTTCAAAAATCTGTTTTAAACATGATAGAAGATTATTATATCGGTCACATGGAACATGTTCAAAATGTGATTGTAAAATTTGACTCACGTATACCAACAAGTAGAGTTCAATAAAAGCTTGTAAAATGTATGCAATATGACGTTTAATGAAAAATAAATAACAAACATACTACGAAATGTATTTACTAAATTAAACTATGTATCACAGATTAATTAGTTACTAACGTAAATATGTAGTATGTCATCCATCAAGTTAGAACTTTACAAGTAAATAATCAAAGAGTATAATGTATATTATTATTACCATTTCATCTTAAACTCATATTCGTTTCAAATAAATCGCAGATTTTAACTGTCAGTGTTTGTCGAATCAATTGATAACCTGTGGCTTAATTTTACATATTTGTTTGTTTATTTTTTATTTAATTCGATAAAAACCTTTAGGAATAAAATGTAAAAGACACACAAGTTTCATAGCTTTATGGTACTGACTTACTAGAAGAAAATAAAATGCAAAGCTCTTACCTGTGATGTCTGTAAAGTAAGTCTCTTTTAGCCGTCCTGCCACACTGAACTGCACTACGTATAGAGGTAGGTACTTTACACACTTTTCGCTTTGTCACTGGTCTACGCCGTACTGCCAAAGAAGCTGACGACCCCTCTTATATATGCATGTGTATCGTACAGGTACCGCCCATTAACTAATCGCCCCCCTAACGGTGTTGCCATTAGGGACCTGTATTTGTAATCGATTCTTTTGTTGCCATGCTTTACCGGGTATAATATACTATTAGTTTGTATTTGATGCAGAAATATTTCGCTATTTTGTAAAAATTTATAACAATATCTTAACACGATGAAACGACTGTTAATCGTGGAATTTATCACGTATAACTACATTTTTTGTACTTTTAGTTTTGTTTTATGTTTCCCGAACAACAATTACATATACGAGACTGAATCGCCATTGTCCAAATAAATAAATTGATCGCTAATAAATAAAATATGTGTTTGCTAAATTCAAAATAACGTGTTACCTTGAATGGCCCGCATCTCAAAAACTACACGACATATCATATTTAAAGTAATTTGAGATGAAAATATGTTTTTCAAGTTCTGCTACTTTTTTGCTTTTGGAATTTTCCACTCTAGTCGAAAGTAAAAGAGAGAAGGTGCAATTTTTATTACTTTAGAAGCTCATATCTCTCGGATTATGTACATATGTTTATGCAAAAGAATCATTTAAAATTGCTATAAAAAAATTGTAAACTACAAAATTAACAGTTTTCACAATAAAATGTTGGTTGCAACTTCAATCACTGAAACTTTAATGTGATTGAAGTTCCAATCACATTAAAGTTTCGGTGTGTGTTAGTTTCTAATATAGGTTTAATGAAGGAGTAACATTTTATTGCATGAATTATTTTTTATTAGCAATTCATAGCAATTGTGTGTATATTTTAACCAATTTTGAAGTGGCGTTAAATGCATCCCTTTAAAAATTCTCCATCGTCTATGGACACATGACTATAGATACCTCATACGCTTCTGAATTTTTTTCGACCCTCGATACCGTATCAATGAGAATACCGTATTTAGTATTTTTTTTTTCTAGTTTCACTACGCCATCTAAGGCAGTTCTTAAAAAGACGCCTATATATGTACGAGTACATAATACATTGTGTTCATGGTAATCACTGTTTACTATAAGTTAACCAATTATTGTTTAACAGTCATCAACTAATTGCAATTAACTAAGTTATTCCTGATTGTTATTACGTTCGTACATACATTCATACATACATATCCTCACGCTGTATCCGAACGGGGTATTCAGAAAGGACGGAGTGCCAAGTGTTATTATTATGTCTCAACATAAACTAATTATTAGATAACAATAATGTCGCCAGATATTACATTTGCGATCTATTAACTCATTGAAGTTAACAACAGGGGATTTCAAATATATGTATTGAAATTGTTTCATTATTGAACAAACATGTTACTTTCGTTCTTTTTAACCTATACGTACGTGTATGGTATATTAGCCGAGAGCTGGGGGTCCAGAACACCTGACAATCCGCAGGCTGGTTGTTTGTCTTGTCAAATACTTTTAGATTTCTGGACTTTCTTTCGTAAAATTTGACACAGTGACTGGGTCACGTGACTCAAAATCTAGGACGACAAGCAGTGAAAATGTGACCGGATACATATAAAAATACACTAAAACCTGTAGATAGACAGATGTTTAAACCTTGTGCCTTGGTGCTGTTTAGATCCTCAAAAAGCATAAAATTAAATGTATAACACTACATAAAACGAAATGATTTAAAAACCGCTGAACCATCTCGATGATCTCGAGCAGAGAATACTGTCACTTATTAAAACATTACGAGTTTTTGCCTGCTTTCGTCACCAGAGATGTTTTTTCGTTTCCTGAGATAAATTCAGGAAGATAATTATTATGTTTCTATTTTTAAGTAACTGTTTCATCGTGAAACATGAAATACCATCACATACAGGAAACGTATCCTTGTCTTTGATACATTTGTACAGTTCGTACATGGGAATCACACCTAAACTAGAGAGATAGACGCCATTCACTTACACGTAACGCAGTTTATTATGTTATCAATATGAGGTCTACGAGATCTGTAGCCTTAAAACCATCTCATCTTTTGCCACACCACTAGCGGTAGTTGTTTCATCTACAGAAGAACAAAAATTATAGCAATTACTACCTTTTGCATGCCGTATAAGCTTTGGAGTAAGACGGATTTTCTCTAGCAGCAAGATAACGTTGGGTTCGAATACATCTAAATGTACTTATAGAGCTCGTCTACACGTCGGTTTCTAAAGTTCGATATTGTAATAATAGTTAGGTTAAAACTTCGAAGTTGGCTTTTAATTAGGTATTTGAATAGGAATATGTGATTCAATAGATATGTGAAGTTACTCGACAAAAACATTCTCCTTCGTATAAGTATTCTCGCAGGGAACAACTGTAAGGTCAAATACATAGATCTTTTAAACATTTGCTTTAAGATTACCGATTAACTCTTTTAAAGTTTCTTTTACTTAAGGGTTCAGTGTTACTTTTTATACAGTTTGATATTTTTGTAATCTAAGTCTAATTGGACATGAATAAATAAAATCCAAAGCAATATTAGAAGTAACTGGAAACAAATCAGGATAAGATTTAAAGTGGTTTGGTTATGGTATTATTTACACGATTTATTTACACTTTTTGTTATAGTATTATTTACAAGAGGAGGTTACTTGACTCACACCTCACGTGTTTACCGCCTTGTGTTATGTGTCGTAAAATAATTTGTAATTAATAATTGAATCAAAAATTGTTGCCTCCATTTAACCTTCTTTAAATTACCAATTCGTGTGATGACTGGTAATATCTGCTGATTTCTTTCGTTATGTTCTGTGTGCTTAATATCTCTCGGACTATGTACTGAATACTGAATACTGAATACTGAACAACGGATTGACATATTTTTTCAATTTGAGAATAATTAAAAATTAAATGAATCATTATCTCTGTGTGTACCAGTATTACTTGATCTTAAACGACACAATTCATATTGAATCTATTAATTTGCAGTGATTTATTAGAGTGAAGAACATCGATACACAGAATGTGTATTAGGTACTTTGCTATCTTGTTCATCAGCAGTTAAATGGTACGTTATATTTTTAATTTAGTTGAGATGTACTAATAGTTTCGTACGTAGACCGGTTGTAACTTACAATATTTTTGATTGAATTTCGTGTCGTACAGTTTCTCCCTGATAAACTGTACAATTACTATTTGTATGAATGTTAGTTCTCTGTATTGACAATGTCTTTTACGTCTTTTATGTCGCAGATAAATACTAAATCACCCTGACTTTCTACAAAGACACCGTTTTGTTATTTGGACGGTAACAAAGGACCACTAAAGGCTCGTCACAATACACTGTGAACCTAGCGATTACCTATTCCAATATAATGAGAACACTCAAGAAAAAAATACTGTACTGTGTACTGGTATGAATGTAGAATACCTACAGTTATTTTGGGCTTTTAAAGAATGTTGTTGTTGAAAAACGTCTACCAGGCGAGTTTCTTGTTTGTTCTTCTCAGCTTCGAACACGTGTTAAATTTTTTCAAAGGGTCTTCGTAATTAGTGGACTAAATGATATTTAATTTTTTTGATACATTATTTACGGTACCGTGCAACTAAATGTAAATAAAATGGGTGTCGAAATTGTTTTTACCAATCAAAGTTTATAAATTAAACAAACAATTTATGTGTACTGTTTTTTGTATCTAGATTTTATCTCTGGCAACAAAGAAGAAGATCTCTGGTTATAAAAGCAGGGAAAACTCGTAATTTTCTAAGAAGTGATCATGTTCTCTGCTCGAGATATTTCAGTCGAATCATATCGTTATACGTACAGTAGTGAATTTAATTTTATGCTATTTTAAATTATCTACAGAGCATCAAGTCACACGGCTTTTAGTTTGGTGTATTTTTACATGTATCCGATCAAAGAGTTAGAAGCCACATTTGCACTGTTTCTCATTCGATTCCATTTTATAAAAGAACTAGCTGTACCCGCGACTTCGTCCGCGTGGAAAAATGTTCCTTGACCTCTTTAGGTTACTGAGGTTACCCGAGGTTACCCATATTGTTGGTGTTAAAAAAAAAGTTATTCTCTATAATGGAACATCTGCCATATTAGATTTATGATGACGTCACATATACAAAAACCTGCGTATTCCATTTCATTCGATACCCATATTGTTAGTTTTGAACGAAAAAGTTATTTCCTTCTATGGAACATCCGCCATATTGGATTTATGATGACGTCACATGTCCAGAAACGTTCCCCTGTGTATTTCATTTCATTTGACACCCATATTGTTGGTGTCGAACGAAAAACTTATTTCCTATTATGGAACATCCGCCATATTGGACTTATGATGACGTCACATGTCCGGGAATTTTCCCCTGCGTATTCCATTTCATTTGATACCCATATTGTTGGTGTTGAACAAAAAAGTTATTTCCTATTATGGAACATCCGCCATATTGGATTTATGATAGCGTCACATATACAAAAACCTTCCTCTGCGTATCCCACTTCATTCGACACCCATATTGTTGGTATTGAACAATACTCCGAGAAACCTAGAACATGACACCCATGTAGATCTATCAAAAAAAAAAATATTCACCATCTTAGATTACAAAATGAACGTCATTTTCGTAATCAGCACCCCGAGGTACTTAGAATTTGACAGCCATATCGATTTATCCAAAAAACTAATATTCGCCATCTTGGATTTGAAAATAAAAGTCATTTTCGTAATCAGCACCCCGAAAAACCTAGAATTTGATACCCATATCGACTTATCCAAAAAAAGTAATATTCGCCATCTTGGATTTGAAAATTAACATCATTTTCGTAATTTGCACCCCGAGAAACCTAGAATATGATACCTATGTCGATTTAACCAAAAAAATAATAATCGCCATCTTGGATTCGAAAATAAACATAATTTTCGTAATCAGCACCCCGAGAAACCTATAATGTGACACCCATATCGATTTATCCAAAAAAGTCATTTTCGCCATCTTGGATTTGAAAATGAAAGTCATCTTCGTAATCAGCACCCGAAAAACCTAGAATTTGATACCCATATCGAATTATCCAAAAAAAAAGTAATATTCGCCATCTTGGATTTGAAAATGAACATCATTTTCGTAATTAGCACCCCGAGAAACCTAGAATATGATACCTATGTCGATTTATCCAAAAAAATAATAATCGCCATCTTGGATTCGAAAATAAACATAATTTTCGTAATCAGCATCCCGAGAAACCTAGAATTTGATACCCGTATCGATTTATCCAAAAAAAGTAATAATCGCCATCTTGGATTTGAAAATGAATATCATAACATTCGCCATATCGGATTTATGGTGACGTCACATATGTATCTACCTTCCCCTGCGTATTCTATTTCATTTGATACCCATATTGTTAGGGTTTAGCATTATAAAGTTCCCCTATAAAGTTTCATCCCCTTTTTCACCCCTTTAGGCGTAATTTTTAATAAAAAAGAAAACTATGTTTTTTTAATGGAAAAGGTGTATCTCTGTACCAAATTACATCTTAATCGGCTCAGCGGTTAAAAATTTCCCATACGAAGTTTTATCCCCCTTTTCACCCCTTTAGGGGTAGATTTTTGAAAAATAAAGTGGCCTATGTTCACCCCCTGGCGTCAAACTATCTCTATGCCAAATTTTATCAAAATCTGTCCGGCGGTTTAGCCGTGAAAACGGAACAGACAGACAGACAGACAGAGAGACTTTCGCATTTATATTATTAGTACGGATTATTAGTATGGATATGGATATGGATTAGTAAAAAATTTTTTTTTTTAATATGTGTAAACTGATGAACAAATAGGCGATATGTTTACTATAGCATTAGGTAAAGAACTATTGTTTAAGTTTATACCTGAATGTGGTTTAGAAGTGTAAAATGTATTGTTTTTATTTAGTGAACAGCTGATTTTTTTTATTGCAAATTACGTATGTATTACACACAGATTTATAAATGGAAGCAGAACAAACATAATTCACTCACACATAGATACCGTGTAAGTAATAAGAATAGCACTGTCACTTTCATTGGAGTTTAAAATAGTATATCTTTATCTTTTTCTTTCATTTGTTGCAACACAAGGCCACACATAGACAATTCCGAAACCGTGGCAGCCGCTATCTTCTGCTTAAGTCAAAATAAGCGGAGTATAGCGTCTGTTTACTTGTGTAGTACGTCACATGTTCGATGATTAAATATTTCTTGGTCTATAAACATTATTTTGGTTATTTAAAGTGCAAAATATGGTACAAAAGTGTTGTACCTCCAATAGTTGCAACGCCTCATACAGAAAAGTCCCGAAAATCACGTTCCATCGGTAAGTAAATCTGATGTTGCAAATTGTTTGATTACTGCATTCAGTTAACTGATATTTTTGTGTTTCGTGGCTCCGACACTTAAACATGTTGCAAACTATTAAAATTAAAGTTTCCTTATGTTGTATAAGGTTTTTTTTTATAGGTTTTTTATATCTTTGTACCAAGTACCTAACCAATTTTGACATTATTAGTACTTGTACCTTAAAGAGGGCCTAATTCAGAGAAACTGAAACTGAGTCTCGTAATAAAATTAAATATTAACGGACAGGTACCTAAGGTTAAGCAACTATCTATTTTTTGCAACTATCTTTTGATTTTGATGTTGACTTTGTTAATATCGCGTTTCTAAAGGATGAAAATCTTCAAATTTGTTGTGTTGGGTAATGAAAGGAGGCCAGACTTACTTGGAATTTCTCGCTCGAATGGCGCTGATTCTCCCGCGTCCGGGACTTGCACTTTGCAGAGTTCTATTGTTTTAACTTATCATTGGGTCGACCCACACTTCATGAAACACTGTTATTACACGAAATTGATATGATTTAATTATTCGAAATTATTATGTTTGTAATGCGTCTGGCTAGGTGCAATGACGGTGAGGAAGGGAAGAGGTACACACTTTACCAACTTAATAAAACTCAATACCAACCTAATTAAAATGCGCTTTGGACTCTAGGCTTTTAAGATACTAACCATACTCCCCCCCCGAAGGCAGCTTAAAGCTGGCTTACAATACAAGCAGCCTAGATGATTACATTACTACACCTAACACACAATGATTTATTTAATGATGAATTTAATGCTTAACCTTAAATGAATACATGCTTAACCTTAAATGATAATTAACTTAAGCTAAAATTAAAGAATCTATTGTGGCAACAAACATAATTTAATTACTGGACGCACGAGAGTTCCATTCTGAGTTTTAACAGTAACTACTCTTACCGTGGAATCCTTTCCAGGATGCAACTGTATGATTCTACCAAGTTTCCAATGCAATGGAGGTATATTATCCCTTATAAGAACAATATCATTTTCTTTAAAATTAGGTTGTGACTTTGCCCATTTATTGCGATGCTGCATACTATTCAGATATTCATTGGACCACCGCTTCCAAAAACCCTGTCTCATCTTCTGAAGGAGCAACCACCTAGATAACTTATTTATTGATATATCTGTAAAATCATACTCAGGAACTGAGACTAACGGACCTCCTATCAAAAAATGACCCGGCGTCAATGGCTGAAGTTCATTAGGATCCGAAGAAATTGAGCATAGAGGACGAGAGTTTAATATGGCCTCGACTCCACAAAACAGTGTTGAAAGCTCCTCAAATGTGAGACGTTGTTCTCCCACAACACGGACAATATGAAATTTGGCTGACTTTACAGCTGATTCAGCTAAACCATTGAAATGTGGAGCTGATGCTGGACCAAAATGCCAAGTAACCTCGTATGGAACCAATGCTGCATTGATTTCGTTTAAATTTTGTTGATTTGCTAAATATTTGTAAACTTCCTTTAAATATGATTTTGCTCCTTGAAAGTTAGTACCATTATCGGTGTAGATATCCTTACAGAGACCCCTTCGTGAAGCAAACCGCTGAAAAGCTGCTATGAATGCGTGAGTACTCAAATCCGAAACACACTCCAAATGAGAAGCCTTGGTAGAAAAACAAACAAAGATACAAAGATACGCCTTGAGAATTCTTGATTTACGTAAATTGCTTTCTTTTATATAAAACGGACCCGCGAAATCGGCTGCAACTGATAAAAAGGCTTTAGAAGGTTGAACTCTATTCGAAGGTAGATCACCCATAATTGGCTCTATAACTCTAGGACGATTTCTGAAACATTTTAAACACTTAAAAATCCTTGAACGGACTATTTGTCTGCCTGATAGAATCCAAAACCTTTGTCTGGTGAGTGATAGTAAGGCACTAGGACCCACATGAAGATATTTTACATGATAATAATCAACTATCAGATTGGTGAAATGATGTTTACGCGGTAATAATATCGGATGCTTGGAATCGAATGGTAAAGTTGAATTTTTTAATCTGCCCCCAACGCGAAGCAGTCCCTCCTCATCCAGAAATGGACATAAACGCCTTAAAGTTTTGTTACACAAATTATGTTTTGATAATTGAATTATTTCCTCACTGAACTCATCTTGCTGAACAATCCTTACCCATAACTTAAGAGCTGAACTCAATTCTGATGAAGTTAAAATTCCCAAATTTTTATTCTTAGACCTGCAGTTAAAAATAAAACGCAGACACAATGCTGTGATGCGTATCAATTTTGAAAGTTGACTGTACTTAAAAAGTAGAGACTCTGTTTTAACATCGGTACATGTGAAACACACCCTCTCGTTATCTTCATCATTTGCCCTTTTGGCCATTGGTATGTCCTTGCGTTGTGGCCAATTTTCTGAATCAAAAGCAAGCCATGGTACACTCCACCAAAGTGGATGCTCTACTAATTGATTAGGGTGAATACCTCGTGAAGCAGGGTCCGCTGGATTCATACGTGATGGAACGTACCTCCACACATTGGGTTCGATGAGATTATTGATTTGTGATACTCTATTTCCTTCATACATGCGAAGAGAATGTGGCGAGCTCTGAAGCCAGGAAAGCACGATAGTAGAATCACACCAGATGTTAACAACTGTGAAACTTATAGTTTTTAAAATATCTTTAACATAATGAGTTAGCTTTGCAGCTAACAAGGCTCCGTTCAATTCCAACTTAGGAATAGTTAAACGCTGTTTCAGGGGCGCAACTTTTGATTTAGCTAATAGTAGAAATACTCTATTTAAACCCTCATGACACGTCACTCTCAGATAAACTACTGCTGAATAACCCCTTTCACTCGCATCACAAAATGAATGTAATTCAAAACGGATACCTTTACCAAACTGAATATATCGGGGAACTCTGACATCCCTTAATGCTGAAAATGTTTTTACAAATGATTCCCATTCATCAATAAAGTCTTGAGGAGGACTCTCATCCCAGCCTATCTTCAACAAAAACAAGGTTTGCATCATGCATTTTGCCTTGAACACAACAGGTGCTAACCAGCCGCAAGGATCATATAATCTTGCAATATCAGAAAGAATTGACCTTTTTGTATAGATATTTGTATTAATATTTGTTGTATAAAGAAAACAATCATTTTCTGAACTCCATTTCAGCCCCAAAACCTTCATTATGTTATCCTCGTCTATACTATACTGAGCCTCCCAATGTTCTTTCGGTAAACTGAGAAGAAATTCCTTAGAATTGCTACACCACTTCCTAAGCTCGAAACCGCCAGATTTGAGCAACATAATCAGCTCTTCCTTTCGATGGAGTGCCTCAGATAAAGATGAACAGCCTGAGACTATATCATCCACGAATGCATCTTGAAGAATAATTTGACTTGTTTCAGGAAACTCTGTTGCTCCCTGTTTCGCTAGTTCGCGAAGACAACGCATAGCCAGGAACGGTGCTGATTTGATACCGTAGGTGACGGTGTTGAGTTGATATTCTTTAACAGGATCGTCAGCCGAAGAACGCCAAAATACTCGCTGATAAGGACGGTGAATTTCCTGAACATTCACCTGACGATACATTTGTTTGATGTCCGATGTAAATACTATTTCATGAATTCGAAACCTTAAGATGATATCAACTATGTTTTGCTGTAATTTGGGTCCTGAAAGAAGTATTTGATTTAATGATATTGAATTGGAAGTTGCCATACTTGCGTCAAAGACGACTCTTAATTTAGTAGTGCTACTTGATAGCCGTAAAACTCCATGATGTGCAATAAAATAAAAACCTGGGTTATTTTCTGGATTTGTTATAAGTGTCATATGCCCCAACTCCTCATACTCTCTCAAGAAATCAGTATACATTTGCTTTAATAAAGAATCCCTATTCAATCTCCTTTCAAGACTGTAAAATCTCCTTAAAGCTATTTCCCTGCTTTCTCCTAATGGAGGCGAATGTTCTTTAAATGGTAATTGTATTGAAAATCTACCTGAACTATCCCGTACATAAGTATTTTGAAAATGTTCCTCACAATAAATGTCCTCTTTGTCTAAAATTCCCTTTGATGTGAGAGGTTCTTCCAACTCCCAGAATTTGACCATAGCTGCTTCGATATTCTGTTCGACTGCTACATGAAATGATGAAAATTCCCTAAATGATGATTCCTTTAATGATGATGATTCTTTTAACGATGATGATTCCTTCAACGATAATGATCCCTCAATGTTGATTTTCCCTGTAAGAATGAATCCTAAATGTGTTTGTATAGCAGCAGGCAGATCAGAATGTAATCTAATTGGAGAACCGTTCATGAGAATGCTGTCATAAAGATCAGCACCCAGAAGAAAATCTATTTTTCCTTTCTTATAGAATGTAGGATCAGCAAGCACGAAACCATTAAAATGTTGAGTGATACCCTGAGGAATATAAAACGCCGGAAGCTGCTTTGTGAGTTGTTGCATCACGCAAGCTGAACCCTCAAAAACAGGTCCCTCTGAGAACCTTGGCTTAATACGATATAATACCCTTCCTTCTGTATATTGAGTTTGTTGACCACCAATAGCTGAAATTGAAAATGAATCCCTGATGAATCTTAAATTTAATCGCCTTGCACATGATGATGTGATAAAACTGCACTGAGACCCAGAATCGATTAATGCCCTCACCTCACGCCACTCACCTGCACTGTTTTGAATGTGAATTAAAGCCGTTGCAAGTAGAACAGCAGAATATGTTTGATGATGATTAGGTTTTAATGTTGAGCTATGAGCTGAGACTTCATTGATACCTTCACCTTGACCTTGAACCTGACCCTCATCTTTAGAAATAGCCCTATTATGTGCCTTAATTGACTGTGAATAATTGAATGATTGATTATTATTCCTTGGCAGATGCAATAATGAATGATGAAATCCTCTACAAACCTTACATACACTTCGTGACAGACAATTCCTACTCGTATGATCACGTAAACAATTGAAACATAATCTATGATTAACCACAAATTCCTTTCGATCAATAGGTGACATAGAATTAAAATTTTGACAGCAAAATAAATCATGTGCATTTCTATTACAACAAAGACAGGTTTTTTGAATGCTAGATGTATATGTTACCTTGTTTATAACTTTGTTAGAAGCAGATTCCTTGGAAAATTGATTAAATGATTGTAATGAGGTACTCTCCAATGCATTGCAATGTGATTCTAGAAACACAATTAAATCTGAATATTCTGGTAAGTCTTTCTCCATTACATGTATTTCAAAACTATTACGAATTTGTGTATCCACTTTTCGAAGAAGAATATGTAACAAAATGAAACTCCAATGCTTAACAGGCATAGCAAGCGCTTCCAATGCATTAACATTTTCCTTAATATTGTCTATGAATTTACGCAAATGAAACTTTGATTTTGAGTTAACATGAGGTAGATTTAATATTATTTCCAAATGAGTATCCGCTATTAATCTTTTACGATCATATCGCTTGATCATTAATTCATATGCAACATTATAATTTTCTTGTGAGATTGGTAAATGTTTTATAATATTAGCAGCATCACCGACCAAGCTACTTATTAAGTAATGCATTTTTTGAACAGAGCTTAAGGTATGATTGGTATGAACTAAACTGTCAAATGTTGACTTGAAACTAGAGAACTGCGTTAGAGAACCATTGAAAGTTGGTAATTTTATTTTTGGCAATTCAAAACTTTCCTTGCTACTCGCTACCTTAACCTCTGCCTTTTGACTACAAGATGAACCAAAAGAATTTTCGTAACTAACCTTAATCTCATAATATTTATCCATAAATGATTCAAAATTCTCCCTTTGTTCTTCTGCATTATAATCTTTTGGTTGTCTTGTCTCTATCAATGTAAATGTGCGTAAATATTCGTTTTTAATATCTTCTAAGTCTTGAAACTTTATTCGGAATATATCACGAGTTGTTTTATCACACTCTGGCTTGTCGACGAGCTTTGATGCTGTATATATACCATCCAAACGTAAAATCGCAACTTTGTTTTCGATTAATGTACTCATTTTGTTAACTTTTAATTACAATTATTGAAAAATAAGTTAAACATGAAATGTTTACAAATGAAAGAACAATCTGTCAGCTGTCACCTATGATCAGGTTGCCACAGTATAAATAAAGTAAAATTCAGTAAAGTATCGCTTACACTATAGCTTAGTTTAGTTCTGTGTTGCCACTATGTCGATTCACAAATGTTTTACAATATTGTTAGAAACCAAAACCATACATATAACGTACCTAGTGAACTAAACTGACAACTGAATAAAAATGTTACTCGAATGTAGGTAGTTAACGAATGACGCCTTAATAAATGATGAATTGACACAATTTTGAACAACGTTAACAACAGAATCTGCAAATTACTAATCCAAAACACAGAAATCCAGGATCGATGGACCAAAGGATGTTGGGTAATGAAAGGAGGCCAGACTTACTTGGAATTTCTCGCTCGAATGGCGCTGATTCTCCCGCGTCCGGGACTTGCACTTTGCAGAGTTCTATTGTTTTAACTTATCATTGGGTCGACCCACACTTCATGAAACACTGTTATTACACGAAATTGATATGATTTAATTATTCGAAATTATTATGTTTGTAATGCGTCTGGCTAGGTGCAATGACGGTGAGGAAGGGAAGAGGTACACACTTTACCAACTTAATAAAACTCAATACCAACCTAATTAAAATGCGCTTTGGACTCTAGGCTTTTAAGATACTAACCATGTTGGTTAAAGAACTACACAAAAGAAATACATAAGAAAGGTTACATAGAACAAACTGGCAGCCCAATTCTGGCAGTTTTTTGTGCTCAAAACATTTTGAACCCCATTTATTATGTAAAGAGATACCCCGTAAAACCCTGTTGTTGTTTGAACATGAAAATTAACATACCTATTAAAAATGAACATGTTATCGCCAAATTAATCTCTAGTCGCTATGCTGGGATGAACCTGGGCCAGTGTTGTTTAGAAAAAAGCCAGTGCTGGAAGCCATACTTCATAATTACAAAATTATTTTTAATTTATTGATAAAATAATACAACTTTACTTGACTTTATTATGCATAAATTGTGTGTTCACATGTAAAAATGGTGAAAACAAATATGGATATCTCGAGGCGAATAATGACAAATAGATTACTTGCAATGGTAATTAATCCTTAGCATATCTGACGTTCTGCGCTAGTTACCTCTGGCACACATTGAAAAACAGTGAAATGATGTGTTGGATGCACATCTATAATGAGTTCTTAGATAATGTAATAAGAAAACAATCCGATTAATAAATAAAAGACTAAAAACATTCTTTGTTTTTTTGTGTAACCTATTTTAGTTTTTTTCTCAATGTGATCGATCACTCATCGACTATCTCCCGATTTCTTTTAATTTTTGAGTTCATTCACTGACGCTTATCTCCTTAGAAAAATAGTTAACGATAACACTCGTCTGATATAAAACTTGTTCTATTTTCTCATAACCAGGTCTCTAACACTTACAGTAAGTGCCAAAAAGTCTAAATTCAAAACTTTCACTTGCCTGATTATCATCTTTCCCGACTTTTAAAAATATGTCGTTTATGTCATTAAACTTCATGTACCCACATAAATCGAACCGCAAGCAAGGTCATCACAATGTACATGCGGCCCAAGACCAGCAGCGCAAAGCCGTCAGGCCTCATGTATCGAACGAACAATCATAATATTGTATCGTGGAACTATTGGGAACACTCCAAATTACATCATTCATATGACAAAAAGAAGGAATATAATAAAGTAATAATCTCTAATACTAGTACATTACTTTATTTTATCACATGAAAAATATAATTTGGGGTGCCCAAATAGTACCGCTCGTAGATAATACGCAGTATGAGCACCCACTCCTTAATTCGGGCCTGAGTTCTGCATGTGTGTGAGTAATATTTGTTAGTGTAAATTTGCCATGCATTTTGTATCGATGGGTATAGTCTGCTTCCATTTAAAAGTCTGTGGTATTACATCGATAGGGGGTGTTAAGTTGGCAATGTAATACAATATTTTTTTTAAGTTGGCTAAAATGTGCTTGCGTGTGTTCTTTAGGTAATGTGTGCAATGAGATGGCGGACTGTTATTTCACTAAATTAAGAAATTAAAGTGCTGATTAGTTACTGTGAATATTGCCTTTTATTGATTTCGAACTACAGTTTTTTCACTGTTATCGCAATAAATAATTCTCTTCTATCAAGTTATGAATAAAAAGATACATATATAATCTCTCTATCACAAATTAATGTAAAAGTTTCAATATTAGGTGGACGCAATTTCTTCGATCGTGGTAGATCCTTCCATACCAATTTACGTAACCGCCGTATTTCACGTTTGTCCGACTGATATTTGTCCATCAGAACCATAGCTATCCTCCTGACGTTGACTTTATATTCATGAGCCAGGTCAAGTAGTCGTATGTTTAGCTCCGAATCACATAGTATGCTTCTTATTGAGTCGTGTTTGTTGATTGTTCCCGAATTAGTGATTTTAATTCGTTTAAAACAGAACTCCAAACTGGTGGATTTTAAACCTTTTTCTCTTCCGACTTCGAATGCGAATGACTCACAGTTTCCACACACCTCCAACCATTTTTTTTCACATTCAGTAATTGTAATCCCTGGTAAAATTTCAGTCATAGTTTTGGATACGTTTTTTACTTCTGTATCTATATTTTCCTTTAATCTCCGCCGACGCTCAGGATGCTTACATCCACCAATATAATGCAAGTACACGAATTCTGCAAGCAGTTTATACAGGTTTGACTTCTTCCACATGCGGGCCGCAAAAAAGTAAAGCACCGTGTCTTGCAGACTTTTTGGATTACTTGGAGAATACATGATGTTTTACTTTTACTATTATCTGAAACAAATGAAAAGACCGTTATTTTTACAGGTATCTAAAATTATTCATATTAATAAAATTCAAACAACGGCTGAAATCGAAATCGAAATAATGTTCAAAAATCTGTTTTAAACATGATAGAAGATTATTATATCGGTCACATGGAACATGTTCAAAATGTGATTGTAAAATTTGACTCACGTATACCAACAAGTAGAGTTCAATAAAAGCTTGTAAAATGTATGCAATATGACGTTTAATGAAAAATAAATAACAAACATACTACGAAATGTATTTACTAAATTAAACTATGTATCACAGATTAATTAGTTACTAACGTAAATATGTAGTATGTCATCCATCAAGTTAGAACTTTACAAGTAAATAATCAAAGAGTATAATGTATATTATTATTACCATTTCATCTTAAACTCATATTCGTTTCAAATAAATCGCAGATTTTAACTGTCAGTGTTTGTCGAATCAATTGATAACCTGTGGCTTAATTTTACATATTTGTTTGTTTATTTTTTATTTAATTCGATAAAAACCTTTAGGAATAAAATGTAAAAGACACACAAGTTTCATAGCTTTATGGTACTGACTTACTAGAAGAAAATAAAATACAAAGCTCTTACCTGTGATGTCTGTAAAGTAAGTCTCTTTTAGCCGTCCTGCCACACTGAACTGCACTACGTATAGAGGTAGGTACTTTACACACTTTTCGCTTTGTCACTGGTCTACGCCGTACTGCCAAAGAAGCTGACGACCCCTCTTATATATGCATGTGTATCGTACAGGTACCGCCCATTAACTAATCGCCCCCCTAACGGTGTTGCCATTAGGGACCTGTATTTGTAATCGATTCTTTTGTTGCCATGCTTTACCGGGTATAATATACTATTAGTTTGTATTTGATGCAGAAATATTTCGCTATTTTGTAAAAATTTATAACAATATCTTAACACGATGAAACGACTGTTAATCGTGGAATTTATCACGTATAACTACATTTTTTGTACTTTTAGTTTTGTTTTATGTTTCCCGAACAACAATTACATATACGAGACTGAATCGCCATTGTCCAAATAAATAAATTGATCGCTAATAAATAAAATATGTGTTTGCTAAATTCAAAATAACGTGTTACCTTGAATGGCCCGCATCTCAAAAACTACACGACATATCATATTTAAAGTAATTTGAGATGAAAATATGTTTTTCAAGTTCTGCTACTTTTTTGCTTTTGGAATTTTCCACTCTAGTCGAAAGTAAAAGAGAGAAGGTGCAATTTTTATTACTTTAGAAGCTCATATCTCTCGGATTATGTACATATGTTTATGCAAAAGAATCATTTAAAATTGCTATAAAAAAATTGTAAACTACAAAATTAACAGTTTTCACAATAAAATGTTGGTTGCAACTTCAATCACTGAAACTTTAATGTGATTGAAGTTCCAATCACATTAAAGTTTCGGTGTGTGTTAGTTTCTAATATAGGTTTAATGAAGGAGTAACATTTTATTGCATGAATTATTTTTTATTAGCAATTCATAGCAATTGTGTGTATATTTTAACCAATTTTGAAGTGGCGTTAAATGCATCCCTTTAAAAATTCTCCATCGTCTATGGACACATGACTATAGATACCTCATACGCTTCTGAATTTTTTTCGACCCTCGATACCGTATCAATGAGAATACCGTATTTAGTATTTTTTTTTTCTAGTTTCACTACGCCATCTAAGGCAGTTCTTAAAAAGACGCCTATATATGTACGAGTACATAATACATTGTGTTCATGGTAATCACTGTTTACTATAAGTTAACCAATTATTGTTTAACAGTCATCAACTAATTGCAATTAACTAAGTTATTCCTGATTGTTATTACGTTCGTACATACATTCATACATACATATCCTCACGCTGTATCCGAACGGGGTATTCAGAAAGGACGGAGTGCCAAGTGTTATTATTATGTCTCAACATAAACTAATTATTAGATAACAATAATGTCGCCAGATATTACATTTGCGATCTATTAACTCATTGAAGTTAACAACAGGGGATTTCAAATATATGTATTGAAATTGTTTGATTATTGAACAAACATGTTACTTTCGTTCTTTTTAACCTATACGTACGTGTATGGTATATTAGCCGAGAGCTGGGGGTCCAGAACACCTGACAATCCGCAGGCTGGTTGTTTGTCTTGTCAAATACTTTTAGATTTCTGGACTTTCTTTCGTAAAATTTGACACAGTGACTGGGTCACGTGACTCAAAATCTAGGACGACAAGCAGTGAAAATGTGACCGGATACATATAAAAATACACTAAAACCTGTAGATAGACAGATGTTTAAACCTTGTGCCTTGGTGCTGTTTAGATCCTCAAAAAGCATAAAATTAAATGTATAACACTACATAAAACGAAATGATTTAAAAACCGCTGAACCATCTCGATGATCTCGAGCAGAGAATACTGTCACTTATTAAAACATTACGAGTTTTTGCCTGCTTTCGTCACCAGAGATGTTTTTTCGTTTCCTGAGATAAATTCAGGAAGATAATTATTATGTTTCTATTTTTAAGTAACTGTTTCATCGTGAAACATGAAATACCATCACATACAGGAAACGTATCCTTGTCTTTGATACATTTGTACAGTTCGTACATGGGAATCACACCTAAACTAGAGAGATAGACGCCATTCACTTACACGTAACGCAGTTTATTATGTTATCAATATGAGGTCTACGAGATCTGTAGCCTTAAAACCATCTCATCTTTTGCCACACCACTAGCGGTAGTTGTTTCATCTACAGAAGAACAAAAATTATAGCAATTACTACCTTTTGCATGCCGTATAAGCTTTGGAGTAAGACGGATTTTCTCTAGCAGCAAGATAACGTTGGGTTCGAATACATCTAAATGTACTTATAGAGCTCGTCTACACGTCGGTTTCTAAAGTTCGATATTGTAATAATAGTTAGGTTAAAACTTCGAAGTTGGCTTTTAATTAGGTATTTGAATAGGAATATGTGATTCAATAGATATGTGAAGTTACTCGACAAAAACATTCTCCTTCGTATAAGTATTCTCGCAGGGAACAACTGTAAGGTCAAATACATAGATCTTTTAAACATTTGCTTTAAGATTACCGATTAACTCTTTTAAAGTTTCTTTTACTTAAGGGTTCAGTGTTACTTTTTATACAGTTTGATATTTTTGTAATCTAAGTCTAATTGGACATGAATAAATAAAATCCAAAGCAATATTAGAAGTAACTGGAAACAAATCAGGATAAGATTTAAAGTGGTTTGGTTATGGTATTATTTACACGATTTATTTACACTTTTTGTTATAGTATTATTTACAAGAGGAGGTTACTTGACTCACACCTCACGTGTTTACCGCCTTGTGTTATGTGTCGTAAAATAATTTGTAATTAATAATTGAATCAAAAATTGTTGCCTCCATTTAACCTTCTTTAAATTACCAATTCGTGTGATGACTGGTAATATCTGCTGATTTCTTTCGTTATGTTCTGTGTGCTTAATATCTCTCGGACTATGTACTGAATACTGAATACTGAACAACGGATTGACATATTTTTTCAATTTGAGAATAATTAAAAATTAAATGAATCATTATCTCTGTGTGTACCAGTATTACTTGATCTTAAACGACACAATTCATATTGAATCTATTAATTTGCAGTGATTTATTAGAGTGAAGAACATCGATACACAGAATGTGTATTAGGTACTTTGCTATCTTGTTCATCAGCAGTTAAATGGTACGTTATATTTTTAATTTAGTTGAGATGTACTAATAGTTTCGTACGTAGACCGGTTGTAACTTACAATATTTTTGATTGAATTTCGTGTCGTACAGTTTCTCCCTGATAAACTGTACAATTACTATTTGTATGAATGTTAGTTCTCTGTATTGACAATGTCTTTTACGTCTTTTATGTCGCAGATAAATACTAAATCACCCTGACTTTCTACAAAGACACCGTTTTGTTATTTGGACGGTAACAAAGGACCACTAAAGGCTCGTCACAATACACTGTGAACCTAGCGATTACCTATTCCAATATAATGAGAACACTCAAGAAAAAAATACTGTACTGTGTACTGGTATGAATGTAGAATACCTACAGTTATTTTGGGCTTTTAAAGAATGTTGTTGTTGAAAAACGTCTACCAGGCGAGTTTCTTGTTTGTTCTTCTCAGCTTCGAACACGTGTTAAATTTTTTCAAAGGGTCTTCGTAATTAGTGGACTAAATGATATTTAATTTTTTTGATACATTATTTACGGTACCGTGCAACTAAATGTAAATAAAATGGGTGTCGAAATTGTTTTTACCAATCAAAGTTTATAAATTAAACAAACAATTTATGTGTACTGTTTTTTGTATCTAGATTTTATCTCTGGCAACAAAGAAGAAGATCTCTGGTTATAAAAGCAGGGAAAACTCGTAATTTTCTAAGAAGTGATCATGTTCTCTGCTCGAGATATTTCAGTCGAATCATATCGTTATACGTACAGTAGTGAATTTAATTTTATGCTATTTTAAATTATCTACAGAGCATCAAGTCACACGGCTTTTAGTTTGGTGTATTTTTACATGTATCCGATCAAAGAGTTAGAAGCCACATTTGCACTGTTTCTCATTCGATTCCATTTTATAAAAGAACTAGCTGTACCCGCGACTTCGTCCGCGTGGAAAAATGTTCCTTGACCTCTTTAGGTTACTGAGGTTACCCGAGGTTACCCATATTGTTGGTGTTAAAAAAAAAGTTATTCTCTATAATGGAACATCTGCCATATTAGATTTATGATGACGTCACATATACAAAAACCTGCATATTCCATTTCATTCGATACCCATATTGTTAGTTTTGAACGAAAAAGTTATTTCCTTCTGTGGAACATCTGCCATATTAGATTTATGATGACGTCACATATACAAAAACCTGCGTATTCCATTTCATTCGATACCCATATTGTTAGTTTTGACCGAAAAAGTTATTTCCTTCTATGGAACATCCGCCATATTGGATTTATGATGACGTCACATGTCCAGAAACGTTCCCCTGTGTATTTCATTTCATTTGACACCCATATTGTTGGTGTCGAACGAAAAACTTATTTCCTATTATGGAACATCCGCCATATTGGACTTATGATGACGTCACATGTCCGGGAATTTTCCCCTGCGTATTCCATTTCATTTGATACCCATATTGTTGGTGTTGAACAAAAAAGTTATTTCCTATTATGGAACATCCGCCATATTGGATTTATGATAGCGTCACATATACAAAAACCTTCCTCTGCGTATCCCACTTCATTCGACACCCATATTGTTGGTATTGAACAATACTCCGAGAAACCTAGAACATGACACCCATGTAGATCTATCAAAAAAAAAAATATTCACCATCTTAGATTACAAAATGAACGTCATTTTCGTAATCAGCACCCCGAGGTACTTAGAATTTGACAGCCATATCGATTTATCCAAAAAACTAATATTCGCCATCTTGGATTTGAAAATAAAAGTCATTTTCGTAATCAGCACCCCGAAAAACCTAGAATTTGATACCCATATCGACTTATCCAAAAAAAGTAATATTCGCCATCTTGGATTTGAAAATTAACATCATTTTCGTAATTTGCACCCCGAGAAACCTAGAATATGATACCTATGTCGATTTAACCAAAAAAATAATAATCGCCATCTTGGATTCGAAAATAAACATAATTTTCGTAATCAGCACCCCGAGAAACCTATAATGTGACACCCATATCGATTTATCCAAAAAAGTCATTTTCGCCATCTTGGATTTGAAAATGAAAGTCATCTTCGTAATCAGCACCCGAAAAACCTAGAATTTGATACCCATATCGAATTATCCAAAAAAAAAGTAATATTCGCCATCTTGGATTTGAAAATGAACATCATTTTCGTAATTAGCACCCCGAGAAACCTAGAATATGATACCTATGTCGATTTATCCAAAAAAATAATAATCGCCATCTTGGATTCGAAAATAAACATAATTTTCGTAATCAGCATCCCGAGAAACCTAGAATTTGATACCCGTATCGATTTATCCAAAAAAAGTAATAATCGCCATCTTGGATTTGAAAATGAATATCATAACATTCGCCATATCGGATTTATGGTGACGTCACATATGTATCTACCTTCCCCTGCGTATTCTATTTCATTTGATACCCATATTGTTAGGGTTTAGCATTATAAAGTTCCCCTATAAAGTTTCATCCCCTTTTTCACCCCTTTAGGGGTAATTTTTAATAAAAAAGAAAACTATGTTTTTTTAATGGAAAAGGTGTATCTCTGTACCAAATTACATCTTAATCGGCTCAGCGGTTAAAAATTTCCCATACGAAGTTTTATCCCCCTTTTCACCCCTTTAGGGGTAGATTTTTGAAAAATAAAGTGGCCTATGTTCACCCCCTGGCGTCAAACTATCTCTATGCCAAATTTTATCAAAATCTGTCCGGCGGTTTAGCCGTGAAAACGGAACAGACAGACAGACAGACAGACAGACAGACAGACAGAGAGACTTTCGCATTTATAATATTAGTACGGATTATTAGTATGGATATGGATATGGATATGGATTAGTAAAAAATTTTTTTTTTTTAATATGTGTAAACTGATGAACAAATAGGCGATATGTTTACTATAGCATTAGGTAAAGAACTATTGTTTAAGTTTATACCTGAATGTGGTTTAGAAGTGTAAAATGTATTGTTTTTATTTAGTGAACAGCTGATTTTTTTTATTGCAAATTACGTATGTATTACACACAGATTTATAAATGGAAGCAGAACAAACATAATTCACTCACACATAGATACCGTGTAAGTAATAAGAATAGCACTGTCACTTTCATTGGAGTTTAAAATAGTATATCGTTATCTTTTTCTTTCATTTGTTGCAACACAAGGCCACACATAGACAATTCCGAAACCGTGGCAGCCGCTATCTTCTGCTTAAGTCAAAATAAGCGGAGTATAGCGTCTGTTTACTTGTGTAGTACGTCACATGTTCGATGATTAAATATTTCTTGGTCTATAAACATTATTTTGGTTATTTAAAGTGCAAAATATGGTACAAAAGTGTTGTACCTCCAATAGTTGCAACGCCTCATACAGAAAAGTCCCGAAAATCACGTTCCATCGGTAAGTAAATCTGATGTTGCAAATTGTTTGATTACTGCATTCAGTTAACTGATATTTTTGTGTTTCGTGGCTCCGACACTTAAACATGTTGCAAACTATTAAAATTAAAGTTTCCTTATGTTGTATAAGGTTTTTTTTTATAGGTTTTTTATATCTTTGTACCAAGTACCTAACCAATTTTGACATTATTAGTACTTGTACCTTAAAGAGGGCCTAATTCAGAGAAACTGAAACTGAGTCTCGTAATAAAATTAAATATTAACGGACAGGTACCTAAGGTTAAGCAACTATCTATTTTTTGCAACTATCTTTTGATTTTGATGTTTACTTTGTTAATATCGCGTTTCTAAAGGATGAAAATCTTCAAATTTGTTGGTTAAAGAACTACACAAAAGAAATACATAAGAAAGGTTACATAGAACAAACTGGCAGCCCAATTCTGGCAGTTTTTTGTGCTCAAAACATTTTGAACCCCATTTATTATGTAAAGAGATACCCCGTAAAACCCTGTTGTTGTTTGAACATGAAAATTAACATACCTATTAAAAATGAACATGTTATCGCCAAATTAATCTCTAGTCGCTATGCTGGGATGAACCTGGGCCAGTGTTGTTTAGAAAAAAGCCAGTGCTGGAAGCCATACTTCATAATTACAAAATTATTTTTAATTTATTGATAAAATAATACAACTTTACTTGACTTTATTATGCATAAATTGTGTGTTCACATGTAAAAATGGTGAAAACAAATATGGATATCTCGAGGCGAATAATGACAAATAGATTACTTGCAATGGTAATTAATCCTTAGCATATCTGACGTTCTGCGCTAGTTACCTCTGGCACACATTGAAAAACAGTGAAATGATGTGTTGGATGCACATCTATAATGAGTTCTTAGATAATGTAATAAGAAAACAATCCGATTAATAAATAAAAGACTAAAAACATTCTTTGTTTTTTTGTGTAACCTATTTTAGTTTTTTTCTCAATGTGATCGATCACTCATCGACTATCTCCCGATTTCTTTTAATTTTTGAGTTCATTCACTGACGCTTATCTCCTTAGAAAAATAGTTAACGATAACACTCGTCTGATATAAAACTTGTTCTATTTTCTCATAACCAGGTCTCTAACACTTACAGTAAGTGTCAAAAAGTCTAAATTCAAAACTTTCACTTGCCTGATTATCATCTTTCCCGACTTTTAAAAATATGTCGTTTATGTCATTAAACTTCATGTACCCACATAAATCGAACCGCAAGCAAGGTCATCACAATGTACATGCGGCCCAAGACCAGCAGCGCAAAGCCGTCAGGCCTCATGTATCGAACGAACAATCATAATATTGTATCGTGGAACTATTGGGAACACTCCAAATTACATCATTCATATGACAAAAAGAAGGAATATAATAAAGTAATAATCTCTAATACTAGTACATTACTTTATTTTATCACATGAAAAATATAATTTGGGGTGCCCAAATAGTCCCGCTCGTAGATAATACGCAGTATGAGCACCCACTCCTTAATTCGGGCCTGAGTTCTGCATGTGTGTGAGTAATATTTGTTAGTGTAAATTTGCCATGCATTTTGTATCGATGGGTATAGTCTGCTTCCATTTAAAAGTCTGTGGTATTACATCGATAGGGGGTGTTAAGTTGGCAATGTAATACAATATTTTTTTTAAGTTGGCTAAAATGTGCTTGCGTGTGTTCTTTAGGTAATGTGTGCAATGAGATGGCGGACTGTTATTTCACTAAATTAAGAAATTAAAGTGCTGATTAGTTACTGTGAATATTGCCTTTTATTGATTTCGAACTACAGTTTTTTCACTGTTATCGCAATAAATAATTCTCTTCTATCAAGTTATGAATAAAAAGATACATATATAATCTCTCTATCACAAATTAATGTAAAAGTTTCAATATTAGGTGGACGCAATTTCTTCGATCGTGGTAGATCCTTCCATACCAATTTACGTAACCGCCGTATTTCACGTTTGTCCGACTGATATTTGTCCATCAGAACCATAGCTATCCTCCTGACGTTGACTTTATATTCATGAGCCAGGTCAAGTAGTCGTATGTTTAGCTCCGAATCACAGAGTATGCTTCTTATTGAGTCGTGTTTGTTGATTGTTCCCGAATTAGTGATTTTAATTCGTTTAAAACAGAACTCCAAACTGGTGGATTTTAAACCTTTTTCTCTTCCGACTTCGAATGCGAATGACTCACAGTTTCCACACACCTCCAACCATTTTTTTTCACATTCAGTAATTGTAATCCCTGGTAAAATTTCAGTCATAGTTTTGGATACGTTTTTTACTTCTGTATCTATATTTTCCTTTAATCTCCGCCGACGCTCAGGATGCTTACATCCACCAATATAATGCAAGTACACGAATTCTGCAAGCAGTTTATACAGGTTTGACTTCTTCCACATGCGGGCCGCAAAAAAGTAAAGCACCGTGTCTTGCAGACTTTTTGGATTACTTGGAGAATACATGATGTTTTACTTTTACTATTATCTGAAACAAATGAAAAGACCGTTATTTTTACAGGTATCTAAAATTATTCATATTAATAAAACTCAAACAACGGCTGAAATCGAAATCGAAATAATGTTCAAAAATCTGTTTTAAACATGATAGAAGATTATTATATCGGTCACATGGAACATGTTCAAAATGTGATTGTAAAATTTGACTCACGTATACCAACAAGTAGAGTTCAATAAAAGCTTGTAAAATGTATGCAATATGACGTTTAATGAAAAATAAATAA
The DNA here is from genome assembly GCA_907165235.1 of Zeuzera pyrina. NCBI lineage: Eukaryota > Metazoa > Arthropoda > Insecta > Lepidoptera > Cossidae > Zeuzera > Zeuzera pyrina. The sequence goes on along the minus strand of OU015638.1, from coordinate 19,338,056 downwards.
CAAACATACTACGAAATGTATTTACTAAATTAAACTATGTATCACAGATTAATTAGTTACTAACGTAAATATGTAGTATGTCATCCATCAAGTTAGAACTTTACAAGTAAATAATCAAAGAGTATAATGTATATTATTATTACCATTTCATCTTAAACTCATATTCGTTTCAAATAAATCGCAGATTTTAACTGTCAGTGTTTGTCGAATCAATTGATAACCTGTGGCTTAATTTTACATATTTGTTTGTTTATTTTTTATTTAATTCGATAAAAACCTTTAGGAATAAAATGTAAAAGACACACAAGTTTCATAGCTTTATGGTACTGACTTACTAGAAGAAAATAAAATGCAAAGCTCTTACCTGTGATGTCTGTAAAGTAAGTCTCTTTTAGCCGTCCTGCCACACTGAACTGCACTACGTATAGAGGTAGGTACTTTACACACTTTTCGCTTTGTCACTGGTCTACGCCGTACTGCCAAAGAAGCTGACGACCCCTCTTATATATGCATGTGTATCGTACAGGTACCGCCCATTAACTAATCGCCCCCCTAACGGTGTTGCCATTAGGGACCTGTATTTGTAATCGATTCTTTTGTTGCCATGCTTTACCGGGTATAATATACTATTAGTTTGTATTTGATGCAGAAATATTTCGCTATTTTGTAAAAATTTATAACAATATCTTAACACGATGAAACGACTGTTAATCGTGGAATTTATCACGTATAACTACATTTTTTGTACTTTTAGTTTTGTTTTATGTTTCCCGAACAACAATTACATATACGAGACTGAATCGCCATTGTCCAAATAAATAAATTGATCGCTAATAAATAAAATATGTGTTTGCTAAATTCAAAATAACGTGTTACCTTGAATGGCCCGCATCTCAAAAACTACACGACATATCATATTTAAAGTAATTTGAGATGAAAATATGTTTTTCAAGTTCTGCTACTTTTTTGCTTTTGGAATTTTCCACTCTAGTCGAAAGTAAAAGAGAGAAGGTGCAATTTTTATTACTTTAGAAGCTCATATCTCTCGGATTATGTACATATGTTTATGCAAAAGAATCATTTAAAATTGCTATAAAAAAATTGTAAACTACAAAATTAACAGTTTTCACAATAAAATGTTGGTTGCAACTTCAATCACTGAAACTTTAATGTGATTGAAGTTCCAATCACATTAAAGTTTCGGTGTGTGTTAGTTTCTAATATAGGTTTAATGAAGGAGTAACATTTTATTGCATGAATTATTTTTTATTAGCAATTCATAGCAATTGTGTGTATATTTTAACCAATTTTGAAGTGGCGTTAAATGCATCCCTTTAAAAATTCTCCATCGTCTATGGACACATGACTATAGATACCTCATACGCTTCTGAATTTTTTTCGACCCTCGATACCGTATCAATGAGAATACCGTATTTAGTATTTTTTTTTTCTAGTTTCACTACGCCATCTAAGGCAGTTCTTAAAAAGACGCCTATATATGTACGAGTACATAATACATTGTGTTCATGGTAATCACTGTTTACTATAAGTTAACCAATTATTGTTTAACAGTCATCAACTAATTGCAATTAACTAAGTTATTCCTGATTGTTATTACGTTCGTACATACATTCATACATACATATCCTCACGCTGTATCCGAACGGGGTATTCAGAAAGGACGGAGTGCCAAGTGTTATTATTATGTCTCAACATAAACTAATTATTAGATAACAATAATGTCGCCAGATATTACATTTGCGATCTATTAACTCATTGAAGTTAACAACAGGGGATTTCAAATATATGTATTGAAATTGTTTCATTATTGAACAAACATGTTACTTTCGTTCTTTTTAACCTATACGTACGTGTATGGTATATTAGCCGAGAGCTGGGGGTCCAGAACACCTGACAATCCGCAGGCTGGTTGTTTGTCTTGTCAAATACTTTTAGATTTCTGGACTTTCTTTCGTAAAATTTGACACAGTGACTGGGTCACGTGACTCAAAATCTAGGACGACAAGCAGTGAAAATGTGACCGGATACATATAAAAATACACTAAAACCTGTAGATAGACAGATGTTTAAACCTTGTGCCTTGGTGCTGTTTAGATCCTCAAAAAGCATAAAATTAAATGTATAACACTACATAAAACGAAATGATTTAAAAACCGCTGAACCATCTCGATGATCTCGAGCAGAGAATACTGTCACTTATTAAAACATTACGAGTTTTTGCCTGCTTTCGTCACCAGAGATGTTTTTTCGTTTCCTGAGATAAATTCAGGAAGATAATTATTATGTTTCTATTTTTAAGTAACTGTTTCATCGTGAAACATGAAATACCATCACATACAGGAAACGTATCCTTGTCTTTGATACATTTGTACAGTTCGTACATGGGAATCACACCTAAACTAGAGAGATAGACGCCATTCACTTACACGTAACGCAGTTTATTATGTTATCAATATGAGGTCTACGAGATCTGTAGCCTTAAAACCATCTCATCTTTTGCCACACCACTAGCGGTAGTTGTTTCATCTACAGAAGAACAAAAATTATAGCAATTACTACCTTTTGCATGCCGTATAAGCTTTGGAGTAAGACGGATTTTCTCTAGCAGCAAGATAACGTTGGGTTCGAATACATCTAAATGTACTTATAGAGCTCGTCTACACGTCGGTTTCTAAAGTTCGATATTGTAATAATAGTTAGGTTAAAACTTCGAAGTTGGCTTTTAATTAGGTATTTGAATAGGAATATGTGATTCAATAGATATGTGAAGTTACTCGACAAAAACATTCTCCTTCGTATAAGTATTCTCGCAGGGAACAACTGTAAGGTCAAATACATAGATCTTTTAAACATTTGCTTTAAGATTACCGATTAACTCTTTTAAAGTTTCTTTTACTTAAGGGTTCAGTGTTACTTTTTATACAGTTTGATATTTTTGTAATCTAAGTCTAATTGGACATGAATAAATAAAATCCAAAGCAATATTAGAAGTAACTGGAAACAAATCAGGATAAGATTTAAAGTGGTTTGGTTATGGTATTATTTACACGATTTATTTACACTTTTTGTTATAGTATTATTTACAAGAGGAGGTTACTTGACTCACACCTCACGTGTTTACCGCCTTGTGTTATGTGTCGTAAAATAATTTGTAATTAATAATTGAATCAAAAATTGTTGCCTCCATTTAACCTTCTTTAAATTACCAATTCGTGTGATGACTGGTAATATCTGCTGATTTCTTTCGTTATGTTCTGTGTGCTTAATATCTCTCGGACTATGTACTGAATACTGAATACTGAATACTGAACAACGGATTGACATATTTTTTCAATTTGAGAATAATTAAAAATTAAATGAATCATTATCTCTGTGTGTACCAGTATTACTTGATCTTAAACGACACAATTCATATTGAATCTATTAATTTGCAGTGATTTATTAGAGTGAAGAACATCGATACACAGAATGTGTATTAGGTACTTTGCTATCTTGTTCATCAGCAGTTAAATGGTACGTTATATTTTTAATTTAGTTGAGATGTACTAATAGTTTCGTACGTAGACCGGTTGTAACTTACAATATTTTTGATTGAATTTCGTGTCGTACAGTTTCTCCCTGATAAACTGTACAATTACTATTTGTATGAATGTTAGTTCTCTGTATTGACAATGTCTTTTACGTCTTTTATGTCGCAGATAAATACTAAATCACCCTGACTTTCTACAAAGACACCGTTTTGTTATTTGGACGGTAACAAAGGACCACTAAAGGCTCGTCACAATACACTGTGAACCTAGCGATTACCTATTCCAATATAATGAGAACACTCAAGAAAAAAATACTGTACTGTGTACTGGTATGAATGTAGAATACCTACAGTTATTTTGGGCTTTTAAAGAATGTTGTTGTTGAAAAACGTCTACCAGGCGAGTTTCTTGTTTGTTCTTCTCAGCTTCGAACACGTGTTAAATTTTTTCAAAGGGTCTTCGTAATTAGTGGACTAAATGATATTTAATTTTTTTGATACATTATTTACGGTACCGTGCAACTAAATGTAAATAAAATGGGTGTCGAAATTGTTTTTACCAATCAAAGTTTATAAATTAAACAAACAATTTATGTGTACTGTTTTTTGTATCTAGATTTTATCTCTGGCAACAAAGAAGAAGATCTCTGGTTATAAAAGCAGGGAAAACTCGTAATTTTCTAAGAAGTGATCATGTTCTCTGCTCGAGATATTTCAGTCGAATCATATCGTTATACGTACAGTAGTGAATTTAATTTTATGCTATTTTAAATTATCTACAGAGCATCAAGTCACACGGCTTTTAGTTTGGTGTATTTTTACATGTATCCGATCAAAGAGTTAGAAGCCACATTTGCACTGTTTCTCATTCGATTCCATTTTATAAAAGAACTAGCTGTACCCGCGACTTCGTCCGCGTGGAAAAATGTTCCTTGACCTCTTTAGGTTACTGAGGTTACCCGAGGTTACCCATATTGTTGGTGTTAAAAAAAAAGTTATTCTCTATAATGGAACATCTGCCATATTAGATTTATGATGACGTCACATATACAAAAACCTGCGTATTCCATTTCATTCGATACCCATATTGTTAGTTTTGAACGAAAAAGTTATTTCCTTCTATGGAACATCCGCCATATTGGATTTATGATGACGTCACATGTCCAGAAACGTTCCCCTGTGTATTTCATTTCATTTGACACCCATATTGTTGGTGTCGAACGAAAAACTTATTTCCTATTATGGAACATCCGCCATATTGGACTTATGATGACGTCACATGTCCGGGAATTTTCCCCTGCGTATTCCATTTCATTTGATACCCATATTGTTGGTGTTGAACAAAAAAGTTATTTCCTATTATGGAACATCCGCCATATTGGATTTATGATAGCGTCACATATACAAAAACCTTCCTCTGCGTATCCCACTTCATTCGACACCCATATTGTTGGTATTGAACAATACTCCGAGAAACCTAGAACATGACACCCATGTAGATCTATCAAAAAAAAAAATATTCACCATCTTAGATTACAAAATGAACGTCATTTTCGTAATCAGCACCCCGAGGTACTTAGAATTTGACAGCCATATCGATTTATCCAAAAAACTAATATTCGCCATCTTGGATTTGAAAATAAAAGTCATTTTCGTAATCAGCACCCCGAAAAACCTAGAATTTGATACCCATATCGACTTATCCAAAAAAAGTAATATTCGCCATCTTGGATTTGAAAATTAACATCATTTTCGTAATTTGCACCCCGAGAAACCTAGAATATGATACCTATGTCGATTTAACCAAAAAAATAATAATCGCCATCTTGGATTCGAAAATAAACATAATTTTCGTAATCAGCACCCCGAGAAACCTATAATGTGACACCCATATCGATTTATCCAAAAAAGTCATTTTCGCCATCTTGGATTTGAAAATGAAAGTCATCTTCGTAATCAGCACCCGAAAAACCTAGAATTTGATACCCATATCGAATTATCCAAAAAAAAAGTAATATTCGCCATCTTGGATTTGAAAATGAACATCATTTTCGTAATTAGCACCCCGAGAAACCTAGAATATGATACCTATGTCGATTTATCCAAAAAAATAATAATCGCCATCTTGGATTCGAAAATAAACATAATTTTCGTAATCAGCATCCCGAGAAACCTAGAATTTGATACCCGTATCGATTTATCCAAAAAAAGTAATAATCGCCATCTTGGATTTGAAAATGAATATCATAACATTCGCCATATCGGATTTATGGTGACGTCACATATGTATCTACCTTCCCCTGCGTATTCTATTTCATTTGATACCCATATTGTTAGGGTTTAGCATTATAAAGTTCCCCTATAAAGTTTCATCCCCTTTTTCACCCCTTTAGGCGTAATTTTTAATAAAAAAGAAAACTATGTTTTTTTAATGGAAAAGGTGTATCTCTGTACCAAATTACATCTTAATCGGCTCAGCGGTTAAAAATTTCCCATACGAAGTTTTATCCCCCTTTTCACCCCTTTAGGGGTAGATTTTTGAAAAATAAAGTGGCCTATGTTCACCCCCTGGCGTCAAACTATCTCTATGCCAAATTTTATCAAAATCTGTCCGGCGGTTTAGCCGTGAAAACGGAACAGACAGACAGACAGACAGAGAGACTTTCGCATTTATATTATTAGTACGGATTATTAGTATGGATATGGATATGGATTAGTAAAAAATTTTTTTTTTTAATATGTGTAAACTGATGAACAAATAGGCGATATGTTTACTATAGCATTAGGTAAAGAACTATTGTTTAAGTTTATACCTGAATGTGGTTTAGAAGTGTAAAATGTATTGTTTTTATTTAGTGAACAGCTGATTTTTTTTATTGCAAATTACGTATGTATTACACACAGATTTATAAATGGAAGCAGAACAAACATAATTCACTCACACATAGATACCGTGTAAGTAATAAGAATAGCACTGTCACTTTCATTGGAGTTTAAAATAGTATATCTTTATCTTTTTCTTTCATTTGTTGCAACACAAGGCCACACATAGACAATTCCGAAACCGTGGCAGCCGCTATCTTCTGCTTAAGTCAAAATAAGCGGAGTATAGCGTCTGTTTACTTGTGTAGTACGTCACATGTTCGATGATTAAATATTTCTTGGTCTATAAACATTATTTTGGTTATTTAAAGTGCAAAATATGGTACAAAAGTGTTGTACCTCCAATAGTTGCAACGCCTCATACAGAAAAGTCCCGAAAATCACGTTCCATCGGTAAGTAAATCTGATGTTGCAAATTGTTTGATTACTGCATTCAGTTAACTGATATTTTTGTGTTTCGTGGCTCCGACACTTAAACATGTTGCAAACTATTAAAATTAAAGTTTCCTTATGTTGTATAAGGTTTTTTTTTATAGGTTTTTTATATCTTTGTACCAAGTACCTAACCAATTTTGACATTATTAGTACTTGTACCTTAAAGAGGGCCTAATTAAGAGAAACTGAAACTGAGTCTCGTAATAAAATTAAATATTAACGGACAGGTACCTAAGGTTAAGCAACTATCTATTTTTTGCAACTATCTTTTGATTTTGATGTTGACTTTGTTAATATCGCGTTTCTAAAGGATGAAAATCTTCAAATTTGTTGTGTTGGGTAATGAAAGGAGGCCAGACTTACTTGGAATTTCTCGCTCGAATGGCGCTGATTCTCCCGCGTCCGGGACTTGCACTTTGCAGAGTTCTATTGTTTTAACTTATCATTGGGTCGACCCACACTTCATGAAACACTGTTATTACACGAAATTGATATGATTTAATTATTCGAAATTATTATGTTTGTAATGCGTCTGGCTAGGTGCAATGACGGTGAGGAAGGGAAGAGGTACACACTTTACCAACTTAATAAAACTCAATACCAACCTAATTAAAATGCGCTTTGGACTCTAGGCTTTTAAGATACTAACCATACTCCCCCCCCGAAGGCAGCTTAAAGCTGGCTTACAATACAAGCAGCCTAGATGATTACATTACTACACCTAACACACAATGATTTATTTAATGATGAATTTAATGCTTAACCTTAAATGAATACATGCTTAACCTTAAATGATAATTAACTTAAGCTAAAATTAAAGAATCTATTGTGGCAACAAACATAATTTAATTACTGGACGCACGAGAGTTCCATTCTGAGTTTTAACAGTAACTACTCTTACCGTGGAATCCTTTCCAGGATGCAACTGTATGATTCTACCAAGTTTCCAATGCAATGGAGGTATATTATCCCTTATAAGAACAATATCATTTTCTTTAAAATTAGGTTGTGACTTTGCCCATTTATTGCGATGCTGCATACTATTCAGATATTCATTGGACCACCGCTTCCAAAAACCCTGTCTCATCTTCTGAAGGAGCAACCACCTAGATAACTTATTTATTGATATATCTGTAAAATCATACTCAGGAACTGAGACTAACGGACCTCCTATCAAAAAATGACCCGGCGTCAATGGCTGAAGTTCATTAGGATCCGAAGAAATTGAGCATAGAGGACGAGAGTTTAATATGGCCTCGACTCCACAAAACAGTGTTGAAAGCTCCTCAAATGTGAGACGTTGTTCTCCCACAACACGGACAATATGAAATTTGGCTGACTTTACAGCTGATTCAGCTAAACCATTGAAATGTGGAGCTGATGCTGGACCAAAATGCCAAGTAACCTCGTATGGAACCAATGCTGCATTGATTTCGTTTAAATTTTGTTGATTTGCTAAATATTTGTAAACTTCCTTTAAATATGATTTTGCTCCTTGAAAGTTAGTACCATTATCGGTGTAGATATCCTTACAGAGACCCCTTCGTGAAGCAAACCGCTGAAAAGCTGCTATGAATGCGTGAGTACTCAAATCCGAAACACACTCCAAATGAGAAGCCTTGGTAGAAAAACAAACAAAGATACAAAGATACGCCTTGAGAATTCTTGATTTACGTAAATTGCTTTCTTTTATATAAAACGGACCCGCGAAATCGGCTGCAACTGATAAAAAGGCTTTAGAAGGTTGAACTCTATTCGAAGGTAGATCACCCATAATTGGCTCTATAACTCTAGGACGATTTCTGAAACATTTTAAACACTTAAAAATCCTTGAACGGACTATTTGTCTGCCTGATAGAATCCAAAACCTTTGTCTGGTGAGTGATAGTAAGGCACTAGGACCCACATGAAGATATTTTACATGATAATAATCAACTATCAGATTGGTGAAATGATGTTTACGCGGTAATAATATCGGATGCTTGGAATCGAATGGTAAAGTTGAATTTTTTAATCTGCCCCCAACGCGAAGCAGTCCCTCCTCATCCAGAAATGGACATAAACGCCTTAAAGTTTTGTTACACAAATTATGTTTTGATAATTGAATTATTTCCTCACTGAACTCATCTTGCTGAACAATCCTTACCCATAACTTAAGAGCTGAACTCAATTCTGATGAAGTTAAAATTCCCAAATTTTTATTCTTAGACCTGCAGTTAAAAATAAAACGCAGACACAATGCTGTGATGCGTATCAATTTTGAAAGTTGACTGTACTTAAAAAGTAGAGACTCTGTTTTAACATCGGTACATGTGAAACACACCCTCTCGTTATCTTCATCATTTGCCCTTTTGGCCATTGGTATGTCCTTGCGTTGTGGCCAATTTTCTGAATCAAAAGCAAGCCATGGTACACTCCACCAAAGTGGATGCTCTACTAATTGATTAGGGTGAATACCTCGTGAAGCAGGGTCCGCTGGATTCATACGTGATGGAACGTACCTCCACACATTGGGTTCGATGAGATTATTGATTTGTGATACTCTATTTCCTTCATACATGCGAAGAGAATGTGGCGAGCTCTGAAGCCAGGAAAGCACGATAGTAGAATCACACCAGATGTTAACAACTGTGAAACTTATAGTTTTTAAAATATCTTTAACATAATGAGTTAGCTTTGCAGCTAACAAGGCTCCGTTCAATTCCAACTTAGGAATAGTTAAACGCTGTTTCAGGGGCGCAACTTTTGATTTAGCTAATAGTAGAAATACTCTATTTAAACCCTCATGACACGTCACTCTCAGATAAACTACTGCTGAATAACCCCTTTCACTCGCATCACAAAATGAATGTAATTCAAAACGGATACCTTTACCAAACTGAATATATCGGGGAACTCTGACATCCCTTAATGCTGAAAATGTTTTTACAAATGATTCCCATTCATCAATAAAGTCTTGAGGAGGACTCTCATCCCAGCCTATCTTCAACAAAAACAAGGTTTGCATCATGCATTTTGCCTTGAACACAACAGGTGCTAACCAGCCGCAAGGATCATATAATCTTGCAATATCAGAAAGAATTGACCTTTTTGTATAGATATTTGTATTAATATTTGTTGTATAAAGAAAACAATCATTTTCTGAACTCCATTTCAGCCCCAAAACCTTCATTATGTTATCCTCGTCTATACTATACTGAGCCTCCCAATGTTCTTTCGGTAAACTGAGAAGAAATTCCTTAGAATTGCTACACCACTTCCTAAGCTCGAAACCGCCAGATTTGAGCAACATAATCAGCTCTTCCTTTCGATGGAGTGCCTCAGATAAAGATGAACAGCCTGAGACTATATCATCCACGAATGCATCTTGAAGAATAATTTGACTTGTTTCAGGAAACTCTGTTGCTCCCTGTTTCGCTAGTTCGCGAAGACAACGCATAGCCAGGAACGGTGCTGATTTGATACCGTAGGTGACGGTGTTGAGTTGATATTCTTTAACAGGATCGTCAGCCGAAGAACGCCAAAATACTCGCTGATAAGGACGGTGAATTTCCTGAACATTCACCTGACGATACATTTGTTTGATGTCCGATGTAAATACTATTTCATGAATTCGAAACCTTAAGATGATATCAACTATGTTTTGCTGTAATTTGGGTCCTGAAAGAAGTATTTGATTTAATGATATTGAATTGGAAGTTGCCATACTTGCGTCAAAGACGACTCTTAATTTAGTAGTGCTACTTGATAGCCGTAAAACTCCATGATGTGCAATAAAATAAAAACCTGGGTTATTTTCTGGATTTGTTATAAGTGTCATATGCCCCAACTCCTCATACTCTCTCAAGAAATCAGTATACATTTGCTTTAATAAAGAATCCCTATTCAATCTCCTTTCAAGACTGTAAAATCTCCTTAAAGCTATTTCCCTGCTTTCTCCTAATGGAGGCGAATGTTCTTTAAATGGTAATTGTATTGAAAATCTACCTGAACTATCCCGTACATAAGTATTTTGAAAATGTTCCTCACAATAAATGTCCTCTTTGTCTAAAATTCCCTTTGATGTGAGAGGTTCTTCCAACTCCCAGAATTTGACCATAGCTGCTTCGATATTCTGTTCGACTGCTACATGAAATGATGAAAATTCCCTAAATGATGATTCCTTTAATGATGATGATTCTTTTAACGATGATGATTCCTTCAACGATAATGATCCCTCAATGTTGATTTTCCCTGTAAGAATGAATCCTAAATGTGTTTGTATAGCAGCAGGCAGATCAGAATGTAATCTAATTGGAGAACCGTTCATGAGAATGCTGTCATAAAGATCAGCACCCAGAAGAAAATCTATTTTTCCTTTCTTATAGAATGTAGGATCAGCAAGCACGAAACCATTAAAATGTTGAGTGATACCCTGAGGAATATAAAACGCCGGAAGCTGCTTTGTGAGTTGTTGCATCACGCAAGCTGAACCCTCAAAAACAGGTCCCTCTGAGAACCTTGGCTTAATACGATATAATACCCTTCCTTCTGTATATTGAGTTTGTTGACCACCAATAGCTGAAATTGAAAATGAATCCCTGATGAATCTTAAATTTAATCGCCTTGCACATGATGATGTGATAAAACTGCACTGAGACCCAGAATCGATTAATGCCCTCACCTCACGCCACTCACCTGCACTGTTTTGAATGTGAATTAAAGCCGTTGCAAGTAGAACAGCAGAATATGTTTGATGATGATTAGGTTTTAATGTTGAGCTATGAGCTGAGACTTCATTGATACCTTCACCTTGACCTTGAACCTGACCCTCATCTTTAGAAATAGCCCTATTATGTGCCTTAATTGACTGTGAATAATTGAATGATTGATTATTATTCCTTGGCAGATGCAATAATGAATGATGAAATCCTCTACAAACCTTACATACACTTCGTGACAGACAATTCCTACTCGTATGATCACGTAAACAATTGAAACATAATCTATGATTAACCACAAATTCCTTTCGATCAATAGGTGACATAGAATTAAAATTTTGACAGCAAAATAAATCATGTGCATTTCTATTACAACAAAGACAGGTTTTTTGAATGCTAGATGTATATGTTACCTTGTTTATAACTTTGTTAGAAGCAGATTCCTTGGAAAATTGATTAAATGATTGTAATGAGGTACTCTCCAATGCATTGCAATGTGATTCTAGAAACACAATTAAATCTGAATATTCTGGTAAGTCTTTCTCCATTACATGTATTTCAAAACTATTACGAATTTGTGTATCCACTTTTCGAAGAAGAATATGTAACAAAATGAAACTCCAATGCTTAACAGGCATAGCAAGCGCTTCCAATGCATTAACATTTTCCTTAATATTGTCTATGAATTTACGCAAATGAAACTTTGATTTTGAGTTAACATGAGGTAGATTTAATATTATTTCCAAATGAGTATCCGCTATTAATCTTTTACGATCATATCGCTTGATCATTAATTCATATGCAACATTATAATTTTCTTGTGAGATTGGTAAATGTTTTATAATATTAGCAGCATCACCGACCAAGCTACTTATTAAGTAATGCATTTTTTGAACAGAGCTTAAGGTATGATTGGTATGAACTAAACTGTCAAATGTTGACTTGAAACTAGAGAACTGCGTTAGAGAACCATTGAAAGTTGGTAATTTTATTTTTGGCAATTCAAAACTTTCCTTGCTACTCGCTACCTTAACCTCTGCCTTTTGACTACAAGATGAACCAAAAGAATTTTCGTAACTAACCTTAATCTCATAATATTTATCCATAAATGATTCAAAATTCTCCCTTTGTTCTTCTGCATTATAATCTTTTGGTTGTCTTGTCTCTATCAATGTAAATGTGCGTAAATATTCGTTTTTAATATCTTCTAAGTCTTGAAACTTTATTCGGAATATATCACGAGTTGTTTTATCACACTCTGGCTTGTCGACGAGCTTTGATGCTGTATATATACCATCCAAACGTAAAATCGCAACTTTGTTTTCGATTAATGTACTCATTTTGTTAACTTTTAATTACAATTATTGAAAAATAAGTTAAACATGAAATGTTTACAAATGAAAGAACAATCTGTCAGCTGTCACCTATGATCAGGTTGCCACAGTATAAATAAAGTAAAATTCAGTAAAGTATCGCTTACACTATAGCTTAGTTTAGTTCTGTGTTGCCACTATGTCGATTCACAAATGTTTTACAATATTGTTAGAAACCAAAACCATACATATAACGTACCTAGTGAACTAAACTGACAACTGAATAAAAATGTTACTCGAATGTAGGTAGTTAACGAATGACGCCTTAATAAATGATGAATTGACACAATTTTGAACAACGTTAACAACAGAATCTGCAAATTACTAATCCAAAACACAGAAATCCAGGATCGATGGACCAAAGGATGTTGGGTAATGAAAGGAGGCCAGACTTACTTGGAATTTCTCGCTCGAATGGCGCTGATTCTCCCGCGTCCGGGACTTGCACTTTGCAGAGTTCTATTGTTTTAACTTATCATTGGGTCGACCCACACTTCATGAAACACTGTTATTACACGAAATTGATATGATTTAATTATTCGAAATTATTATGTTTGTAATGCGTCTGGCTAGGTGCAATGACGGTGAGGAAGGGAAGAGGTACACACTTTACCAACTTAATAAAACTCAATACCAACCTAATTAAAATGCGCTTTGGACTCTAGGCTTTTAAGATACTAACCATGTTGGTTAAAGAACTACACAAAAGAAATACATAAGAAAGGTTACATAGAACAAACTGGCAGCCCAATTCTGGCAGTTTTTTGTGCTCAAAACATTTTGAACCCCATTTATTATGTAAAGAGATACCCCGTAAAACCCTGTTGTTGTTTGAACATGAAAATTAACATACCTATTAAAAATGAACATGTTATCGCCAAATTAATCTCTAGTCGCTATGCTGGGATGAACCTGGGCCAGTGTTGTTTAGAAAAAAGCCAGTGCTGGAAGCCATACTTCATAATTACAAAATTATTTTTAATTTATTGATAAAATAATACAACTTTACTTGACTTTATTATGCATAAATTGTGTGTTCACATGTAAAAATGGTGAAAACAAATATGGATATCTCGAGGCGAATAATGACAAATAGATTACTTGCAATGGTAATTAATCCTTAGCATATCTGACGTTCTGCGCTAGTTACCTCTGGCACACATTGAAAAACAGTGAAATGATGTGTTGGATGCACATCTATAATGAGTTCTTAGATAATGTAATAAGAAAACAATCCGATTAATAAATAAAAGACTAAAAACATTCTTTGTTTTTTTGTGTAACCTATTTTAGTTTTTTTCTCAATGTGATCGATCACTCATCGACTATCTCCCGATTTCTTTTAATTTTTGAGTTCATTCACTGACGCTTATCTCCTTAGAAAAATAGTTAACGATAACACTCGTCTGATATAAAACTTGTTCTATTTTCTCATAACCAGGTCTCTAACACTTACAGTAAGTGCCAAAAAGTCTAAATTCAAAACTTTCACTTGCCTGATTATCATCTTTCCCGACTTTTAAAAATATGTCGTTTATGTCATTAAACTTCATGTACCCACATAAATCGAACCGCAAGCAAGGTCATCACAATGTACATGCGGCCCAAGACCAGCAGCGCAAAGCCGTCAGGCCTCATGTATCGAACGAACAATCATAATATTGTATCGTGGAACTATTGGGAACACTCCAAATTACATCATTCATATGACAAAAAGAAGGAATATAATAAAGTAATAATCTCTAATACTAGTACATTACTTTATTTTATCACATGAAAAATATAATTTGGGGTGCCCAAATAGTACCGCTCGTAGATAATACGCAGTATGAGCACCCACTCCTTAATTCGGGCCTGAGTTCTGCATGTGTGTGAGTAATATTTGTTAGTGTAAATTTGCCATGCATTTTGTATCGATGGGTATAGTCTGCTTCCATTTAAAAGTCTGTGGTATTACATCGATAGGGGGTGTTAAGTTGGCAATGTAATACAATATTTTTTTTAAGTTGGCTAAAATGTGCTTGCGTGTGTTCTTTAGGTAATGTGTGCAATGAGATGGCGGACTGTTATTTCACTAAATTAAGAAATTAAAGTGCTGATTAGTTACTGTGAATATTGCCTTTTATTGATTTCGAACTACAGTTTTTTCACTGTTATCGCAATAAATAATTCTCTTCTATCAAGTTATGAATAAAAAGATACATATATAATCTCTCTATCACAAATTAATGTAAAAGTTTCAATATTAGGTGGACGCAATTTCTTCGATCGTGGTAGATCCTTCCATACCAATTTACGTAACCGCCGTATTTCACGTTTGTCCGACTGATATTTGTCCATCAGAACCATAGCTATCCTCCTGACGTTGACTTTATATTCATGAGCCAGGTCAAGTAGTCGTATGTTTAGCTCCGAATCACATAGTATGCTTCTTATTGAGTCGTGTTTGTTGATTGTTCCCGAATTAGTGATTTTAATTCGTTTAAAACAGAACTCCAAACTGGTGGATTTTAAACCTTTTTCTCTTCCGACTTCGAATGCGAATGACTCACAGTTTCCACACACCTCCAACCATTTTTTTTCACATTCAGTAATTGTAATCCCTGGTAAAATTTCAGTCATAGTTTTGGATACGTTTTTTACTTCTGTATCTATATTTTCCTTTAATCTCCGCCGACGCTCAGGATGCTTACATCCACCAATATAATGCAAGTACACGAATTCTGCAAGCAGTTTATACAGGTTTGACTTCTTCCACATGCGGGCCGCAAAAAAGTAAAGCACCGTGTCTTGCAGACTTTTTGGATTACTTGGAGAATACATGATGTTTTACTTTTACTATTATCTGAAACAAATGAAAAGACCGTTATTTTTACAGGTATCTAAAATTATTCATATTAATAAAACTCAAACAACGGCTGAAATCGAAATCGAAATAATGTTCAAAAATCTGTTTTAAACATGATAGAAGATTATTATATCGGTCACATGGAACATGTTCAAAATGTGATTGTAAAATTTGACTCACGTATACCAACAAGTAGAGTTCAATAAAAGCTTGTAAAATGTATGCAATATGACGTTTAATGAAAAATAAATAACAAACATACTACGAAATGTATTTACTAAATTAAACTATGTATCACAGATTAATTAGTTACTAACGTAAATATGTAGTATGTCATCCATCAAGTTAGAACTTTACAAGTAAATAATCAAAGAGTATAATGTATATTATTATTACCATTTCATCTTAAACTCATATTCGTTTCAAATAAATCGCAGATTTTAACTGTCAGTGTTTGTCGAATCAATTGATAACCTGTGGCTTAATTTTACATATTTGTTTGTTTATTTTTTATTTAATTCGATAAAAACCTTTAGGAATAAAATGTAAAAGACACACAAGTTTCATAGCTTTATGGTACTGACTTACTAGAAGAAAATAAAATACAAAGCTCTTACCTGTGATGTCTGTAAAGTAAGTCTCTTTTAGCCGTCCTGCCACACTGAACTGCACTACGTATAGAGGTAGGTACTTTACACACTTTTCGCTTTGTCACTGGTCTACGCCGTACTGCCAAAGAAGCTGACGACCCCTCTTATATATGCATGTGTATCGTACAGGTACCGCCCATTAACTAATCGCCCCCCTAACGGTGTTGCCATTAGGGACCTGTATTTGTAATCGATTCTTTTGTTGCCATGCTTTACCGGGTATAATATACTATTAGTTTGTATTTGATGCAGAAATATTTCGCTATTTTGTAAAAATTTATAACAATATCTTAACACGATGAAACGACTGTTAATCGTGGAATTTATCACGTATAACTACATTTTTTGTACTTTTAGTTTTGTTTTATGTTTCCCGAACAACAATTACATATACGAGACTGAATCGCCATTGTCCAAATAAATAAATTGATCGCTAATAAATAAAATATGTGTTTGCTAAATTCAAAATAACGTGTTACCTTGAATGGCCCGCATCTCAAAAACTACACGACATATCATATTTAAAGTAATTTGAGATGAAAATATGTTTTTCAAGTTCTGCTACTTTTTTGCTTTTGGAATTTTCCACTCTAGTCGAAAGTAAAAGAGAGAAGGTGCAATTTTTATTACTTTAGAAGCTCATATCTCTCGGATTATGTACATATGTTTATGCAAAAGAATCATTTAAAATTGCTATAAAAAAATTGTAAACTACAAAATTAACAGTTTTCACAATAAAATGTTGGTTGCAACTTCAATCACTGAAACTTTAATGTGATTGAAGTTCCAATCACATTAAAGTTTCGGTGTGTGTTAGTTTCTAATATAGGTTTAATGAAGGAGTAACATTTTATTGCATGAATTATTTTTTATTAGCAATTCATAGCAATTGTGTGTATATTTTAACCAATTTTGAAGTGGCGTTAAATGCATCCCTTTAAAAATTCTCCATCGTCTATGGACACATGACTATAGATACCTCATACGCTTCTGAATTTTTTTCGACCCTCGATACCGTATCAATGAGAATACCGTATTTAGTATTTTTTTTTTCTAGTTTCACTACGCCATCTAAGGCAGTTCTTAAAAAGACGCCTATATATGTACGAGTACATAATACATTGTGTTCATGGTAATCACTGTTTACTATAAGTTAACCAATTATTGTTTAACAGTCATCAACTAATTGCAATTAACTAAGTTATTCCTGATTGTTATTACGTTCGTACATACATTCATACATACATATCCTCACGCTGTATCCGAACGGGGTATTCAGAAAGGACGGAGTGCCAAGTGTTATTATTATGTCTCAACATAAACTAATTATTAGATAACAATAATGTCGCCAGATATTACATTTGCGATCTATTAACTCATTGAAGTTAACAACAGGGGATTTCAAATATATGTATTGAAATTGTTTCATTATTGAACAAACATGTTACTTTCGTTCTTTTTAACCTATACGTACGTGTATGGTATATTAGCCGAGAGCTGGGGGTCCAGAACACCTGACAATCCGCAGGCTGGTTGTTTGTCTTGTCAAATACTTTTAGATTTCTGGACTTTCTTTCGTAAAATTTGACACAGTGACTGGGTCACGTGACTCAAAATCTAGGACGACAAGCAGTGAAAATGTGACCGGATACATATAAAAATACACTAAAACCTGTAGATAGACAGATGTTTAAACCTTGTGCCTTGGTGCTGTTTAGATCCTCAAAAAGCATAAAATTAAATGTATAACACTACATAAAACGAAATGATTTAAAAACCGCTGAACCATCTCGATGATCTCGAGCAGAGAATACTGTCACTTATTAAAACATTACGAGTTTTTGCCTGCTTTCGTCACCAGAGATGTTTTTTCGTTTCCTGAGATAAATTCAGGAAGATAATTATTATGTTTCTATTTTTAAGTAACTGTTTCATCGTGAAACATGAAATACCATCACATACAGGAAACGTATCCTTGTCTTTGATACATTTGTACAGTTCGTACATGGGAATCACACCTAAACTAGAGAGATAGACGCCATTCACTTACACGTAACGCAGTTTATTATGTTATCAATATGAGGTCTACGAGATCTGTAGCCTTAAAACCATCTCATCTTTTGCCACACCACTAGCGGTAGTTGTTTCATCTACAGAAGAACAAAAATTATAGCAATTACTACCTTTTGCATGCCGTATAAGCTTTGGAGTAAGACGGATTTTCTCTAGCAGCAAGATAACGTTGGGTTCGAATACATCTAAATGTACTTATAGAGCTCGTCTACACGTCGGTTTCTAAAGTTCGATATTGTAATAATAGTTAGGTTAAAACTTCGAAGTTGGCTTTTAATTAGGTATTTGAATAGGAATATGTGATTCAATAGATATGTGAAGTTACTCGACAAAAACATTCTCCTTCGTATAAGTATTCTCGCAGGGAACAACTGTAAGGTCAAATACATAGATCTTTTAAACATTTGCTTTAAGATTACCGATTAACTCTTTTAAAGTTTCTTTTACTTAAGGGTTCAGTGTTACTTTTTATACAGTTTGATATTTTTGTAATCTAAGTCTAATTGGACATGAATAAATAAAATCCAAAGCAATATTAGAAGTAACTGGAAACAAATCAGGATAAGATTTAAAGTGGTTTGGTTATGGTATTATTTACACGATTTATTTACACTTTTTGTTATAGTATTATTTACAAGAGGAGGTTACTTGACTCACACCTCACGTGTTTACCGCCTTGTGTTATGTGTCGTAAAATAATTTGTAATTAATAATTGAATCAAAAATTGTTGCCTCCATTTAACCTTCTTTAAATTACCAATTCGTGTGATGACTGGTAATATCTGCTGATTTCTTTCGTTATATTCTGTGTGCTTAATATCTCTCGGACTATGTACTGAATACTGAATACTGAACAACGGATTGACATATTTTTTCAATTTGAGAATAATTAAAAATTAAATGAATCATTATCTCTGTGTGTACCAGTATTACTTGATCTTAAACGACACAATTCATATTGAATCTATTAATTTGCAGTGATTTATTAGAGTGAAGAACATCGATACACAGAATGTGTATTAGGTACTTTGCTATCTTGTTCATCAGCAGTTAAATGGTACGTTATATTTTTAATTTAGTTGAGATGTACTAATAGTTTCGTACGTAGACCGGTTGTAACTTACAATATTTTTGATTGAATTTCGTGTCGTACAGTTTCTCCCTGATAAACTGTACAATTACTATTTGTATGAATGTTAGTTCTCTGTATTGACAATGTCTTTTACGTCTTTTATGTCGCAGATAAATACTAAATCACCCTGACTTTCTACAAAGACACCGTTTTGTTATTTGGACGGTAACAAAGGACCACTAAAGGCTCGTCACAATACACTGTGAACCTAGCGATTACCTATTCCAATATAATGAGAACACTCAAGAAAAAAATACTGTACTGTGTACTGGTATGAATGTAGAATACCTACAGTTATTTTGGGCTTTTAAAGAATGTTGTTGTTGAAAAACGTCTACCAGGCGAGTTTCTTGTTTGTTCTTCTCAGCTTCGAACACGTGTTAAATTTTTTCAAAGGGTCTTCGTAATTAGTGGACTAAATGATATTTAATTTTTTTGATACATTATTTACGGTACCGTGCAACTAAATGTAAATAAAATGGGTGTCGAAATTGTTTTTACCAATCAAAGTTTATAAATTAAACAAACAATTTATGTGTACTGTTTTTTGTATCTAGATTTTATCTCTGGCAACAAAGAAGAAGATCTCTGGTTATAAAAGCAGGGAAAACTCGTAATTTTCTAAGAAGTGATCATGTTCTCTGCTCGAGATATTTCAGTCGAATCATATCGTTATACGTACAGTAGTGAATTTAATTTTATGCTATTTTAAATTATCTACAGAGCATCAAGTCACACGGCTTTTAGTTTGGTGTATTTTTACATGTATCCGATCAAAGAGTTAGAAGCCACATTTGCACTGTTTCTCATTCGATTCCATTTTATAAAAGAACTAGCTGTACCCGCGACTTCGTCCGCGTGGAAAAATGTTCCTTGACCTCTTTAGGTTACTGAGGTTACCCGAGGTTACCCATATTGTTGGTGTTAAAAAAAAAGTTATTCTCTATAATGGAACATCTGCCATATTAGATTTATGATGACGTCACATATACAAAAACCTGCATATTCCATTTCATTCGATACCCATATTGTTAGTTTTGAACGAAAAAGTTATTTCCTTCTGTGGAACATCTGCCATATTAGATTTATGATGACGTCACATATACAAAAACCTGCGTATTCCATTTCATTCGATACCCATATTGTTAGTTTTGACCGAAAAAGTTATTTCCTTCTATGGAACATCCGCCATATTGGATTTATGATGACGTCACATGTCCAGAAACGTTCCCCTGTGTATTTCATTTCATTTGACACCCATATTGTTGGTGTCGAACGAAAAACTTATTTCCTATTATGGAACATCCGCCATATTGGACTTATGATGACGTCACATGTCCGGGAATTTTCCCCTGCGTATTCCATTTCATTTGATACCCATATTGTTGGTGTTGAACAAAAAAGTTATTTCCTATTATGGAACATCCGCCATATTGGATTTATGATAGCGTCACATATACAAAAACCTTCCTCTGCGTATCCCACTTCATTCGACACCCATATTGTTGGTATTGAACAATACTCCGAGAAACCTAGAACATGACACCCATGTAGATCTATCAAAAAAAAAAATATTCACCATCTTAGATTACAAAATGAACGTCATTTTCGTAATCAGCACCCCGAGGTACTTAGAATTTGACAGCCATATCGATTTATCCAAAAAACTAATATTCGCCATCTTGGATTTGAAAATAAAAGTCATTTTCGTAATCAGCACCCCGAAAAACCTAGAATTTGATACCCATATCGACTTATCCAAAAAAAGTAATATTCGCCATCTTGGATTTGAAAATTAACATCATTTTCGTAATTTGCACCCCGAGAAACCTAGAATATGATACCTATGTCGATTTAACCAAAAAAATAATAATCGCCATCTTGGATTCGAAAATAAACATAATTTTCGTAATCAGCACCCCGAGAAACCTATAATGTGACACCCATATCGATTTATCCAAAAAAGTCATTTTCGCCATCTTGGATTTGAAAATGAAAGTCATCTTCGTAATCAGCACCCGAAAAACCTAGAATTTGATACCCATATCGAATTATCCAAAAAAAAAGTAATATTCGCCATCTTGGATTTGAAAATGAACATCATTTTCGTAATTAGCACCCCGAGAAACCTAGAATATGATACCTATGTCGATTTATCCAAAAAAATAATAATCGCCATCTTGGATTCGAAAATAAACATAATTTTCGTAATCAGCATCCCGAGAAACCTAGAATTTGATACCCGTATCGATTTATCCAAAAAAAGTAATAATCGCCATCTTGGATTTGAAAATGAATATCATAACATTCGCCATATCGGATTTATGGTGACGTCACATATGTATCTACCTTCCCCTGCGTATTCTATTTCATTTGATACCCATATTGTTAGGGTTTAGCATTATAAAGTTCCCCTATAAAGTTTCATCCCCTTTTTCACCCCTTTAGGGGTAATTTTTAATAAAAAAGAAAACTATGTTTTTTTAATGGAAAAGGTGTATCTCTGTACCAAATTACATCTTAATCGGCTCAGCGGTTAAAAATTTCCCATACGAAGTTTTATCCCCCTTTTCACCCCTTTAGGGGTAGATTTTTGAAAAATAAAGTAGCCTATGTTCACCCCCTGGTGTCAAACTATCTCTATGCCAAATTTTATCAAAATCTGTCCGGCGGTTTAGCCGTGAAAACGGAACAGACAGACAGACAGACAGACAGACAGACAGACAGACAGACAGAGAGACTTTCGCATTTATAATATTAGTACGGATTATTAGTATGGATATGGATATGGATTAGTAAAAAATTTTTTTTTTTTAATATGTGTAAACTGATGAACAAATAGGCGATATGTTTACTATAGCATTAGGTAAAGAACTATTGTTTAAGTTTATACCTGAATGTGGTTTAGAAGTGTAAAATGTATTGTTTTTATTTAGTGAACAGCTGATTTTTTTTATTGCAAATTACGTATGTATTACACACAGATTTATAAATGGAAGCAGAACAAACATAATTCACTCACACATAGATACCGTGTAAGTAATAAGAATAGCACTGTCACTTTCATTGGAGTTTAAAATAGTATATCGTTATCTTTTTCTTTCATTTGTTGCAACACAAGGCCACACATAGACAATTCCGAAACCGTGGCAGCCGCTATCTTCTGCTTAAGTCAAAATAAGCGGAGTATAGCGTCTGTTTACTTGTGTAGTACGTCACATGTTCGATGATTAAATATTTCTTGGTCTATAAACATTATTTTGGTTATTTAAAGTGCAAAATATGGTACAAAAGTGTTGTACCTCCAATAGTTGCAACGCCTCATACAGAAAAGTCCCGAAAATCACGTTCCATCGGTAAGTAAATCTGATGTTGCAAATTGTTTGATTACTGCATTCAGTTAACTGATATTTTTGTGTTTCGTGGCTCCGACACTTAAACATGTTGCAAACTATTAAAATTAAAGTTTCCTTATGTTGTATAAGGTTTTTTTTTATAGGTTTTTTATATCTTTGTACCAAGTACCTAACCAATTTTGACATTATTAGTACTTGTACCTTAAAGAGGGCCTAATTCAGAGAAACTGAAACTGAGTCTCGTAATAAAATTAAATATTAACGGACAGGTACCTAAGGTTAAGCAACTATCTATTTTTTGCAACTATCTTTTGATTTTGATGTTTACTTTGTTAATATCGCGTTTCTAAAGGATGAAAATCTTCAAATTTGTTGGTTAAAGAACTACACAAAAGAAATACATAAGAAAGGTTACATAGAACAAACTGGCAGCCCAATTCTGGCAGTTTTTTGTGCTCAAAACATTTTGAACCCCATTTATTATGTAAAGAGATACCCCGTAAAACCCTGTTGTTGTTTGAACATGAAAATTAACATACCTATTAAAAATGAACATGTTATCGCCAAATTAATCTCTAGTCGCTATGCTGGGATGAACCTGGGCCAGTGTTGTTTAGAAAAAAGCCAGTGCTGGAAGCCATACTTCATAATTACAAAATTATTTTTAATTTATTGATAAAATAATACAACTTTACTTGACTTTATTATGCATAAATTGTGTGTTCACATGTAAAAATGGTGAAAACAAATATGGATATCTCGAGGCGAATAATGACAAATAGATTACTTGCAATGGTAATTAATCCTTAGCATATCTGACGTTCTGCGCTAGTTACCTCTGGCACACATTGAAAAACAGTGAAATGATGTGTTGGATGCACATCTATAATGAGTTCTTAGATAATGTAATAAGAAAACAATCCGATTAATAAATAAAAGACTAAAAACATTCTTTGTTTTTTTGTGTAACCTATTTTAGTTTTTTTCTCAATGTGATCGATCACTCATCGACTATCTCCCGATTTCTTTTAATTTTTGAGTTCATTCACTGACGCTTATCTCCTTAGAAAAATAGTTAACGATAACACTCGTCTGATATAAAACTTGTTCTATTTTCTCATAACCAGGTCTCTAACACTTACAGTAAGTGTCAAAAAGTCTAAATTCAAAACTTTCACTTGCCTGATTATCATCTTTCCCGACTTTTAAAAATATGTCGTTTATGTCATTAAACTTCATGTACCCACATAAATCGAACCGCAAGCAAGGTCATCACAATGTACATGCGGCCCAAGACCAGCAGCGCAAAGCCGTCAGGCCTCATGTATCGAACGAACAATCATAATATTGTATCGTGGAACTATTGGGAACACTCCAAATTACATCATTCATATGACAAAAAGAAGGAATATAATAAAGTAATAATCTCTAATACTAGTACATTACTTTATTTTATCACATGAAAAATATAATTTGGGGTGCCCAAATAGTCCCGCTCGTAGATAATACGCAGTATGAGCACCCACTCCTTAATTCGGGCCTGAGTTCTGCATGTGTGTGAGTAATATTTGTTAGTGTAAATTTGCCATGCATTTTGTATCGATGGGTATAGTCTGCTTCCATTTAAAAGTCTGTGGTATTACATCGATAGGGGGTGTTAAGTTGGCAATGTAATACAATATTTTTTTTAAGTTGTGCTTGCGTGTGTTCTTTAGGTAATGTGTGCAATGAGATGGCGGACTGTTATTTCACTAAATTAAGAAATTAAAGTGCTGATTAGTTACTGTGAATATTGCCTTTTATTGATTTCGAACTACAGTTTTTTCACTGTTATCGCAATAAATAATTCTCTTCTATCAAGTTATGAATAAAAAGATACATATATAATCTCTCTATCACAAATTAATGTAAAAGTTTCAATATTAGGTGGACGCAATTTCTTCGATCGTGGTAGATCCTTCCATACCAATTTACGTAACCGCCGTATTTCACGTTTGTCCGACTGATATTTGTCCATCAGAACCATAGCTATCCTCCTGACGTTGACTTTATATTCATGAGCCAGGTCAAGTAGTCGTATGTTTAGCTCCGAATCACAGAGTATGCTTCTTATTGAGTCGTGTTTGTTGATTGTTCCCGAATTAGTGATTTTAATTCGTTTAAAACAGAACTCCAAACTGGTGGATTTTAAACCTTTTTCTCTTCCGACTTCGAATGCGAATGACTCACAGTTTCCACACACCTCCAACCATTTTTTTTCACATTCAGTAATTGTAATCCCTGGTAAAATTTCAGTCATAGTTTTGGATACGTTTTTTACTTCTGTATCTATATTTTCCTTTAATCTCCGCCGACGCTCAGGATGCTTACATCCACCAATATAATGCAAGTACACGAATTCTGCAAGCAGTTTATACAGGTTTGACTTCTTCCACATGCGGGCCGCAAAAAAGTAAAGCACCGTGTCTTGCAGACTTTTTGGATTACTTGGAGAATACATGATGTTTTACTTTTACTATTATCTGAAACAAATGAAAAGACCGTTATTTTTACAGGTATCTAAAATTATTCATATTAATAAAACTCAAACAACGGCTGAAATCGAAATCGAAATAATGTTCAAAAATCTGTTTTAAACATGATAGAAGATTATTATATCGGTCACATGGAACATGTTCAAAATGTGATTGTAAAATTTGACTCACGTATACCAACAAGTAGAGTTCAATAAAAGCTTGTAAAATGTATGCAATATGACGTTTAATGAAAAATAAATAACAAACATACTACGAAATGTATTTACTAAATTAAACTATGTATCACAGATTAATTAGTTACTAACGTAAATATGTAGTATGTCATCCATCAAGTTAGAACTTTACAAGTAAATAATCAAAGAGTATAATGTATATTATTATTACCATTTCATCTTAAACTCATATTCGTTTCAAATAAATCGCAGATTTTAACTGTCAGTGTTTGTCGAATCAATTGATAACCTGTGGCTTAATTTTACATATTTGTTTGTTTATTTTTTATTTAATTCGATAAAAACCTTTAGGAATAAAATGTAAAAGACACACAAGTTTCATAGCTTTATGGTACTGACTTACTAGAAGAAAATAAAATGCAAAGCTCTTACCTGTGATGTCTGTAAAGTAAGTCTCTTTTAGCCGTCCTGCCACACTGAACTGCACTACGTATAGAGGTAGGTACTTTACACACTTTTCGCTTTGTCACTGGTCTACGCCGTACTGCCAAATTTTTTTTTTTTTTTTGGTTTCTGAGAGGCGAAATGAAACCCCCGCGGGCTACCCAGCCGGACTCTACGCCGACTGGGGAGTGTCGGACTCGAACCGACTAAACAAAACCCCTCTTTGCTGTTAGCCCTAGTGGCTTTTACAGCGTCACAGGTCGCGAGTACTGCCAAAGAAGCTGACGACCCCTCTTATATATGCATGTGTATCGTACAGGTACCGCCCATTAACTAATCGCCCCCCTAACGGTGTTGCCATTAGGGACCTGTATTTGTAATCGATTCTTTTGTTGCCATGCTTTACCGGGTATAATATACTATTAGTTTGTATTTGATGCAGAAATATTTCGCTATTTTGTAAAAATTTATAACAATATCTTAACACGATGAAACGACTGTTAATCGTGGAATTTATCACGTATAACTACATTTTTTGTACTTTTAGTTTTGTTTTATGTTTCCCGAACAACAATTACATATACGAGACTGAATCGCCATTGTCCAAATAAATAAATTGATCGCTAATAAATAAAATATGTGTTTGCTAAATTCAAAATAACGTGTTACCTTGAATGGCCCGCATCTCAAAAACTACACGACATATCATATTTAAAGTAATTTGAGATGAAAATATGTTTTTCAAGTTCTGCTACTTTTTTGCTTTTGGAATTTTCCACTCTAGTCGAAAGTAAAAGAGAGAAGGTGCAATTTTTATTACTTTAGAAGCTCATATCTCTCGGATTATGTACATATGTTTATGCAAAAGAATCATTTAAAATTGCTATAAAAAAATTGTAAACTACAAAATTAACAGTTTTCACAATAAAATGTTGGTTGCAACTTCAATCACTGAAACTTTAATGTGATTGAAGTTCCAATCACATTAAAGTTTCGGTGTGTGTTAGTTTCTAATATAGGTTTAATGAAGGAGTAACATTTTATTGCATGAATTATTTTTTATTAGCAATTCATAGCAATTGTGTGTATATTTTAACCAATTTTGAAGTGGCGTTAAATGCATCCCTTTAAAAATTCTCCATCGTCTATGGACACATGACTATAGATACCTCATACGCTTCTGAATTTTTTTCGACCCTCGATACCGTATCAATGAGAATACCGTATTTAGTATTTTTTTTTTCTAGTTTCACTACGCCATCTAAGGCAGTTCTTAAAAAGACGCCTATATATGTACGAGTACATAATACATTGTGTTCATGGTAATCACTGTTTACTATAAGTTAACCAATTATTGTTTAACAGTCATCAACTAATTGCAATTAACTAAGTTATTCCTGATTGTTATTACGTTCGTACATACATTCATACATACATATCCTCACGCTGTATCCGAACGGGGTATTCAGAAAGGACGGAGTGCCAAGTGTTATTATTATGTCTCAACATAAACTAATTATTAGATAACAATAATGTCGCCAGATATTACATTTGCGATCTATTAACTCATTGAAGTTAACAACAGGGGATTTCAAATATATGTATTGAAATTGTTTCATTATTGAACAAACATGTTACTTTCGTTCTTTTTAACCTATACGTACGTGTATGGTATATTAGCCGAGAGCTGGGGGTCCAGAACACCTGACAATCCGCAGGCTGGTTGTTTGTCTTGTCAAATACTTTTAGATTTCTGGACTTTCTTTCGTAAAATTTGACACAGTGACTGGGTCACGTGACTCAAAATCTAGGACGACAAGCAGTGAAAATGTGACCGGATACATATAAAAATACACTAAAACCTGTAGATAGACAGATGTTTAAACCTTGTGCCTTGGTGCTGTTTAGATCCTCAAAAAGCATAAAATTAAATGTATAACACTACATAAAACGAAATGATTTAAAAACCGCTGAACCATCTCGATGATCTCGAGCAGAGAATACTGTCACTTATTAAAACATTACGAGTTTTTGCCTGCTTTCGTCACCAGAGATGTTTTTTCGTTTCCTGAGATAAATTCAGGAAGATAATTATTATGTTTCTATTTTTAAGTAACTGTTTCATCGTGAAACATGAAATACCATCACATACAGGAAACGTATCCTTGTCTTTGATACATTTGTACAGTTCGTACATGGGAATCACACCTAAACTAGAGAGATAGACGCCATTCACTTACACGTAACGCAGTTTATTATGTTATCAATATGAGGTCTACGAGATCTGTAGCCTTAAAACCATCTCATCTTTTGCCACACCACTAGCGGTAGTTGTTTCATCTACAGAAGAACAAAAATTATAGCAATTACTACCTTTTGCATGCCGTATAAGCTTTGGAGTAAGACGGATTTTCTCTAGCAGCAAGATAACGTTGGGTTCGAATACATCTAAATGTACTTATAGAGCTCGTCTACACGTCGGTTTCTAAAGTTCGATATTGTAATAATAGTTAGGTTAAAACTTCGAAGTTGGCTTTTAATTAGGTATTTGAATAGGAATATGTGATTCAATAGATATGTGAAGTTACTCGACAAAAACATTCTCCTTCGTATAAGTATTCTCGCAGGGAACAACTGTAAGGTCAAATACATAGATCTTTTAAACATTTGCTTTAAGATTACCGATTAACTCTTTTAAAGTTTCTTTTACTTAAGGGTTCAGTGTTACTTTTTATACAGTTTGATATTTTTGTAATCTAAGTCTAATTGGACATGAATAAATAAAATCCAAAGCAATATTAGAAGTAACTGGAAACAAATCAGGATAAGATTTAAAGTGGTTTGGTTATGGTATTATTTACACGATTTATTTACACTTTTTGTTATAGTATTATTTACAAGAGGAGGTTACTTGACTCACACCTCACGTGTTTACCGCCTTGTGTTATGTGTCGTAAAATAATTTGTAATTAATAATTGAATCAAAAATTGTTGCCTCCATTTAACCTTCTTTAAATTACCAATTCGTGTGATGACTGGTAATATCTGCTGATTTCTTTCGTTATGTTCTGTGTGCTTAATATCTCTCGGACTATGTACTGAATACTGAATACTGAACAACGGATTGACATATTTTTTCAATTTGAGAATAATTAAAAATTAAATGAATCATTATCTCTGTGTGTACCAGTATTACTTGATCTTAAACGACACAATTCATATTGAATCTATTAATTTGCAGTGATTTATTAGAGTGAAGAACATCGATACACAGAATGTGTATTAGGTACTTTGCTATCTTGTTCATCAGCAGTTAAATGGTACGTTATATTTTTAATTTAGTTGAGATGTACTAATAGTTTCGTACGTAGACCGGTTGTAACTTACAATATTTTTGATTGAATTTCGTGTCGTACAGTTTCTCCCTGATAAACTGTACAATTACTATTTGTATGAATGTTAGTTCTCTGTATTGACAATGTCTTTTACGTCTTTTATGTCGCAGATAAATACTAAATCACCCTGACTTTCTACAAAGACACCGTTTTGTTATTTGGACGGTAACAAAGGACCACTAAAGGCTCGTCACAATACACTGTGAACCTAGCGATTACCTATTCCAATATAATGAGAACACTCAAGAAAAAAATACTGTACTGTGTACTGGTATGAATGTAGAATACCTACAGTTATTTTGGGCTTTTAAAGAATGTTGTTGTTGAAAAACGTCTACCAGGCGAGTTTCTTGTTTGTTCTTCTCAGCTTCGAACACGTGTTAAATTTTTTCAAAGGGTCTTCGTAATTAGTGGACTAAATGATATTTAATTTTTTTGATACATTATTTACGGTACCGTGCAACTAAATGTAAATAAAATGGGTGTCGAAATTGTTTTTACCAATCAAAGTTTATAAATTAAACAAACAATTTATGTGTACTGTTTTTTGTATCTAGATTTTATCTCTGGCAACAAAGAAGAAGATCTCTGGTTATAAAAGCAGGGAAAACTCGTAATTTTCTAAGAAGTGATCATGTTCTCTGCTCGAGATATTTCAGTCGAATCATATCGTTATACGTACAGTAGTGAATTTAATTTTATGCTATTTTAAATTATCTACAGAGCATCAAGTCACACGGCTTTTAGTTTGGTGTATTTTTACATGTATCCGATCAAAGAGTTAGAAGCCACATTTGCACTGTTTCTCATTCGATTCCATTTTATAAAAGAACTAGCTGTACCCGCGACTTCGTCCGCGTGGAAAAATGTTCCTTGACCTCTTTAGGTTACTGAGGTTACCCGAGGTTACCCATATTGTTGGTGTTAAAAAAAAAGTTATTCTCTATAATGGAACATCTGCCATATTAGATTTATGATGACGTCACATATACAAAAACCTGCGTATTCCATTTCATTCGATACCCATATTGTTAGTTTTGAACGAAAAAGTTATTTCCTTCTATGGAACATCCGCCATATTGGATTTATGATGACGTCACATGTCCAGAAACGTTCCCCTGTGTATTTCATTTCATTTGACACCCATATTGTTGGTGTCGAACGAAAAACTTATTTCCTATTATGGAACATCCGCCATATTGGACTTATGATGACGTCACATGTCCGGGAATTTTCCCCTGCGTATTCCATTTCATTTGATACCCATATTGTTGGTGTTGAACAAAAAAGTTATTTCCTATTATGGAACATCCGCCATATTGGATTTATGATAGCGTCACATATACAAAAACCTTCCTCTGCGTATCCCACTTCATTCGACACCCATATTGTTGGTATTGAACAATACTCCGAGAAACCTAGAACATGACACCCATGTAGATCTATCAAAAAAAAAAATATTCACCATCTTAGATTACAAAATGAACGTCATTTTCGTAATCAGCACCCCGAGGTACTTAGAATTTGACAGCCATATCGATTTATCCAAAAAACTAATATTCGCCATCTTGGATTTGAAAATAAAAGTCATTTTCGTAATCAGCACCCCGAAAAACCTAGAATTTGATACCCATATCGACTTATCCAAAAAAAGTAATATTCGCCATCTTGGATTTGAAAATTAACATCATTTTCGTAATTTGCACCCCGAGAAACCTAGAATATGATACCTATGTCGATTTAACCAAAAAAATAATAATCGCCATCTTGGATTCGAAAATAAACATAATTTTCGTAATCAGCACCCCGAGAAACCTATAATGTGACACCCATATCGATTTATCCAAAAAAGTCATTTTCGCCATCTTGGATTTGAAAATGAAAGTCATCTTCGTAATCAGCACCCGAAAAACCTAGAATTTGATACCCATATCGAATTATCCAAAAAAAAAGTAATATTCGCCATCTTGGATTTGAAAATGAACATCATTTTCGTAATTAGCACCCCGAGAAACCTAGAATATGATACCTATGTCGATTTATCCAAAAAAATAATAATCGCCATCTTGGATTCGAAAATAAACATAATTTTCGTAATCAGCATCCCGAGAAACCTAGAATTTGATACCCGTATCGATTTATCCAAAAAAAGTAATAATCGCCATCTTGGATTTGAAAATGAATATCATAACATTCGCCATATCGGATTTATGGTGACGTCACATATGTATCTACCTTCCCCTGCGTATTCTATTTCATTTGATACCCATATTGTTAGGGTTTAGCATTATAAAGTTCCCCTATAAAGTTTCATCCCCTTTTTCACCCCTTTAGGCGTAATTTTTAATAAAAAAGAAAACTATGTTTTTTTAATGGAAAAGGTGTATCTCTGTACCAAATTACATCTTAATCGGCTCAGCGGTTAAAAATTTCCCATACGAAGTTTTATCCCCCTTTTCACCCCTTTAGGGGTAGATTTTTGAAAAATAAAGTGGCCTATGTTCACCCCCTGGCGTCAAACTATCTCTATGCCAAATTTTATCAAAATCTGTCCGGCGGTTTAGCCGTGAAAACGGAACAGACAGACAGACAGACAGAGAGACTTTCGCATTTATATTATTAGTACGGATTATTAGTATGGATATGGATATGGATTAGTAAAAAATTTTTTTTTTTAATATGTGTAAACTGATGAACAAATAGGCGATATGTTTACTATAGCATTAGGTAAAGAACTATTGTTTAAGTTTATACCTGAATGTGGTTTAGAAGTGTAAAATGTATTGTTTTTATTTAGTGAACAGCTGATTTTTTTTATTGCAAATTACGTATGTATTACACACAGATTTATAAATGGAAGCAGAACAAACATAATTCACTCACACATAGATACCGTGTAAGTAATAAGAATAGCACTGTCACTTTCATTGGAGTTTAAAATAGTATATCTTTATCTTTTTCTTTCATTTGTTGCAACACAAGGCCACACATAGACAATTCCGAAACCGTGGCAGCCGCTATCTTCTGCTTAAGTCAAAATAAGCGGAGTATAGCGTCTGTTTACTTGTGTAGTACGTCACATGTTCGATGATTAAATATTTCTTGGTCTATAAACATTATTTTGGTTATTTAAAGTGCAAAATATGGTACAAAAGTGTTGTACCTCCAATAGTTGCAACGCCTCATACAGAAAAGTCCCGAAAATCACGTTCCATCGGTAAGTAAATCTGATGTTGCAAATTGTTTGATTACTGCATTCAGTTAACTGATATTTTTGTGTTTCGTGGCTCCGACACTTAAACATGTTGCAAACTATTAAAATTAAAGTTTCCTTATGTTGTATAAGGTTTTTTTTTATAGGTTTTTTATATCTTTGTACCAAGTACCTAACCAATTTTGACATTATTAGTACTTGTACCTTAAAGAGGGCCTAATTCAGAGAAACTGAAACTGAGTCTCGTAATAAAATTAAATATTAACGGACAGGTACCTAAGGTTAAGCAACTATCTATTTTTTGCAACTATCTTTTGATTTTGATGTTGACTTTGTTAATATCGCGTTTCTAAAGGATGAAAATCTTCAAATTTGTTGTGTTGGGTAATGAAAGGAGGCCAGACTTACTTGGAATTTCTCGCTCGAATGGCGCTGATTCTCCCGCGTCCGGGACTTGCACTTTGCAGAGTTCTATTGTTTTAACTTATCATTGGGTCGACCCACACTTCATGAAACACTGTTATTACACGAAATTGATATGATTTAATTATTCGAAATTATTATGTTTGTAATGCGTCTGGCTAGGTGCAATGACGGTGAGGAAGGGAAGAGGTACACACTTTACCAACTTAATAAAACTCAATACCAACCTAATTAAAATGCGCTTTGGACTCTAGGCTTTTAAGATACTAACCATACTCCCCCCCCGAAGGCAGCTTAAAGCTGGCTTACAATACAAGCAGCCTAGATGATTACATTACTACACCTAACACACAATGATTTATTTAATGATGAATTTAATGCTTAACCTTAAATGAATACATGCTTAACCTTAAATGATAATTAACTTAAGCTAAAATTAAAGAATCTATTGTGGCAACAAACATAATTTAATTACTGGACGCACGAGAGTTCCATTCTGAGTTTTAACAGTAACTACTCTTACCGTGGAATCCTTTCCAGGATGCAACTGTATGATTCTACCAAGTTTCCAATGCAATGGAGGTATATTATCCCTTATAAGAACAATATCATTTTCTTTAAAATTAGGTTGTGACTTTGCCCATTTATTGCGATGCTGCATACTATTCAGATATTCATTGGACCACCGCTTCCAAAAACCCTGTCTCATCTTCTGAAGGAGCAACCACCTAGATAACTTATTTATTGATATATCTGTAAAATCATACTCAGGAACTGAGACTAACGGACCTCCTATCAAAAAATGACCCGGCGTCAATGGCTGAAGTTCATTAGGATCCGAAGAAATTGAGCATAGAGGACGAGAGTTTAATATGGCCTCGACTCCACAAAACAGTGTTGAAAGCTCCTCAAATGTGAGACGTTGTTCTCCCACAACACGGACAATATGAAATTTGGCTGACTTTACAGCTGATTCAGCTAAACCATTGAAATGTGGAGCTGATGCTGGACCAAAATGCCAAGTAACCTCGTATGGAACCAATGCTGCATTGATTTCGTTTAAATTTTGTTGATTTGCTAAATATTTGTAAACTTCCTTTAAATATGATTTTGCTCCTTGAAAGTTAGTACCATTATCGGTGTAGATATCCTTACAGAGACCCCTTCGTGAAGCAAACCGCTGAAAAGCTGCTATGAATGCGTGAGTACTCAAATCCGAAACACACTCCAAATGAGAAGCCTTGGTAGAAAAACAAACAAAGATACAAAGATACGCCTTGAGAATTCTTGATTTACGTAAATTGCTTTCTTTTATATAAAACGGACCCGCGAAATCGGCTGCAACTGATAAAAAGGCTTTAGAAGGTTGAACTCTATTCGAAGGTAGATCACCCATAATTGGCTCTATAACTCTAGGACGATTTCTGAAACATTTTAAACACTTAAAAATCCTTGAACGGACTATTTGTCTGCCTGATAGAATCCAAAACCTTTGTCTGGTGAGTGATAGTAAGGCACTAGGACCCACATGAAGATATTTTACATGATAATAATCAACTATCAGATTGGTGAAATGATGTTTACGCGGTAATAATATCGGATGCTTGGAATCGAATGGTAAAGTTGAATTTTTTAATCTGCCCCCAACGCGAAGCAGTCCCTCCTCATCCAGAAATGGACATAAACGCCTTAAAGTTTTGTTACACAAATTATGTTTTGATAATTGAATTATTTCCTCACTGAACTCATCTTGCTGAACAATCCTTACCCATAACTTAAGAGCTGAACTCAATTCTGATGAAGTTAAAATTCCCAAATTTTTATTCTTAGACCTGCAGTTAAAAATAAAACGCAGACACAATGCTGTGATGCGTATCAATTTTGAAAGTTGACTGTACTTAAAAAGTAGAGACTCTGTTTTAACATCGGTACATGTGAAACACACCCTCTCGTTATCTTCATCATTTGCCCTTTTGGCCATTGGTATGTCCTTGCGTTGTGGCCAATTTTCTGAATCAAAAGCAAGCCATGGTACACTCCACCAAAGTGGATGCTCTACTAATTGATTAGGGTGAATACCTCGTGAAGCAGGGTCCGCTGGATTCATACGTGATGGAACGTACCTCCACACATTGGGTTCGATGAGATTATTGATTTGTGATACTCTATTTCCTTCATACATGCGAAGAGAATGTGGCGAGCTCTGAAGCCAGGAAAGCACGATAGTAGAATCACACCAGATGTTAACAACTGTGAAACTTATAGTTTTTAAAATATCTTTAACATAATGAGTTAGCTTTGCAGCTAACAAGGCTCCGTTCAATTCCAACTTAGGAATAGTTAAACGCTGTTTCAGGGGCGCAACTTTTGATTTAGCTAATAGTAGAAATACTCTATTTAAACCCTCATGACACGTCACTCTCAGATAAACTACTGCTGAATAACCCCTTTCACTCGCATCACAAAATGAATGTAATTCAAAACGGATACCTTTACCAAACTGAATATATCGGGGAACTCTGACATCCCTTAATGCTGAAAATGTTTTTACAAATGATTCCCATTCATCAATAAAGTCTTGAGGAGGACTCTCATCCCAGCCTATCTTCAACAAAAACAAGGTTTGCATCATGCATTTTGCCTTGAACACAACAGGTGCTAACCAGCCGCAAGGATCATATAATCTTGCAATATCAGAAAGAATTGACCTTTTTGTATAGATATTTGTATTAATATTTGTTGTATAAAGAAAACAATCATTTTCTGAACTCCATTTCAGCCCCAAAACCTTCATTATGTTATCCTCGTCTATACTATACTGAGCCTCCCAATGTTCTTTCGGTAAACTGAGAAGAAATTCCTTAGAATTGCTACACCACTTCCTAAGCTCGAAACCGCCAGATTTGAGCAACATAATCAGCTCTTCCTTTCGATGGAGTGCCTCAGATAAAGATGAACAGCCTGAGACTATATCATCCACGAATGCATCTTGAAGAATAATTTGACTTGTTTCAGGAAACTCTGTTGCTCCCTGTTTCGCTAGTTCGCGAAGACAACGCATAGCCAGGAACGGTGCTGATTTGATACCGTAGGTGACGGTGTTGAGTTGATATTCTTTAACAGGATCGTCAGCCGAAGAACGCCAAAATACTCGCTGATAAGGACGGTGAATTTCCTGAACATTCACCTGACGATACATTTGTTTGATGTCCGATGTAAATACTATTTCATGAATTCGAAACCTTAAGATGATATCAACTATGTTTTGCTGTAATTTGGGTCCTGAAAGAAGTATTTGATTTAATGATATTGAATTGGAAGTTGCCATACTTGCGTCAAAGACGACTCTTAATTTAGTAGTGCTACTTGATAGCCGTAAAACTCCATGATGTGCAATAAAATAAAAACCTGGGTTATTTTCTGGATTTGTTATAAGTGTCATATGCCCCAACTCCTCATACTCTCTCAAGAAATCAGTATACATTTGCTTTAATAAAGAATCCCTATTCAATCTCCTTTCAAGACTGTAAAATCTCCTTAAAGCTATTTCCCTGCTTTCTCCTAATGGAGGCGAATGTTCTTTAAATGGTAATTGTATTGAAAATCTACCTGAACTATCCCGTACATAAGTATTTTGAAAATGTTCCTCACAATAAATGTCCTCTTTGTCTAAAATTCCCTTTGATGTGAGAGGTTCTTCCAACTCCCAGAATTTGACCATAGCTGCTTCGATATTCTGTTCGACTGCTACATGAAATGATGAAAATTCCCTAAATGATGATTCCTTTAATGATGATGATTCTTTTAACGATGATGATTCCTTCAACGATAATGATCCCTCAATGTTGATTTTCCCTGTAAGAATGAATCCTAAATGTGTTTGTATAGCAGCAGGCAGATCAGAATGTAATCTAATTGGAGAACCGTTCATGAGAATGCTGTCATAAAGATCAGCACCCAGAAGAAAATCTATTTTTCCTTTCTTATAGAATGTAGGATCAGCAAGCACGAAACCATTAAAATGTTGAGTGATACCCTGAGGAATATAAAACGCCGGAAGCTGCTTTGTGAGTTGTTGCATCACGCAAGCTGAACCCTCAAAAACAGGTCCCTCTGAGAACCTTGGCTTAATACGATATAATACCCTTCCTTCTGTATATTGAGTTTGTTGACCACCAATAGCTGAAATTGAAAATGAATCCCTGATGAATCTTAAATTTAATCGCCTTGCACATGATGATGTGATAAAACTGCACTGAGACCCAGAATCGATTAATGCCCTCACCTCACGCCACTCACCTGCACTGTTTTGAATGTGAATTAAAGCCGTTGCAAGTAGAACAGCAGAATATGTTTGATGATGATTAGGTTTTAATGTTGAGCTATGAGCTGAGACTTCATTGATACCTTCACCTTGACCTTGAACCTGACCCTCATCTTTAGAAATAGCCCTATTATGTGCCTTAATTGACTGTGAATAATTGAATGATTGATTATTATTCCTTGGCAGATGCAATAATGAATGATGAAATCCTCTACAAACCTTACATACACTTCGTGACAGACAATTCCTACTCGTATGATCACGTAAACAATTGAAACATAATCTATGATTAACCACAAATTCCTTTCGATCAATAGGTGACATAGAATTAAAATTTTGACAGCAAAATAAATCATGTGCATTTCTATTACAACAAAGACAGGTTTTTTGAATGCTAGATGTATATGTTACCTTGTTTATAACTTTGTTAGAAGCAGATTCCTTGGAAAATTGATTAAATGATTGTAATGAGGTACTCTCCAATGCATTGCAATGTGATTCTAGAAACACAATTAAATCTGAATATTCTGGTAAGTCTTTCTCCATTACATGTATTTCAAAACTATTACGAATTTGTGTATCCACTTTTCGAAGAAGAATATGTAACAAAATGAAACTCCAATGCTTAACAGGCATAGCAAGCGCTTCCAATGCATTAACATTTTCCTTAATATTGTCTATGAATTTACGCAAATGAAACTTTGATTTTGAGTTAACATGAGGTAGATTTAATATTATTTCCAAATGAGTATCCGCTATTAATCTTTTACGATCATATCGCTTGATCATTAATTCATATGCAACATTATAATTTTCTTGTGAGATTGGTAAATGTTTTATAATATTAGCAGCATCACCGACCAAGCTACTTATTAAGTAATGCATTTTTTGAACAGAGCTTAAGGTATGATTGGTATGAACTAAACTGTCAAATGTTGACTTGAAACTAGAGAACTGCGTTAGAGAACCATTGAAAGTTGGTAATTTTATTTTTGGCAATTCAAAACTTTCCTTGCTACTCGCTACCTTAACCTCTGCCTTTTGACTACAAGATGAACCAAAAGAATTTTCGTAACTAACCTTAATCTCATAATATTTATCCATAAATGATTCAAAATTCTCCCTTTGTTCTTCTGCATTATAATCTTTTGGTTGTCTTGTCTCTATCAATGTAAATGTGCGTAAATATTCGTTTTTAATATCTTCTAAGTCTTGAAACTTTATTCGGAATATATCACGAGTTGTTTTATCACACTCTGGCTTGTCGACGAGCTTTGATGCTGTATATATACCATCCAAACGTAAAATCGCAACTTTGTTTTCGATTAATGTACTCATTTTGTTAACTTTTAATTACAATTATTGAAAAATAAGTTAAACATGAAATGTTTACAAATGAAAGAACAATCTGTCAGCTGTCACCTATGATCAGGTTGCCACAGTATAAATAAAGTAAAATTCAGTAAAGTATCGCTTACACTATAGCTTAGTTTAGTTCTGTGTTGCCACTATGTCGATTCACAAATGTTTTACAATATTGTTAGAAACCAAAACCATACATATAACGTACCTAGTGAACTAAACTGACAACTGAATAAAAATGTTACTCGAATGTAGGTAGTTAACGAATGACGCCTTAATAAATGATGAATTGACACAATTTTGAACAACGTTAACAACAGAATCTGCAAATTACTAATCCAAAACACAGAAATCCAGGATCGATGGACCAAAGGATGTTGGGTAATGAAAGGAGGCCAGACTTACTTGGAATTTCTCGCTCGAATGGCGCTGATTCTCCCGCGTCCGGGACTTGCACTTTGCAGAGTTCTATTGTTTTAACTTATCATTGGGTCGACCCACACTTCATGAAACACTGTTATTACACGAAATTGATATGATTTAATTATTCGAAATTATTATGTTTGTAATGCGTCTGGCTAGGTGCAATGACGGTGAGGAAGGGAAGAGGTACACACTTTACCAACTTAATAAAACTCAATACCAACCTAATTAAAATGCGCTTTGGACTCTAGGCTTTTAAGATACTAACCATGTTGGTTAAAGAACTACACAAAAGAAATACATAAGAAAGGTTACATAGAACAAACTGGCAGCCCAATTCTGGCAGTTTTTTGTGCTCAAAACATTTTGAACCCCATTTATTATGTAAAGAGATACCCCGTAAAACCCTGTTGTTGTTTGAACATGAAAATTAACATACCTATTAAAAATGAACATGTTATCGCCAAATTAATCTCTAGTCGCTATGCTGGGATGAACCTGGGCCAGTGTTGTTTAGAAAAAAGCCAGTGCTGGAAGCCATACTTCATAATTACAAAATTATTTTTAATTTATTGATAAAATAATACAACTTTACTTGACTTTATTATGCATAAATTGTGTGTTCACATGTAAAAATGGTGAAAACAAATATGGATATCTCGAGGCGAATAATGACAAATAGATTACTTGCAATGGTAATTAATCCTTAGCATATCTGACGTTCTGCGCTAGTTACCTCTGGCACACATTGAAAAACAGTGAAATGATGTGTTGGATGCACATCTATAATGAGTTCTTAGATAATGTAATAAGAAAACAATCCGATTAATAAATAAAAGACTAAAAACATTCTTTGTTTTTTTGTGTAACCTATTTTAGTTTTTTTCTCAATGTGATCGATCACTCATCGACTATCTCCCGATTTCTTTTAATTTTTGAGTTCATTCACTGACGCTTATCTCCTTAGAAAAATAGTTAACGATAACACTCGTCTGATATAAAACTTGTTCTATTTTCTCATAACCAGGTCTCTAACACTTACAGTAAGTGCCAAAAAGTCTAAATTCAAAACTTTCACTTGCCTGATTATCATCTTTCCCGACTTTTAAAAATATGTCGTTTATGTCATTAAACTTCATGTACCCACATAAATCGAACCGCAAGCAAGGTCATCACAATGTACATGCGGCCCAAGACCAGCAGCGCAAAGCCGTCAGGCCTCATGTATCGAACGAACAATCATAATATTGTATCGTGGAACTATTGGGAACACTCCAAATTACATCATTCATATGACAAAAAGAAGGAATATAATAAAGTAATAATCTCTAATACTAGTACATTACTTTATTTTATCACATGAAAAATATAATTTGGGGTGCCCAAATAGTACCGCTCGTAGATAATACGCAGTATGAGCACCCACTCCTTAATTCGGGCCTGAGTTCTGCATGTGTGTGAGTAATATTTGTTAGTGTAAATTTGCCATGCATTTTGTATCGATGGGTATAGTCTGCTTCCATTTAAAAGTCTGTGGTATTACATCGATAGGGGGTGTTAAGTTGGCAATGTAATACAATATTTTTTTTAAGTTGGCTAAAATGTGCTTGCGTGTGTTCTTTAGGTAATGTGTGCAATGAGATGGCGGACTGTTATTTCACTAAATTAAGAAATTAAAGTGCTGATTAGTTACTGTGAATATTGCCTTTTATTGATTTCGAACTACAGTTTTTTCACTGTTATCGCAATAAATAATTCTCTTCTATCAAGTTATGAATAAAAAGATACATATATAATCTCTCTATCACAAATTAATGTAAAAGTTTCAATATTAGGTGGACGCAATTTCTTCGATCGTGGTAGATCCTTCCATACCAATTTACGTAACCGCCGTATTTCACGTTTGTCCGACTGATATTTGTCCATCAGAACCATAGCTATCCTCCTGACGTTGACTTTATATTCATGAGCCAGGTCAAGTAGTCGTATGTTTAGCTCCGAATCACATAGTATGCTTCTTATTGAGTCGTGTTTGTTGATTGTT
Source organism: Zeuzera pyrina (assembly GCA_907165235.1). NCBI lineage: Eukaryota > Metazoa > Arthropoda > Insecta > Lepidoptera > Cossidae > Zeuzera > Zeuzera pyrina. Next base: position 19,296,717 of record OU015638.1, on the reverse strand, counting down.
CCCGAATTAGTGATTTTAATTCGTTTAAAACAGAACTCCAAACTGGTGGATTTTAAACCTTTTTCTCTTCCGACTTCGAATGCGAATGACTCACAGTTTCCACACACCTCCAACCATTTTTTTTCACATTCAGTAATTGTAATCCCTGGTAAAATTTCAGTCATAGTTTTGGATACGTTTTTTACTTCTGTATCTATATTTTCCTTTAATCTCCGCCGACGCTCAGGATGCTTACATCCACCAATATAATGCAAGTACACGAATTCTGCAAGCAGTTTATACAGGTTTGACTTCTTCCACATGCGGGCCGCAAAAAAGTAAAGCACCGTGTCTTGCAGACTTTTTGGATTACTTGGAGAATACATGATGTTTTACTTTTACTATTATCTGAAACAAATGAAAAGACCGTTATTTTTACAGGTATCTAAAATTATTCATATTAATAAAATTCAAACAACGGCTGAAATCGAAATCGAAATAATGTTCAAAAATCTGTTTTAAACATGATAGAAGATTATTATATCGGTCACATGGAACATGTTCAAAATGTGATTGTAAAATTTGACTCACGTATACCAACAAGTAGAGTTCAATAAAAGCTTGTAAAATGTATGCAATATGACGTTTAATGAAAAATAAATAACAAACATACTACGAAATGTATTTACTAAATTAAACTATGTATCACAGATTAATTAGTTACTAACGTAAATATGTAGTATGTCATCCATCAAGTTAGAACTTTACAAGTAAATAATCAAAGAGTATAATGTATATTATTATTACCATTTCATCTTAAACTCATATTCGTTTCAAATAAATCGCAGATTTTAACTGTCAGTGTTTGTCGAATCAATTGATAACCTGTGGCTTAATTTTACATATTTGTTTGTTTATTTTTTATTTAATTCGATAAAAACCTTTAGGAATAAAATGTAAAAGACACACAAGTTTCATAGCTTTATGGTACTGACTTACTAGAAGAAAATAAAATACAAAGCTCTTACCTGTGATGTCTGTAAAGTAAGTCTCTTTTAGCCGTCCTGCCACACTGAACTGCACTACGTATAGAGGTAGGTACTTTACACACTTTTCGCTTTGTCACTGGTCTACGCCGTACTGCCAAAGAAGCTGACGACCCCTCTTATATATGCATGTGTATCGTACAGGTACCGCCCATTAACTAATCGCCCCCCTAACGGTGTTGCCATTAGGGACCTGTATTTGTAATCGATTCTTTTGTTGCCATGCTTTACCGGGTATAATATACTATTAGTTTGTATTTGATGCAGAAATATTTCGCTATTTTGTAAAAATTTATAACAATATCTTAACACGATGAAACGACTGTTAATCGTGGAATTTATCACGTATAACTACATTTTTTGTACTTTTAGTTTTGTTTTATGTTTCCCGAACAACAATTACATATACGAGACTGAATCGCCATTGTCCAAATAAATAAATTGATCGCTAATAAATAAAATATGTGTTTGCTAAATTCAAAATAACGTGTTACCTTGAATGGCCCGCATCTCAAAAACTACACGACATATCATATTTAAAGTAATTTGAGATGAAAATATGTTTTTCAAGTTCTGCTACTTTTTTGCTTTTGGAATTTTCCACTCTAGTCGAAAGTAAAAGAGAGAAGGTGCAATTTTTATTACTTTAGAAGCTCATATCTCTCGGATTATGTACATATGTTTATGCAAAAGAATCATTTAAAATTGCTATAAAAAAATTGTAAACTACAAAATTAACAGTTTTCACAATAAAATGTTGGTTGCAACTTCAATCACTGAAACTTTAATGTGATTGAAGTTCCAATCACATTAAAGTTTCGGTGTGTGTTAGTTTCTAATATAGGTTTAATGAAGGAGTAACATTTTATTGCATGAATTATTTTTTATTAGCAATTCATAGCAATTGTGTGTATATTTTAACCAATTTTGAAGTGGCGTTAAATGCATCCCTTTAAAAATTCTCCATCGTCTATGGACACATGACTATAGATACCTCATACGCTTCTGAATTTTTTTCGACCCTCGATACCGTATCAATGAGAATACCGTATTTAGTATTTTTTTTTTCTAGTTTCACTACGCCATCTAAGGCAGTTCTTAAAAAGACGCCTATATATGTACGAGTACATAATACATTGTGTTCATGGTAATCACTGTTTACTATAAGTTAACCAATTATTGTTTAACAGTCATCAACTAATTGCAATTAACTAAGTTATTCCTGATTGTTATTACGTTCGTACATACATTCATACATACATATCCTCACGCTGTATCCGAACGGGGTATTCAGAAAGGACGGAGTGCCAAGTGTTATTATTATGTCTCAACATAAACTAATTATTAGATAACAATAATGTCGCCAGATATTACATTTGCGATCTATTAACTCATTGAAGTTAACAACAGGGGATTTCAAATATATGTATTGAAATTGTTTCATTATTGAACAAACATGTTACTTTCGTTCTTTTTAACCTATACGTACGTGTATGGTATATTAGCCGAGAGCTGGGGGTCCAGAACACCTGACAATCCGCAGGCTGGTTGTTTGTCTTGTCAAATACTTTTAGATTTCTGGACTTTCTTTCGTAAAATTTGACACAGTGACTGGGTCACGTGACTCAAAATCTAGGACGACAAGCAGTGAAAATGTGACCGGATACATATAAAAATACACTAAAACCTGTAGATAGACAGATGTTTAAACCTTGTGCCTTGGTGCTGTTTAGATCCTCAAAAAGCATAAAATTAAATGTATAACACTACATAAAACGAAATGATTTAAAAACCGCTGAACCATCTCGATGATCTCGAGCAGAGAATACTGTCACTTATTAAAACATTACGAGTTTTTGCCTGCTTTCGTCACCAGAGATGTTTTTTCGTTTCCTGAGATAAATTCAGGAAGATAATTATTATGTTTCTATTTTTAAGTAACTGTTTCATCGTGAAACATGAAATACCATCACATACAGGAAACGTATCCTTGTCTTTGATACATTTGTACAGTTCGTACATGGGAATCACACCTAAACTAGAGAGATAGACGCCATTCACTTACACGTAACGCAGTTTATTATGTTATCAATATGAGGTCTACGAGATCTGTAGCCTTAAAACCATCTCATCTTTTGCCACACCACTAGCGGTAGTTGTTTCATCTACAGAAGAACAAAAATTATAGCAATTACTACCTTTTGCATGCCGTATAAGCTTTGGAGTAAGACGGATTTTCTCTAGCAGCAAGATAACGTTGGGTTCGAATACATCTAAATGTACTTATAGAGCTCGTCTACACGTCGGTTTCTAAAGTTCGATATTGTAATAATAGTTAGGTTAAAACTTCGAAGTTGGCTTTTAATTAGGTATTTGAATAGGAATATGTGATTCAATAGATATGTGAAGTTACTCGACAAAAACATTCTCCTTCGTATAAGTATTCTCGCAGGGAACAACTGTAAGGTCAAATACATAGATCTTTTAAACATTTGCTTTAAGATTACCGATTAACTCTTTTAAAGTTTCTTTTACTTAAGGGTTCAGTGTTACTTTTTATACAGTTTGATATTTTTGTAATCTAAGTCTAATTGGACATGAATAAATAAAATCCAAAGCAATATTAGAAGTAACTGGAAACAAATCAGGATAAGATTTAAAGTGGTTTGGTTATGGTATTATTTACACGATTTATTTACACTTTTTGTTATAGTATTATTTACAAGAGGAGGTTACTTGACTCACACCTCACGTGTTTACCGCCTTGTGTTATGTGTCGTAAAATAATTTGTAATTAATAATTGAATCAAAAATTGTTGCCTCCATTTAACCTTCTTTAAATTACCAATTCGTGTGATGACTGGTAATATCTGCTGATTTCTTTCGTTATGTTCTGTGTGCTTAATATCTCTCGGACTATGTACTGAATACTGAATACTGAATACTGAACAACGGATTGACATATTTTTTCAATTTGAGAATAATTAAAAATTAAATGAATCATTATCTCTGTGTGTACCAGTATTACTTGATCTTAAACGACACAATTCATATTGAATCTATTAATTTGCAGTGATTTATTAGAGTGAAGAACATCGATACACAGAATGTGTATTAGGTACTTTGCTATCTTGTTCATCAGCAGTTAAATGGTACGTTATATTTTTAATTTAGTTGAGATGTACTAATAGTTTCGTACGTAGACCGGTTGTAACTTACAATATTTTTGATTGAATTTCGTGTCGTACAGTTTCTCCCTGATAAACTGTACAATTACTATTTGTATGAATGTTAGTTCTCTGTATTGACAATGTCTTTTACGTCTTTTATGTCGCAGATAAATACTAAATCACCCTGACTTTCTACAAAGACACCGTTTTGTTATTTGGACGGTAACAAAGGACCACTAAAGGCTCGTCACAATACACTGTGAACCTAGCGATTACCTATTCCAATATAATGAGAACACTCAAGAAAAAAATACTGTACTGTGTACTGGTATGAATGTAGAATACCTACAGTTATTTTGGGCTTTTAAAGAATGTTGTTGTTGAAAAACGTCTACCAGGCGAGTTTCTTGTTTGTTCTTCTCAGCTTCGAACACGTGTTAAATTTTTTCAAAGGGTCTTCGTAATTAGTGGACTAAATGATATTTAATTTTTTTGATACATTATTTACGGTACCGTGCAACTAAATGTAAATAAAATGGGTGTCGAAATTGTTTTTACCAATCAAAGTTTATAAATTAAACAAACAATTTATGTGTACTGTTTTTTGTATCTAGATTTTATCTCTGGCAACAAAGAAGAAGATCTCTGGTTATAAAAGCAGGGAAAACTCGTAATTTTCTAAGAAGTGATCATGTTCTCTGCTCGAGATATTTCAGTCGAATCATATCGTTATACGTACAGTAGTGAATTTAATTTTATGCTATTTTAAATTATCTACAGAGCATCAAGTCACACGGCTTTTAGTTTGGTGTATTTTTACATGTATCCGATCAAAGAGTTAGAAGCCACATTTGCACTGTTTCTCATTCGATTCCATTTTATAAAAGAACTAGCTGTACCCGCGACTTCGTCCGCGTGGAAAAATGTTCCTTGACCTCTTTAGGTTACTGAGGTTACCCGAGGTTACCCATATTGTTGGTGTTAAAAAAAAAGTTATTCTCTATAATGGAACATCTGCCATATTAGATTTATGATGACGTCACATATACAAAAACCTGCATATTCCATTTCATTCGATACCCATATTGTTAGTTTTGAACGAAAAAGTTATTTCCTTCTGTGGAACATCTGCCATATTAGATTTATGATGACGTCACATATACAAAAACCTGCGTATTCCATTTCATTCGATACCCATATTGTTAGTTTTGAACGAAAAAGTTATTTCCTTCTATGGAACATCCGCCATATTGGATTTATGATGACGTCACATGTCCAGAAACGTTCCCCTGTGTATTTCATTTCATTTGACACCCATATTGTTGGTGTCGAACGAAAAACTTATTTCCTATTATGGAACATCCGCCATATTGGACTTATGATGACGTCACATGTCCGGGAATTTTCCCCTGCGTATTCCATTTCATTTGATACCCATATTGTTGGTGTTGAACAAAAAAGTTATTTCCTATTATGGAACATCCGCCATATTGGATTTATGATAGCGTCACATATACAAAAACCTTCCTCTGCGTATCCCACTTCATTCGACACCCATATTGCTGGTATTGAACAATACTCCGAGAAACCTAGAACATGACACCCATGTAGATCTATCAAAAAAAAAAAATATTCACCATCTTAGATTACAAAATGAACGTCATTTTCGTAATCAGCACCCCGAGGTACTTAGAATTTGACAGCCATATCGATTTATCCAAAAAACTAATATTCGCCATCTTGGATTTGAAAATAAAAGTCATTTTCGTAATCAGCACCCCGAAAAACCTAGAATTTGATACCCATATCTACTTATCCAAAAAAAGTAATATTCGCCATCTTGGATTTGAAAATTAACATCATTTTCGTAATTTGCACCCCGAGAAACCTAGAATATGATACCTATGTCGATTTATCCAAAAAAATAATAATCGACATCTTGGATTCGAAAATAAACATAATTTTCGTAATCAGCATCCCGAGAAACCTAGAATTTGATACCCGTATCGATTTATCCAAAAAAAGTAATAATCGCCATCTTGGATTTGAAAATGAATATCATAACATTCGCCATATCGGATTTATGATTTATCCGATCAAAGAGTTAGAAGACACATTTTCACTGTTTGTCACCTTCGACTCTTGAGTCGTGTCACTCCGTCACTAAGTAAAACTTTATGAAGTTTACGTCGAGTTGTTATTCCGTTTACTTACAGGAGCCTACAAGACGACATCCAGTTCTTCGGATTTCTCGGAAATCTAAAAGTTTTTCTATGTCACGGATAGTTTAGGACTAAATTACGTCATTTCAACTGCATAGGATTAAAATATAAGTACAATAAAAAATCGAAACTCTGAATATGCCAGTTGTGTTAAATTCTATAGATATCAATAGCTTCATGTTATTAACAGTTTATTGTTAAAAACGATTGAACTTTAAAATACACTAAAATCTAAATAATGAACCTTTGGTAGACACTGGGCAATAATCCTCTATATCTACATAGTCATGATGATATTATCGGGTCGAATTAAACACAACACGTTTGTATATCGATTCCATATAAGTATTGAACAAAATATCAATACGATGTAAGATGACATCGAATAATATCAATACATTGTATTATAAATTGTTATAACTGTTTAATTGGTTTTTGTCCGTTTCTATTTTATTTATTTTGTTTTTATTAATTATTATTAGGAGTAATTCCTAAATCAAACATAGTTGCCCAAAAATGACCCACTGACATTTGCAATTTAAATTTAGGTATGTGCATCTGAAGTCGCCTTCTCTCTTTAACTTTTCAACTGCGGTGGAAAATTGTAAAAACATAGAGGTAACAGAACTTAAAAAATACTTTTTTCTTAATTTAACATAACTAAGATATGTTGTGTAGTTCATGAAATACGGGATTTTGTCGGTGCAACGCCTTTTCGAATTTAGCAATCACAGTTTATTATTTATTAGCGACCTATCTATTTATACGGGCAACGGCAATTCATACTCATATATGTAACCGTTTTATAGAAAACATGAAACAAAACTATAAGTATAAAAAATATATTTATTGCGATAAATTCCACAACTAACAGTCGATTCGTCGTGTTTATAAATTGTTGTAAATTTTTACAAAATACTGAAAAATTTCTGTATTGAGTACAAACTGATAATATATTATACCAGGTAAAGAATGGAACAAAAGTATCAATTGCAAAAACAGGTACTTTTTGTAAAATAAAAAAATATCAATTAGAATGTGGAACAGACGATCGTGCCCAATCCTATTAACCCTTATGGTAGCACCGTTAGGGCAGTCATTGGTCAATGGGCGGTGCCTGTACACTAAACATATATACGATGGGTTGTCCGCTTTTTTCGCAGTCCAGCGTAGAGCATAGTCCAGTGACCAAAGTGTAAAGTGTACACTCAACTTAGTGCCGTCCAGTGTGGTTGAATCTAACGTATTAACGAAACTTAGTTCACGGGTATCACAGGTAAGAGTTTTTTTATTTTAATATTTAAACGAATAATGCGTTCAAACGTGTTTGTCTTTTACATTTTATTCCCTAAAATTTTTGAAACGATTATAAGTATTACGTGAAATAATAATACGTACATTATGTTACATGTGCATTTCATATCATGCTTTCTTATTCGTTTTTATGTACAATTTGTTATTACAAATCCAAAATGAAAGTTGTAGACCAATGGGTAATATTAAGTTATCAGAGGAGGAAATCATATCCTTCATTATTTATTTGTGAATTATTAAAACAACGAGTTGTTAATTTGCAAACATTTTATAAACTGTTATTGAACTTGACTTGTTGGTACAAAATTTTAAGCTAGTTTGATGTGACAGATATAGAAACGTTCATTCATGTTTTCAACACATTATTTGTGAACATTATTTCAGAAATTTGATCTCGTAGATATTTCGAATTCAGCATTTATTTGGTTTGATTAATAGTAAGCCTCCAGTCACGATGATATCACCAAGTCGAATTAAACAACACATTTGTATTTCGATTCCATATAAGTATTGTACAAAATATCAATATGATATGAGATGACAACAAATAATATTTGTAAATTTTACTACGCATTGTTACAACAAACGGGACCGTTTAATTGGTTTATGACTGTTTTTATTTCGTTTTATTCATTTATTTCTTTGACTTGTACATCACAAATGTCAAAGATATTATATACCTACGAGTAAATAAATTATATCTGTTCGCTGAGTTCCGCCTTTGACAGCATACATGATATAAAAATTCTAAATACTAATAGTAATGTGTAAGCCATCACTACATGTCTCTTCTTAATATACATATATAATTTTAATTTGGCCAGTGTGTTCAACAGAGCGTCGATAGATGGCGGTGGTAGCATGATTTTGTGTAAAAATTTCCTTAAATTAAAATACCGCAAAGACATTATTGCTCGCTCTGTTGAACGTATATGTAAAATGTCGTATACAAAGATGGATCAGCACATATTTTTATGTGTTTATCGACCTCACTCGTCTGATTTTAGTCAATTTTTAATTTTTAATTTAAATTCATTAAGTCAAAAACCTATCCAAAATATTGAATAAGATTGACCAAAGAAAAAAAAGTAGTGGTTAATAACAAGTTACGTTTTGCGGATTGGGCAACGAAGAGCATAATAAAAATTAAGGATAGACTTTATGAATTATATGACAAAAATCTTACACTGCAAATGAAAATTTTAATCATTATGTTCGCACTTATTCGGAAATATTTAAAAAAGTATTAAAACGCGCGAAAGTGATCTATATCGCGAATAAAGTTACAATGTTAGATAATACGATAAAGGCTACGTGGAACACTAATAACGACGACGTTGGTAGTAAACAAAATAGAAAGAACGAAGACTTTTCAATACAAATTGGTAATAAAATGTCGCGACCAAATGTGCACGCAAATGGGTATTTGAGTGCACTTCTGTTTTAATAGTACGCGAAAACGCTAACAGCGAACATGTCAAAGTGCTCATTCAAAAATTGTGAAAACACATCTAAAAGCTAAAAAAAACGGAGATTCTCATTTTCAGTTAATAAATTAAATAATGCTATTTACCTGTTCATTATTTCGTTATAGTAATAACGTTGCATAATTCTTTTTTATTGAATTCGTAATCATATTTTTACATATTGCGTGACTATATATGTCTTATCCTCGTCACTTTCACATAACAAATGAAAATGACGTAAATATTAATGCAAATAGATTATGTGAATTATACTTTTCGCACCAGTCGTGAGATTGCATTTTAAATATTTCTTTTAACAAACTTCGTTTCATTGTCATGCAAAAATCGTTTACGAGCTCTTATAACCTTATGGTTTTACAGTAAGGTTTACTTTAGATTAACACAATATTACCGATAGTACTATACGATATTAAAAATATATACGTCAATTCGGGCAATAATTTGTTTATATTTTACATGAGTTTGTCAATCTAGTTCTTTATTTGTGATCGAAGTATTTAAAACACATTTGTGAACATTATTTCAAAAATTCGGTAAATTTCAATTTCAGCTATTATTTGGTCGGACTAATATTAAATTATCATGAAATATTCCTGGAGTACCTAGTCGTCTATCAGTGGAATTGTCACGTAACACTCCTTTGATTCTATGTTACTAGTTAATATTTATTAAAAATAACAATAATACGTTATCATTCGTTAAAAACAACAAACCTCAGCACGTACTGATAACAATAGAAATATTTTGAAATAGATAGATTTTGAATAATTTTAGATGCCTCGAAAAATAACAATCGTTGCATTTATGTTTCAGATAACAACGAACAGAAAAGGATATGAATTCTCCAAGGAAGCCAAGAAGTCTGCAAGACATGGCACTCTACTCATCAGTGGGGGTCATGTGGACGAAATCCAAGCTGTGTAAACTGGTTGCAGAACTAGTATTCATATATTATAATTGTAGACATAAATATCCTGAGTGTCTGCAGCAAATAAAAGAAACTATAAACAATGAAGTAAAAAACGTGGTCAAAACAATGAGCGAAATCTTACCGCCGGTTATAGTTACGGAATGGGAAAATAAATTCTTGGAGGTGTGTCGGAATTTAAAATCCTTCGCATTTAAAATTGGTAGCGGTAATAATTTTAAATCCAGTTATTTAGAGTTCTGTTTGAGGAGAACTAAAATCACCAATGTAGGAACTGTCGACAAACGCGTGACCATAAGGAGGATATTATATGATTCTGAACTAAGCATACCACTATTTCACTTGGCTCATGAGTACAGAATCAATATCAAGAAACTGGCTACTTTTCTGATGGACGAGAACCAGTCTAACAAGCGTACAATGCGGCGGTTACGTAGATTTGCATCGAAGGAACAACCGCGTTTTAAAAATGTGCATCCGCCTAAAATTCGGACTTTTGCAATAGTCGGTGATGACGAGTTGGTGATTCTTGGAGATGTATTATAATTTTAATAAAATGTTTTGTATTTTTACTTAATTTAACTTAATTTAATAATGTGTAGTTTTAAGTTTGTAAATATATATGTATGTACTTTTTTGTTATTAATAAAAAAAAATTAATTTAATTTATTTAGAGATTGCTTCATTTTATTATCCAGCTACAGTTTAAAATAGTCAGAACACGCGCCTTTATGTTGTGTTCATTGAAAACATGAATTATCTATATGCCACTCTGCATAATGTTGTTTGTCGTGTTTGTAACTTTTTTCGTACTTAGCGCACTTAGACTTGTTTACTGTTTACCATGTACGTTAAGTCATGTCAAATTGAACCAAAGCCTAAGCCATGTGCCTTAATGCTCCATAAATCCCTGTTTAAGAAATAATAGTTTTAATAGATGGCGTAATGCTGTAAAATTCAATATTTAAATCACGCTTTTAAATGTTGTTAATTTGTAGATAAGTTCTGTTATAATATTCTAATAAATTGAGGTTTTCTGGGACAAATAGTTTCTCGTTGTCTTCGTTGCAAACATTGGTCCAATCGCGCCGGATAAATAGTAGTGTTGTAAAAGTCAGGATTGTCGTTTCGTTCAAATAATTGTATCGTTGTTGTCTGGTTTGGTTCTCGGATTGTGTTGTTGTTGTTGTCTGGTTTGGTACTCGAAATTGTAAAAACTTAAGTTTCAATTTAAAATAATTGAACAAATTTTGATTTAACTTTCTGGACTCGTAATATAAAAATTTGACATAGAATAATACCTTGAATTGAATTAAAGAATATAAAATGGAAAGTCATCAGAATAGTCAGTTAGAAACGTATGATTTAATAAAAAGGTTATCTGATAACTTCAAAAAGAGCCCCAAAGATAGGCTAACGCTTGCATACTTGGATACCAGAGTAGAAGTATTAGAATCATATCGGGAAAAATTGCAAAGTAAGGCATGATCATGATTCTAAAGAGCAGAAGTCTAAACTAATTAATTTCAAAAATAACATGTATGACAGTTGCTTAGAATTATATTTAGAACTCAAGGCAACTATTAAAGAAAAAATAAACTCACTAAATGTCAAAACAATAAATTTCACAATTTCGGAAAACATGTCGGATTCGTTAAATATAGTACAATCTCAATCTATACCAAAATTACCTCCTATTCATCTACCCACATTTTCAGGAGATTATAAAGATTGGTTATCGTTTCATGACATTTAACCTGTACATGATAACCCTACTCTATGTAAAGTCAACAAATATCAATATTTAAAATCAAGTTTGCAAGGAGAAGCAGAGAATTTAGTTAAGCAAATTACAATAACAAATAGTAACTATGACATTATGTGGGATATTGTTCAGAAACGATACAATAACCGTAGAAACATTGTCAATTCATTTTTGTCTAAACTATTAAATCAAAAGAATAACTAGCGAGTCATCCAAAGCGATTAAAGATTTATTGGATGTAACTTCTGAATGCTTAATTTCTTTGCAAGCAATAGATATACCTACAGAACATTGGGACGATATAGTAGTTTACATAATTATTCAGAAACTGGACAGTGAGTCACACAAGTTGTTTGAACAGCGTATAGAAACCTTAGACAGACTACCTACATGGAAAGACCTATCGGATTTCTTGAATTTCAGATTCAGAACCTTAGAACCTGTTAATTACAAAGATATAGAATTTCACGTTAGAACAGCAACAGCTAAGAGCTTCACGACGACATTGATATCTCACACAAATTGTTTGAACTGTAATGAAAACCATAAAATCTATTAATGTAAACAATTTTTTAACCTAAGCGTAAATGAACGACAAAGCTACGTACAGATAAATAACATTTGTTTTAATTGTCTAAGAAAAGGTCACGCTGTGAAAAATTGCACTCAATTAACATGTAGGAAATGTAGCTGCAAACATCATACTCTATTGAATGGATATAGTGTAGCAGCTGGCACATCAGCGACACAGACTTCGCAACCCAGTGAACAAGTCAACGCAGCAACAGTAGATAGCATAGATAGAATCACACTGAAAACATCCATTAGCGAAACTTCTCCAGTCATACTAGCAACTGCACTCTAGTCAATTAAAAACGATAGTATCCACACCCTTGGCGCACTTGTTGATCAAGGCTCACAGGCCTTGTTAATTACCGAAGAAGCATGTCAAGAGTTGGGCCTTAGAAAAGCACCTATTCGAGGAAGTATAGTTGGTATTAATTCAAATAAAACACTTATTAAGGCAGTCGTAGAGTTTGAAATAAGGTCTAGACACAATCCAAAAATTAGAATCAAAGTAAAAGCATATGTATTGAAATCTTTCAGTTCATACATACCACAGCAAGTACAATCAGTTGATTGGCCACAACTTCATAGTTTACAATATCACACATTCATGCAGCCAGGTCGCGTAGATGTTCTTCTGGGAGCTGACATCTTTGCTGACATTATTCAACAGGGTCTGATAATATGTAGAAATGACAATAGATCACTTGTGGCGCAAGAAACTTCTCTAGGTTGGTTGATTTCCGGCAAAAATAATAGACATAACAATCAACAAACAAAGGTATCCATCCATAAGGTATATTCTGAGAACTTGAAGAACCTGTACCTGGAAAAAGAATATTGACAAATGATACGATCAAATGTGAAGAACATTTTAGAAAGACACACAAGAGAACAGTAGAAGGAAGATATGAAATACACTTACTTTTTGCAGTGAATCCTCCTGATATTGGTGAATCAACATCTATAGCACTCAAAAGACTAAGATCCTTCAAACATAAATTTAAAAAGAATCCCGATTTACATCACAGATATAACGAATTTATGAGAGACTACCTGAAACAAGGTCATATGGAACCAGTTTTGTGTAACAGTAAACCGAACAACAATGTTTGTTACTTACCTCATCATCCCGTGATTAATGAGCAGCATCTTACTACTAAACTGTGTGTAGTTTTTGACGGATCGGCAAAGACCAGTAATGGGAAATCTTTAAATGATAATCTATTAATAGGGCCATCTCTTCTAGCCGATTTGAGAGATTTAACTTTAGGATGGCGAACGCACGTCGTGGTTTTGTTTGGAGACATACGCCAGATGTATAGACAAATTGGTATAGAGGAAAACCATAAAGACTTTCAACGCATTTTAAAGGAACTTATACAACACTTTAGATTATCCACTGTTACCTACGGTACGTCTTGTGCACCATATTTAGCAATAAAAACTTTAAAACACCTAGCCGAGGACGAAATCATTAATTTCTTTGAATAAGTCATAGATTGTTTATTACAAGACTTTTACATGGATGACGTGCTTACTGGAGCATCTACAACCGATAAGACGATAAAGTTACAAAGCAACTTAACAAAACTGCTAAGTAAAGGTGGATTCTCACTCCATAAATTTGTATCAAATAGTACACTAATAGAAAACTTAGCTCAAAAAAGTATAAAGATATTAGGAATAGAATGGAATAACCAATCTGACAAATTTGTTCTTACCTTTGACATAGGGAATAGTTCTGAAAAACCAACCAAACGGATAATTCTTAGAGACATCGCCCGACTGTATGATCCGGCAGGTTGATTAGCACCCATAGTAGTTAGAGCCAAGGTGTTCCTGCAAAAAATGTGGATAGAAGTAGTTGACTGTGATGATCAACTTTCAGAAACTTTAGAGACAGAATGGTTAGATTTTCGACAAAAGTAATGTGACATGCCAACTATAGAGTTAGACAGATGGATAGGAATAATAGACGACCTAATCAGAATTAAGATCCACGGTTATTCGGATGCTTCTGATACCGCGTATTCAGCAGTAGTGTACTGCGGTACTATTCTCCCTAATAAGATCAAGGTTACTCTAATAGAGGCTAAAACGAAAGTAGCTCCGGTAAAAAAGATATCGACACCCAGATTGGAACTTTGTGGCGCGGAGTTGCTGGCAAAATTACTCTATAGAATCAAAAATGTTCTGAATATTCCTATAGAAAATGTTTATGCGTGGACAGACGCAACAATCATCTTAGCGTGGTTACAACGACCTTCAAATTACTGGAACACGTTCGTCGCAAATAGAGTGACAGAGATCATTAACATAATAGACACGAGCAGATGGCATCACGTTGTATCTGCGGAGAACCCAGCTGATGTAGCTTCCCGAGGCATTTCTCCGCTAGAACTGCATTCACACGAGTTGTGCTGGAACGATCCATCATGGCTTCGAGAAGATAGTGATTTACCTGTAAAAAACATACGTGAAATGATAAATCATACTGAGTTAGAAAAAAGAGCACAAGTGGATGTATCATTGCAGTGTAGCGTAGTCAAAGAACCAGAACCTGAAAAGGAAAATATAGAAATTATATAGAAATATTCAAACTTAAACAAACTAGTAAGAGTCTATAGTTCTATTATAAATGTAAAATAAGGTAAAAAAGGAAAACTTACCTGTTTATCTTAATAGTACTTATCGGAGTGCAGTAGAATTAAGAAACTCGATGACACTATTAGTTAAGTTTTCGCAGAAATCTGAAAGCGTAAATAAAAAATAAATTATAAAACTTAATCCATTTGCTAATAAGGACGGAATGTTAAGGGTAAGAGGACGTATTCAAAATTCGTGTGTTAGTGCGGAAACAATGCATCCTGTAATATTAGCCAAATATGGTAGATTAGCATACCTGATAGTTAAAGATGCACATAGTAGAACATTGCATAGCGGCATTCAATTGACGTTAAACTATATTAGAAACAAATATCATATAATTGGTGTAAAATATTTAGTTAAAAAAATACTTAGAGAATGTATAGCTTGTTGTAGACACAGTAATAATTTGTTAATCAATTAATGGGTACCTTACCTAAAGAAAGAGTAACTCCGCAGAGACCGTTCCTGGTTAGTGGTGTAGATTTTGCTGGGCCAGTAATACTAAAGTTATTTAGTGGACGAGGATCAAATAGAACCCAAAAGGCGTACATTGCGTTATTTATATGCACCGCTACTAAAGCAGTACTATATATCGAACTCGTGACCGGTCTGAGCACAGTGTTTTTAGCGGCCTTTTGACGTTTTACTGCACGCAGACACCATTGCAAAAAACGTATTAGTGATCGTGGTACAAATTTCATAGGCGCCACTAAGGAGCTTGTTGTTATGGCTGATAAAAGTGTTAAAAATTTACCTGACGAAATTGTGGAAATGTTGGCATTGGAGGGAACCGAATGGCAGTTTAATCCAGCAGGAGCTCAACATAAAGGAGGCCTGTATGAAGCGGCCATAAGGTCAATGAAAAAAACACATAAATCGTGTCTTAGGAGATAGTAAACTTACTTACGAGGAATATTCAACTTTGTTGTGTCAAATTGAGAGTTGCCTGAATTCTCGTCCATTTACTTCCATAGACAATGATGTAGAAGGCACAACTGTTGCACTAACACCTGGTCATTTTTTAATAGGTGAAAATCCTATCGTAGTTCCAGATGAAAATTTGGAGAACTTACAAAACTTTGGAGAATTTACAAAAAAAGATGGATTTATTTACAGCAAAAATTACAAGTTTTGGAGAAAGTGGAGTCAAGAATATTTGGTTAATTTACAACAACATAGTAAATGGACTAGAATTCATGATAACGTTGAAATCAACGACGTAGTGTTGACTAAAGACGAGCGATTACCCCCAACCAAATGGTTGATGGGTAAAATTATATATACCCACCCTGGTATTGATGGTTTAACCAGAGTGGTTAGTATTAAGTGTAAGTTCAGTAAGTAAACGACATGTACATAAACTTTGTTAACTGCCGACTGAACCTGATGATATTCAACCATTATGTAACCCGAATCATATAGTTAGATACAGTCCACACGCAGCTTATTTCGTTTAAGTAATTTATTATAGTTTGTATCATCATGTTTTTTATATTGTTTAGTGTAAGAAAATTTAAATCTAGTTGTTTAACATATAATGTTCTTCCCCCTAGATTAGTTTATTAGTTGTTTATTTGAATAATAGTTTGTTGTTTTAACTTCGTTTTAGGAATAAGCAGATGTTTTTTGATTTTCAATTGTTTAACTTTCAGAGTAGGCATGTTTTGTTTAAAAGTCCTGACGTACTTTGGGAGGCGGAATGTTTAAGAAATAATAGTTTTAATATATGATGTAATGCTGTAAAATTCAATATTTAAATGACGCTTTTAAATGTTGTTAATTTGTAGATAAGTTCTGTTATAATATTCTAATAAATTGAGGTTTTCTGGGACAAATAGTTTTTCGTTGCCTTCGTTGCAAACAATCCCCGACAAAAGCTTTTAATTAGATTTTAAAATTTTTATTATAAATTAGTGGTGTTCCATATAGCCTTTACTGTGTTACAGATTGCTTCTGCGTGGCACTACAAGCCTGCCCCTAGTTTTTCTTATGCCCTTCGTCGCCCAATCCGCAAAATGTAACTTGTCATTAATAACTACTTTCTTTTTTTTCTTTCGACAGTTCTTATTAAATTTAATTTTCGACTAATAATTCATACACGATGTTTGGACCATCAACCATAAAAACAGTGTTTGCAAATTTTGCTACATCTTGAGGTAACTTTTTTAGCCTACTCTCTCCTAATGGCTTAAATTCAAATATTTGTTCGGATTTAATATGTCTTATGACCTCTATTTTAATTAGCTGAGCTTTATGGTCTGAGCGAATACCACTGACAATAGCATACTCCATAATTTCACAATTATTCATAAATATGTTATCTATACTCGTCACGAAATGGTATGTGACCCTGGTCGGCTAATTAAAAATATGCACTAAATTAAATGACAGATAGAGTGAAATGAGCATATCTCTTTTCTCCTAACCGTTCGATATGTCTACATCGAAGTTATCACACTCTATTATTGATTTTTTATATTTGCTAAATCTCGTGAGACTCTCCTCTATACAATTTAAAAATTGACAAAAATCTAACGAGGGAGGTCGGTAAACATACATACATACACATATATCTTCACGCTGTATCCCTAGCCGGGTTGTCAGAGAGGACGGAGCGTCAAGCTTCGCGGTTCTTACACATTTCTTTCGCTTCCTCAAATATCATCACCCTCCTCACACATTGTTGCCTAGGTATGCGCATGCTTTTCACATTTCCGTCAGCTAACACTCTGGCTATTTAATCTTCGTAAGACAACCTGGGTCTTCCTTGACTTCTTTTATCACTCGCTTTCGCTCTGTAGATTTTCTTCGTTAGTCTTCCATCACTGATTCTTTCTATGCGCTCAGTAGCTTCAGGTCGGTAAACACATAAAAATATGTGCTGATCTCTACACGCGACATTTCACATATAAGTTTAATAGAGCGAGCAAATATGTCTTTGCGGTTTTTTAATTTGAGATAATTTTTACACAAAATCATGCCACCACAGCCACCTGTCGACGCTCTTTTGAACACACCGGTCGCGTCGAAATTATTTGTATTAGAAGTCATACTATCTGCCCTCAACCATGTCTCGGTGAGGCAAAAGATGTCTATGTTATATTTTTCTATTAATAATTCAGCATTTATTTTTTTATTCATTTTTTTATTTTATTCTTTTCAACATTAGGGACATTTTAGAACACTTAGTTTCGTCATAAATTACAATATTACATTACAATATAATTTTCTTAAATTAAAGTAATAACTAATTATATAATAGTAATAATGCTAGACACATAAATAGGTACATCATTCCCATGCTTTTTTGTAATTTAAATAATCCTTTACGTTATAATATGATGTTGATAACAGTTTATATTTAATAAATTTTTTGAATTTCGTAATAGATAGATTCCACCCCAGTTGAAAAGTTGAAGAGAGATGGCACAATTTTTATTACTTCGGAAGCACATAGCACAGTGATCAGGCGAAACTCGAGCACAATTAAAATAACTTTATAAATATAATACACTTACCTAAATAATAAATTTGACAGTTATTGAAGTCGGTGCCAAAACAACGTGCAATAACAAAAAGTCTCTTAGTTTGGTAGGCTTGGCACTGACTTCAGTAACTATCAAATTTAATTATGTAGGTATGTGTATCGTATTTATAAAGTTATTTCAATCGTACTTGAGTATCGATTAGTAAAGTATAGTTTTTTGGTACGTTTTAGTGTTTTTTTTGAAGGCGGTTTAATTTTTTTTCATAAAATATTTTTATTTCTCCCTTTTGAGTGGTCTTGACCTAAATAAATATCTAGGGAAGTTGTGCAATTAACTTCATTCTAATTCCGGAGCGCAACGATGTACAAGAGAATCATTAATGTAAATAAAGTTTATAACCATGTCGTGTTATTTGATGTATCTTCAAAGTCCACCTTACCAAACAAAAAAAGGATTTTTAAAATCGGTTTATAAAAGAGGGGGTATGAGGTAACAAACATAAAAAACAAAAAACATAAGTCGAGTTGAGAACCTCCTCCTATTTTTGAAGTCGGTTAAAAATGAACGTTCAGAATCAAGAATTTAAAAATATATACATTGCTCGTTTTAACATTTTTGGTTAAATCTATAATTATTGTAATATTGCTTATTGTACAATTAATAACTTATTACCATACGTATTAGATAATATTAATTTCATTTCATTGCTGTATATAATTACTATAAACAGTATTAAAATTATAACTGAATAATAGGAAATTGGAAATCTTATGCTATCTGTAGTTTTCTTGCAGTTTAGACATAGCAGATTTAATTTGCTTATAAATGTTTCATTAGGGGGGGACAGCGCGTACGCAGTCCCCACTACCAAAAATTACGCGTCCGAGTTACCCACATTAGGGGTAATCGCAGGGGTCAACCCAACCGCAGTGCAATGGGAAGGCCTCGCCCTGGGGGAACCGCCTTCTTGATCACGGTAACCCCTACGCCAGGTAAGTATGATTTCACACAGACGCCGCCCCATCCTCACCACTTCATGAAACTACTTGACAGCGTGATGTAGAGACGCATGAAACAGCGCCATCTATTCGAAAGCACGAAGAATTCTTACATACTATCTCTACATTCCTTTTCAACAAGAGCTTTCGACGAAGTTAATACAAACACAGTTATTAATATTTAGTATTAGATACCCGAAAACTATATTGTCAGGAAAATTTACAACCATAAAAAATAAATAATAACAATAGGACACTATAAATAAATAATAGGAAGCAAAATAAAAATAGTAGAGTCCTAGTTTTCATAACCAGATGTTATGACCCCTTACTAGTATGAATTCGAATAGAATTGAGAGGTCAAGCTATATATTAAGTTTTAAACTACAGATCAATACAAAGTGCAGCATGTGTTTGACGATAGTCTAGAAGCTTCCAATCGAAATCGGATTTAACGGCTGTCATTTACAGATAAGTATATAAACATGAATAAACATTATACTATAATGGAGCTTTTAACATATTATAATATCAAAATACATCATTATTGTTCATACGTGCCTCTCAAAGCTTTAAATACATTACCACGCACGCGATTCAATTTCCTCCAGAGTATTTAAAAATGTATTAAAATAGAGAAGAAACTAGTGTCAGTTGCGTCTTTGTGCGGAATGCAAAAAATTACCTATTTCAATTAGCCGTATTTACATTAGAGAAATTAAATACGACTCTATCTTCCTTCCTAATCAAATAAATAATTATTTCAAGCTGAAAATGAAACGCTATGCTTGTACTGTGGATACCTACCGTACAACGAACTTGAGGAGTGCCCAGTAACACTTAGTCTATGCAAGACAACTTGGAACAGTTCGTTCCCTAAAGACACCCGAACACTCAGTTTAAAAGACATGCGTATCAGTTTTAATAACACGCATATTCTATAACCTCACGTTATATCCTTAACAGGGTAGAGAGAGAAAACGAATATATAAAATTTCAAAGATTAATGTCCTTATACCTTTCTCCAAGTTAAGTTGGTCTTCTTAGGCTTCGCTACCCCCCCCACTTTCGCTCTATGTACTTTCTTCTTCTTTCTTCTGTAGTTCATCATCATCACTCATTCATTCTCTTAACGTGCCCGAATCATTCAAGCATTCCTTTCTTCCGCCCGCTCTACATTCTCGACAAAACTCACCAAAACTTGCCAAAAACGAAAGAGTAGAGACTGTATTCGGTAAGTCCCGTTTGTGTAGATTTTTTTGGACGAATAAACAAGTAATTGTAATAATAATATACCACACAATGCTATAGCAACAAAGCACCTCTCCCCTCGTTTATACCATTTATAGCTCTTGAGGTACACGTAAACAGAACTCGCCACCGGTTGGGTTTCAGCACTAAGCAAAACGCTTGAAATATTGTTTTTTATTTGCGCAGAGATATCATTTTATTGTATGGATAGGAATCACAGTATGTATTTATCACAGTATTTAAAAAATTGTTCAGTTAATAAATAAAGTTATCATTTTTATAAATACACATTGCATTAATTATGAAAATAGAATTAAACATAAAGTACATTTAATTCAACTTCACGCTTTGTGTTTACAAAATAAAATATAAATACAAGTGTTTGTTTCGATATTGTTTAATTCTAAAATAAATATAGCTTTATGATTTGTATTTGTTGATTCATTTTCCACGTTTTGGTGATAATATTATTAATTAGTATTCAGTTTTTACTAAAAAATTACTTACCTACAATTATCTATTACATTTAAAATAATAATACTTAATGTAATAATAATAAAGTCAATAAATAAATACGCTTAAGACGAGTATAGAATATAATACGAGTATATGTAACTTTAGAATAAACAATCTAATACTGATTTCGTTTAAATCTTTTGCATTTATTTTCATTTCATTTACAAAAATGGAAAAATCGTGAAATCCTTACCAGCTATGCTCATCAACCGAATTTCGTGAAGGTGAACCTCTCGAATGCACTGCAATCTGGCCTGCCCTAAATGCACGGCCTGAATATAGAAGACCGGACACCGGACTACTACACACATACATACACACATATCTTCACGCTGTATCCCGAACGGGGTAGGCAGAGAGGACGGAGCGCCAAGCGTCGCGTCCTCACATACCTCTTTCGCTTCCTCAAATCTCATCATTTTCCTCACACATTTTCGCCTAGGTATGCGAGTGCTTTTGACATTTCCGTCTGCTAACACTGTAGCTATTTGATCTTCATAAGTCAGCCTTGGTCTTTCTTGGCTACTTTTACCTTTCATTTTCGCTCTGAATATTTTCTTCGTCAGTCTTTCATCACTCATTCTTTCTAAGTGCCCGAACCATCTAAAGACTACATCTAAGGACTACTAAAGAAGCGGATAACCTGACGTATTTATAGTTTATCCATTAGCTAATCACTGCCCTAAAAATGTTGACACTAAGTATAACAAGAGTTAAGGCAAAACCAAAAATATCGATTTGACTATTGCGAAATCGATTCTTCTTTGCACTTTTGCCTAAACCTTGTTATCTCTAGAAAGCAAGTATCGATACGAATTATTGATTTTGGTTTTGCCTAGTCCTTGTTATCTCTAGTAAGTATCTTATGAATATATCGATATTATTGAGGACATCGGTGGCGCAGTGGTGGAGATGTTGCACCCAAGCACAGAAGGTTCCGGTTTCGATTTTCGGCCCATCAATTTAGAAAACGAACTTTTCTAAATTGACTGGGGTCTGGATGTGCTAGTAGGTCGTCGTCTGGATCTCATAGTACAGGGAAACAACCCTAGTATCAGATCGAGATGATTGGGTAATATTTCGGTAATATACGATAACGATACTTCCTTAATCGCTACTTTTGATAAGATACTATTGGTAACAATTTGTACTCGATACAGCGATATTTTAATATAAGTCATACGATCACAACTCAAGTAACGACTTCCATATACACAACATAAATACAAAACACCCAACTAGAATTATTATTATTGATTAATAATATTTTGGGTATATAACCAACAGTCCTTAATTGTATGAAGCCCCACCAATACCCCACAATGTGTTATTTTCTAATCTTCCATTTCGTCTGTTCGCTATCAGTGATCCTTTGAAAAAGCCGCCTATTATGTGGGTTTAAACTTTCCACATATACATTCAGTACTTACAAAGGACTACTAGAGAACGATGCCATTGGTTTTTTCTACGAGTTATGAATTTAACTTAATTTATTGAAGTATTGTTTACTGTTGACACTCTCTAAAGCAGGCGTTCATAAGTTTCAAGATATAATATTTAGGGTAAAGAATTAATAAATATAAAGTAATAACTTTGTCACATTTAAACAAAGGCTTTGGAAACATTTTGCCAATTTTATTTAAGCCACATTCAATAGGTAGTTAGAAATGTACGAAACAAAGACTCACGGTTGAATTGTTTAAAGTTTTTAATTAAAGAAATTACGAAGATGTACAATGTAAATCCAGAACTTTTTATTTACAATACAATAAGCACTTAAAAGTACATAATAGAACAGTTATGACTACAAAATTATCTCTATATTACACTTACAATGACATTACAATTTACACTACAGATATTGTGTACAGTACATGCAACATATGAAGAGCTCGTTACGATGAAATGGAAGTGAGGTTACAAAACATGCAAAACAAAAAATGAATGTTGTTAGCAGTTCAATGGCTATTGAAATGAAACAATCGACATTTTAAAAACTTGCCCCATAGATACACATTTGGAGTGGAGGTAACAACGACGAGTAACCATAACTGTATTTAGCAACAAATTAAATCGAAGTGATTCAGATCATCCACATTTTTACATTTATGATATACACAAATACATATCCTTCTATCAGTCTAAATATACACAAGCCCGAATATTTGGTGCACTTCAGGCCTCTGGAACGGAGCAACTCTTGACAAATTCACGTAACCCCCATATCATTTCATGATTACGAGACTAATTTTCGTCGATCAGAATACTAGCTAACTTCTTGGTGTCGACCTGATACTCATGGGTCATATCAAATAGCGGTATTCTTAGTTTTGAATCGTAGAGTAACCTCCTCATTGTCTCGTATTTACGATCGTCCCTGAACTGGTCATTTTGATTCTTCTTAAGCAGAATGTCAAACAGCTAGAGCTATTACATGATTTTCTATATTAATTTCGTATGCAAACAGCTCACATTTTTTAACTAATTCGATATCTCATTCGATACATCGTAGCAAGTTCATAATTTTTTAATACGACGATATCCTTCAAGTGTATTGGTATTCCATGAAAACCATGTTTTAATTTTTTTTTTATACCTGGCCTTCTCTCTGACAAACAGACTTCAAATTTTTCTCATTTGATACATCGTAGCAAGTTGATAAATTTTTACTGCGACTACATCCCTGAAATGTTTGAAATTTTCTACTAAATCATGCTAATACGGTTTTCCTACAATACCCAATACTTGTCAAGAATGTCGTCAGAGTAGAAAATTATCACCTTGCTACGATGTTTCGAAAGAGATTTAAAAAAAAACACGTTTTTCCTGGAATATCCAATAATATTCCAAAGATGTCGTCATAGCAAAAAATTGTCGACTTTCTACCATGTACCGAATGAGATACATTTCAAGCCTGTTGGTCAGGGGTACGGTGTGCCCATTGTCCTTTGCAAAAAAAATTCAAGCTGTATTCTTTAGAGAGTATTCAAGGGGAAGTAGAGCCTAGATTATGAACGATATGGTAGTATTAATGTTAGAGGTATCTAATCTAGGACAATGAGTTAATATTGTCAATAGAACGTAAAAAGGTACATCGAGGGTGGTTCAAATGATGCGAATTTACGTAACCGCTGCATTATCTGAAGTTTTTCAGATGGATTCTCGTCAATCAGGACACTAGCCAACTTCTTAGTGTCCACGTCATACTCATAAGCCATATCATACAGTGGTACTCTTAGTTTTGAATCGTAGAGTATCCTCGTTATCGTCTCGTGTTTGTCGACAATCCCTGAACTGGTGATTTTGAATCTTTTTAGGCAGAATGCCAGACAACTTACTGTTATATCATTTTCCATACCTATTTCATATGCAAACCACTCACATCTTTTAGCTACCTCTGATAATTTTCTCTCCCATTTTGTTAACATAATCTTCGGGAGAATTTTTCCCATCTGCTCGACCACGTTACTCACTTCAATAGAAATATTGTTCATTATATTTTCCAGTAATTCTCGTTGATGCTTAGATTTATTAGTGCGTCCATCATTAAGACGCAAGTGCTCGAGCTCCGCTGTCAGCTCGCTTAACTTAGATGTCGCCAACACGTGACCCACAGACGAATAGATCGCCAAGTCTTCCAGTTTGCTCGGAGAACTCATAATATACTCTTCTGTTTGTTATTGATCTGAAACATAGATAAAACATGTTACTATGACTGTTATTCTTTATAAATGTCTATTGTAAGAACAGAGCTTTGTAACAAATGTTCATGAAAACCCATGTAAATCAATTACTTATTGCAAGATAATTTAGTTTGAACTCTGTGTGAACTCTTTGTAAAAGTTTACCACGAAATTAATTACAAACTTTTAGGGTTTACATAAACAACTTCACAATAAAGAACTTGTCACCGGTTGGGTTTCAGTAGTAAGCAAAACACTTACATTTTGTTATTATTTATTCCAAGATATTTCATTTTAATGTATGTACCAAAATCACTGTATAATGAGTGATTACTTGTGTGACAAAAATGCACGGACGTAGCATTGGCTTATTTCAACATGGGACAATTTGTATGAATATTATTCTATCATTTGTAAATTAATATGTAGATATTATATTGTATGCCTTCATCTGTATATATTACATACAGCGCAAAGATATGTATGTACATACCTATTTTTATTTTGTTTTTTTTTTGGAGATTCCTTTTATATTTTATATTATTAATTTTGTTGACATTATTATTATTTAAATATCGATTTATTGTATAAAGGAATAATTAATTATTAATTAAAAAGAAATTGTTATAAAGAAATCACAATAAGTCAAAACCATTTATGACTAAAAGTGCTCTTACGAGCCCAATTAAATAAAGACATTTTGATTGATTGATTGATATAAAGTAACTATAATAAGTATATATATATATATATTATTGCTTAATACAATTCCTATATCTTTTACTCATTTACAAAATAAAGAGACTATAAACCCTTACCTGTGGTATTAGTCGACTACGTCTCGAAACTACTCAAACACTGAACTACACTTCACTGTACTGAACGGAATTTCGCCCTGCACAGGACTATACTATACACGATCTGTACTAGACTGTGAGAGACTCAGATAATCCGTCGTATACCACATACAGTGTACCGCCTCTATCACCTCTTAGCTAGTCCTTTCCCTTACGATGTTGCCACTAGAGACAGACTAGAGAGGCGAAAGTATCGATTCCACAATGGCATCGATATTTTCACTCACTAATCGATACTTTTGTTCCGATACTATACCGGGTGTCAATACTTTCACTGTTTTAGTTATTTAGACTCAATTCGGCGATACTTCAATATAACGAGTCATACGACCATAACTCCACCAAGGATTTCACATTTGTAAGAAAATGGATCCTCGATTATAGTTATTTTCATAAAAGGTGTGCCGCCCATTTTATGAAACTGTTTGTCGAGATTTTGTATTTCTTTTAATGTACTTGATATTTTTTTTTTGATAAATATACCATAATTTATCATTAATTTCCCCAATTCGTAATTTTCGAAGCTTTAGTTGTATTTATTCGGTCAATACCGATTTGCCGAGACTAAAGATATGCAAAAATTACTCGACATTTAATGGTATAAATACAATCGATGTATACTTTTACTGGTATCGCAACACAACATAACAAAATAGTATGTACTAGTATAACTATTTAATAGTTGGTGCGAGCGAGATATCAAATTCTTAAATCGAGTGTAAATAGTTGGTGCGAGCCATCTTTAGTAATATTACAAAGATTATTACGACAAAGGTTCGACACTATGCACAATGTTCCTACCTAATGTTTTCCTAAGTTAAGCCATTTTAACTATGTCTATAAATCAAAGTTCTACCTAAATGATTACTATAGTTAAGAAAGAATCGTTGGAACACCCTCTCGAATTACATATATATATATGTATTTATATATATTCATTTAACTTTTCTTTGAAAGAACAATGTTGTTGCTTGTTAAAAACATGATAAGTGGATACCTGACAAGTTTCTTGCTGTAATCTCCTCAACTCGGTTTTTCTCTTGGATACGTGGTAGATTTAATCTCCAAGAATGCCATGCAACCGAAATCACTTGTTTTTATACCACGGAATGTTTATAAACAGAAAAAACAATTTTGAAAGAAAGAAACAGGTGTATTGCCACACTAACAATAGCTACATACACAAGGCTACATAATATATAACATACAGTATATAATTATTGTTAAAGAAGGAAATAAAAATATATAAATAATTTAAAAATTTAAAATTCACATATTCGTGGCAAAGGGAGCGAACTCAATGCTAGCTTTTCAGCAGCGCACTCACCTGGATTTCAGTTCGTCCTCAATTACTACTTAACTTGGTTTGTTCAAAGAATAAATAATTTTAATTTGTATAATTTTAATGTTCTTAAATCCCGTAGGAAATACTGAATGGAATAGCATTGACCCAATGAGGAGAAAGATGAGATATCTCTGGAGACAGAAGGAGAGGAGGACTTTTGAACTTTCTAATATGCGATTATTTTTATTCGTTGATTGGGTATATTTGAAAATACACTTAATCCAAAACCAAGTGAACTGAAATTCGCGTAATTCTTATGCATACTTCAAAAAAAGAATAGACATTGTGTCAGTTGACTCTGTGGCCGCGTAAGCCAAAAGAGTTGCCAAAAGCCAAAAGCCAAAAGAACAATAAAGCACAATTATGTGTGTAATATTAGGTTTAATAATACAGACCACACGTAATACAATTTATTGTGAAAATAAAAGAACAGTGACAAGTTCCTATACAACGTTTTACCTCGTATCGATCTGTAGCCTCTTATAATGAAAAGATAATAAAACGACTGGAGTTGCCTTTCCCAAACAATCATTAGAATTTATTTTACGAGAAAGCCACAAAAAAGATAGTAACGTTTTTATATTTTGAGGTTATGTCGATATGTTATCAAATTGTAAGTGTAATTAGGAAAACCTCAGAAATATTGGAAAATCTCATAATATTATTATGGAAGCTCTTTTATATCTACTTTCTAAATTCTAAGGATAGAATGTAGTCGTTTTCTTAAGAATATTCATTTAGCACACGACGCACACACTCGATAATCGATAACACGTAAACATTTGTTCCTCATCATAATATACTTCTTTTTCGTTTACTGGCAACTCGTTTCATTTTTATTAGATAAGTTTGTGCCATTGTCATACAATGAGTACAATAGGAGTATTTCTACGTCAAAACTACAAACAGTGCAAAAATTATAAAGTCAAAATGAAATGCCAACTTCGCTTTTCCTGTTCTCGCCAAATAGCCCCATCGCTCTTAATTAACGATATCTCATTACTGTAATAGACGTCACGCATAATTTCTTAAATCAATTAAATTAACTAAATAATTTAACTGACGTCAATTAGTTAGTTAAAGACGTTCTAACTATTTTGTTTGTTGACTAGAATAAAGAGGTCGAACATAATTTAATATCAATTTGAAAGTTGCAATATTTGATTTAATCAGAAATTTTACTATCCATCGTACCTTAAAAGTACTTTCAACTCGAATGGATAGTCTCATTCATAGAACTTATTTTGATAAGTATAATATGCTTACAACAATTCGTGTAGATGCAAAGGAAAATTTACTTGTAATTAATTTAACTACTGAGGCTTACTATCAACAATAGCGAAGCTGTTTTTGTAAAACATTTCCAAAACTACAATTCCTTTAGCATATCTTCTGTATGTAAAGTTATTGTAATTATGTAATGGAGTTGTTGTGTTGTGCTCATGGGTCGTGGCGTACGGAGGTTCGTGAACTGTTTTTCATTTTCAATATAAGTTTGCACAAGCTAAAATAAATTTAGTTTCATTTTAAAAATATTGTATTCATGAAAAGCGTTTTATAAACGCAGTAATTAAATAGAACTTATCATATTACTTTAAATTGTAGTACGTAATAGCATTACTATAAAAACAAATTATATAGTTTGCAATGAACACAAAACAGACGGGTGTATTCTGACACTTCTCACTTAATTAATTGTTTAAATATTGTTAAATATGAAATGTAACGGGAGCACTGATCACTATGAACACACTATCAATTCTTCATCACAACTATTATGTACTTGACTATTCGATGGCTTCTCAACAACTGACTCTTACAAGACCAAAATCAGACTTTTATTCAGCCCCACCACACGCAGGAAATTCATTTTACCCTCGTTCTTGTTACAAAAATGTTACAAAATATCACACTTTATGTGATTAAAATTAATGTGGAACTAACAATATACAATAACTGTTATTACACCAAACACACAAAATACTCCATCGTCTACAGTAGCGGTTTGATGGCTTTTGAAACGTAATTATATGATAGATATTTTAAAATGTCGGCCCATAGTATTATTATGCAATAGTATGTATTTGGAGTGCAGTTAACAGCGAGTTCGCAACTATGGTGGATATTTTTCAATTCATTAAATTATACACAAGACAAAAATAATTATACAAGATATTTTAATAAAATGATGATATGCAAATGCACATATCCTCAAGAGGCGTTCCTAACAATTCATCAGACAGGTAAGAAGAAGTGCCAAGAGTACGATATATCTGTATGAAACGCCATTTATCCCTGTATAAATGTTGCCAAAGCCTAAATCTTAAGTCTAGTATTTGTTCAGGTCGCAGTGGTTTATGGAATACGAATTTATGTAACCGATGTATTATTTCCTGTTTGTCAGTTGGATTCTTGTCTATCAGGATACTAGCTATCTTCCCGACGTTAACCTCATATTGATGAGCCATATCGTACAGCGGCATTTTTAATTTTGAGTCATAGAGTATTCTCCTTACGGTCTCATGATTGTCTACCATCCCTGAACTGGTGATTTTGATTCTTCTTAAGCAGAATACCAAACAACTTGCTGTTATACGTTTCTCTAATCCAATTTCGTATGCGAACCATTCACATTGTCTAACCACTTCTATCAACTTCCTCTTCCATTTCGCAAATATATTTGTTGGTAGGATGTTTCTGTTCGTGTCGAGGACGTTGCTCATTTCAAGAGCGATATTATTTATTATATTTTTCAGCAATCTTCGTTGACATTCGAGATATTTACGTCCATCGTGCAAGCGCGTGTACACGAGGACCGCGAACACCTCGCACAGTTTGGACGATACCCACATATGGCCTACGGATGAGTATAGCGCCACGTCTTCTAAACTATTTGGAGATTTTTGGAGATTCATTGTGTTTTCTGTTCCTTAATATCTGAAAAGTAAATAAAAATATGACCGTTACATATATAATTCCGCTAACATTTTCAAACTTAAAACTAGATATTACTTTAAATAATAGACTTCCTTGAAGCCACCGCTTAAAAAGCTTAGGTTTAAAATCTTAGTAAGGTGCCTAGCATACTGACAGCATTACCTCTTCGAATTGCCAAACTGATTGGTTGGCGGAGGAAGCTGCCAGCCCGACGGTTTCCCGAAATCTTGACCAGTAGGTTACTTTCAGAAACCAGTCGATGTATTTCGGGGTCCCGAGATTTCTAAGTAATAATAAATTATAATCTATCTATATACACTTCTACATAAATCTCTAGCGTCTGTCTGTAATTATAATATTACTGTCAAATTTTATGATAGTCATTTTATGACTCACTGACTTTAATTCTACCACTTTTAAAATTTTTGTCTGTCTGTCTGTCTGTCTGTATGTCCTTTTATAATTAAAGAACGAGTCAACCGATCTTGATGAAAATCGGTACGTAGTCGAAACATGCGGTTGGGCTCATGATAAGCTACTTTTTTTTTAAATGTGCCCCTAAAGGGGTAAAAAGGGGGATAAAACTTTGTATGGAAAATGGTAAACCGCTGAACCGATTATGATGAAATTTGGCAAGAAGATAGTTCAACATCAGAGAACGTACATAGGCTACTTTTTATAAAAAATCTACCCTTAAGAGAGTGAAAAGGGGGATGAAACTTTGTATGGGGAACCCTAAATCTAGGTAATAATGAAATTTGATGCGATGATGAGACATTATTTATCAAAAATACGTAGACTACTTTTTTTATTAAAAATCTGTGAAAAGGGGGACGAGAGGGAGAGGGGCGAAAGTTTGTATGGGAAATGGCTAAACCGCTGAACCGATTATGATGACATTTGGCAAGAAGATAGTTTGACATCAGAGAACGGACATAAGCTACTTTTTATAAAAAACATAGCCCTAAGAGGGTAAAAAGGAGCATGAAACTTTGTATGTGGAACGCTAAATCTAGGTAATGATAAAATTTGGTGCGGCGACAAAGGCTTTATTTAGCAAAAATACATACACTACTTTTTTATCATAAATCTGTGAAAAGGGGGACGGGAGGGAGGACAACATTTTGTACGGAAAATGCTAAACCGCTGAACTGATTATGATTTAGCATGGATATAGTTTGACACCTTGGAAAGGATACAGGCTACTTTTTATCATAAGCTTTTATCAAAACCTACCCCTAAGGGAGTGAAAAGGGGGATCAAACTTTGAAATGGAAATGTTGAACCGCCGAGATAGTATGTGTCCGGAGACAGACGTAAGCTAGACGTAGACTTTATTTCAAAAATCTTTGAACATACTATGTACATGTAATGTAACCTAATCCGTTAAAGCCACAAAAAAATTTCCCGCGCAGAAGAAGTCGCGGGTACAGCTAGTACAATATATATGTATAAGCTTATATTTATGCTTAGTACAATACACTTTTTAATCATTTAGAAAAGTAAAAAATTACGAAACTCTCACCTGTGATATTACGTTTCGAAAGCGATCGCACTAATCATTGGACTGCACTATTACTCTAGTACTACACTCGTATTCTGGTATGAACTGGACTGCGAGAGAAGCGCATTTTCAGTGGGTACTATGTAGAAAGGCACTATGTGGCGGCATATATGTATAGTCACAGACTCACAAATTAGATAATAATGTTTTTAAATAAATTAAACCGCCTATTAGCTAATCACAGCCCTAACGCTGTCGCCATTTTAGTAATAATAGAGAATAGGTAGGTATGTGTTAAGTAATGGCATCGATTTTACGATGTTATTGACATTCTTCACGAAATACTTTTGTAATATTAGATCGGAGTAGATATTAATAGTTTGTACTCGATAAAGCGACACTTTAATATTTTGAGTTTTTGAGTCATCGATCACTACTTCACAGTAAGGATTTCACATCATTAGAATGAGGAATTTCTTTTATTTTTAAAGAATGGGCAATTTCTCGTCTCATTCTCTCCCAATTTCAGTGCACATTTTATGCAACTAGTAGTATTTGAAGGATTTTTATTTCTTATATTGTAGGTACTTATTTAGTTTCTTTTTAAATATTTCACTTACTTTACCACACTACATAACTCTCAAAATAAATATGTGTAAATTGTATTTATTTTGGTAAATTTAATTAAGTACTGTATTAGATTTTTCAAATTTTAGCTGTAAATCATTCTCAACATGATGTTTTATTTAAGAAAGCCAAATTAAAGAACTGAATAGTAGTACTGACAGCCTCGCCAAAGCATAAGGGGTGAAATTATGCATAATGCATTCAGGTATTAAAATATTTATAATTATTGTGTTTCATGTTTGTATGTTTATTCAATTATTACTTGAAAACTCGTAAAATACAGTTTAAAGCGATTTATCGAAGTAAAAATGGATAGCCTTTATCGTCGTGGGATGATCAATAGGAAGATGAAGCTGAACTTAGAAAATATAAAATTGATTTAATAGAGTAGTACTACTCCGAAAAAAGAATAATTGTAATCTTGAACATCACCACGACGACTCCTGTCGACCGTTTAAAAAGTGTAAAATTAAATAAATGCAAGATTTTCCTTTTTTATAGTACTTGGTATTTTTGTGAAACAGTTCACGAGACGTATTTTTTAGATATATACAACTAATACAGTGTAAATAATCTTTCAAAGAATACGATATATTCGACACTCCGTTCCTCGTTAGGGATATACTTAAAGTGAGGATATGTATGTATGTACATACGTATCTGAAGGTTTTGTGACAAGGAAAATATCAAATACCTAGAGCAAGTCAATTACATTAGAAAAAATACGTAACCCCCAAATGCAAACAGTTGCATAAAATGGTTAAACCTTTTCCGTGCGAGAGATTTGGAATCCCTACTGGAGTTGTGATCGAAACTCAAAATTTTGAAGTATTACTGTATCGAGTACAAATTGATAGCATCGATACCCCGTAAAGTATCAACCCAAAAGCATCGATTATAAAAGTACTCGGTGTCGAATGAAAATTATCGATTATCGATCCCTTTGTGGAATCGACACTTTTGCCTAATCTCTTTTATCTTTAATGGTAACATCGTAAGGCAGTTGTTCTGGGGGCGGTACATTAGGCGACGGGTAATTCGCTTCTTTTGCAGTCCAGTACCGTTAGTCATCCTATGCAGACTATTGCAGTGACCAGTGTAGACTTGTGTAGTGAATACAATTTTGTGTATTGGTGTGGTCAAGAATTTCTGTGACCGAGTGTTATCTTATTTATATTGTTTAATTAAAATTAAAAAATTAAACGTCAGAAATTATAAAGTCAGTGGTAAGTTCAGGAGCGAAAACAGATTTCTACACTTTTGTAACGACATTTAATTAAAATTATTAATACGATGACCAGTACATATGTATGTAGGTAATTTCCAATCACATGTTTTAGTGTTAACGATCAGTGTTTGTAGTATTTTGTTCATTGTTCTTGATTCGATGGCCCATTTAATTATCGAATATTCAAGATAAGTAACGAATAATTGCCAGATATTCACCACAGTCTTCAACTTTTATTAATGAAGGCCCGTTTTTATTTCGGCCAATATATAATAATAATAATATAATGCTCCGACATTTCACACAGCGCCATTTAGTCCCAATGTAAGCAGCACAGCGCTTGTATTATGGGTACTAGACAACTGATATACTACTTATATACTTTTCTTTTGTAAATAAATACATATTATACATAAACACCTAGAATCGGGGCGGGAATCGAGCCCGCAACCCCGGTTTACTTTGTAACGCGCTTAGCCGTTGCGCCACAGAGGTCGTCAAAATATATATTAATATATACTTAATAGGTATACAGCTTACAGCCTATGTCCATCTAGAGTAATGTAACTGTTGGTGAAAGAATTTTTCAAATATGTGCAGTGGTTCCGTAGATTATGTCCACATATAAACAAAGTTAAAAATCAGCTCTCTATTTGTAATATTAGTATAGACCAATGGTACAGGAATAGTTTTTCATTGTAAATTAATAGGCTAAAGAAATATATTTGAACAGGTACTGCTATAGCGTGTATAATGCGTTGTTAATGGTGTGGAAACTCGTGGTCGTAATCAGCTAGTTATTCCTAAATTTAAATTACAAAAGTCAAATGGTTCATTTTTGGGTAACTGTGTTCGTTTTTATAATAAAATTCCTCAAGAAATTACTCAATTAACTGAAAAGAGATTTAAACTTGTCATTAAACGCACACTGATTGGAAAAGCATACTACAAAATTAGTGATTTCATTGAAGACACAACAATAGACTGGAAATGATCCTCTCTGCATATGCATTTACTGGCTTTATAGATATTGTATTTTTAAATAACTATTGTAGAATAATGTTAAAAAAATGATACCTGACTGAGTTTCTTGTCGGTTCTTCTCAGTATTCAGGTTTTCTTTTCGAACCGAACTGAAGTAGATTTGACGTTCAAAAATACCTTGCATTTGGGTTTACTTGAATAAATTGATTTGACTTTAACTTTGACTTTGATAAGTTGAACTCATTTAATTTGCAGAAATACGTTATACATATAACATACATAAGTACGTACTATAAGTAATAATTTTTGTACATTATATGTTGTAATAGTCATACTATATTTTAGATATTTTCCGCCACAACTCAAATGTATTAACCGATACGTTGGCGGCTGTACCAGTGGTAAACGTTTCGTCAAATCGAAACGCTTGCTGGGGTTATTGTTTGCCAAATATGTCATTGGGCTACGTTCTGTACGGCGGTTTTCTCACGACTTAACTTTAGTTTGATTTAATAGCAAGTTAATAACGTTCGACTACCAATTGAAAATTCGTTATTCTAAATCACGTAGTATTTGTCATTCTATTCTACTAGCGTTTACGACATTTGAGCCGCTTGTCTAGGCCCCCTGATTGATTTCTCAATGAGACATCTTTAGGAAAATTCACACTCGCGGCACTGAGCGCAACTGTACCACTTTGTGACAAAGATATTTTAAGAGCGAAACACGTGGTAGGTGTAGTCGGGCGTCACTGTGAACTCGCTCAGTTCGATGTGTGGTGCCCGTAGTTCAAGCCAGTAGTGCGATTTTCTAACGCAAATTACTCAAATTCATTTCTGAATCCGCGGTGAGATTGTCAACTGTGATTTGGTATTCTCTAAAGTCGACAGAGATACTAGCGCCGCCTCGATGAGTGGCGGCAGCGAGTTGTACTATCGTAAATGAATTTTATGAAGTTTCGCTAAATATAATAATCCAATCTAAATAGTTTTATTTAACGTAATTATTTCAGAAGAAGTTAAAATACTCTAAGACGAAATGTCGACTGAGATGTTTACTCTTAAAGCAATCTCCGACAAACTCGCATCTAAGATCACTTCACTTCGCTCCTAGAATGTTTGGTTTAGAGAATTCCATTTGAAGGTCAAGTGAGTTCGAATGCGAAGTGGGGTGTATTGTCGAGCGAGTCTCGCTTTGGGTGATTCGACAGTTTTTACAGAATTGCATGGCTGGTGCTTGTACGGTGTCGCACAATTTTTTGCAATAGTCTGGAGAACTATAATTATAAAAAATAATTTTGGTGGCATACAACTGACAATACATATATTCATCTACATGTATACAAATATGTGTACATTCATTAGAGTAGAGATTAAATATATGTATACGTAACATTTAAAAACAGATTATAAATATATACAAAACGTAAACAGTGATAAATTACCAATTCTACATCGATTAAACACAATATGAACAAATACAGTAACTGGCCCTATAGTATAGTTTATTTTTATAATTATTGATTACATATTGTATAAGGCGTAAAAATTGTAGTAAGTACAATAAAACATAATCGGTGCAATACATGAGCCTCGTTAGAGCGCTGCAATATTATAACGACTATTAGCGAACTATAAATACTATTACCTAGCCTATTACCTACCTATATTATATACTAGTGAATAAATGAAAAAATCAACAAAAATATCATAACATACAAATAACATTTCCTAATACAGTATTTTGTCTATAATTAGTAGATATCTACTAACAACCGCCCGATGACATGAGTGATGATATTAGTGCGTCTTCTGTTAATTTAGAAAATGTATTTTGAAACTTGGTTTTATGGATGAGAAGGGATACTTTCTCATTTCGTTAATTGCGTTGACAGCAACACTGGAGGGTTCTTATCATTCCAGATTGGCCAATATTCAATGACATATCGTCGGGGATAGTGCAAATCCGCGAACCTACCATACGTAAAGGGCGCGTATCTGCACTAGATCTAGTTTTACAGGGGAAGGTTATAACTTTATAAGTTTCTTATTTCAACGGCTTTTAGGCTCATTTTTACGTAGAGAGTACCTAATAATTAATGTGTTCTATGTATTGTAATAATAGATATTTTGTAAAAGTGATTAATTTAGACGCTACGACAATTACGCGGAGTTGATTTGACCACAAACTTAACAAAATGGAACCTAATAGTAAGGTTACGCGGTAATGAAATCAAACAATAATGTTACAAAATAATATTTAATAATCGAATCAAAACATGACTTACAAAATCTGCTCAAAAGCTTTGTCTCTTACATGAACTTGATTAAATCAATAAAAAAAAATCAAGAAACAACTTTTTCTCTGAAATGTGTTAGAATTATAAACATTATTAAATTAATATCAACTGCAGTTTCATTAAATCTTGCATTCTATTTAGCCTTTTTAATTATCTTATTAGGAATAGTAAGTTTTAACTCGAAAATTATTATTAAACAAAATAAGAGCTTCTTTCTTCAGCTATCTAACAAAAATAAACTGTACGTCTCTGTCATTTTAATTACGTAATTAGGAATAATATTACTCGTAATATTATTCCTAAATACGTACAAATTGAAATTATAAAAAAAATCAACAAAGTAAGAGCTCTTTCAGCTACCTAAAGAAATAAACACTGTAATTAATCATTTATGAGGAATTACTATGATCACAGTTATAGTTTAATAAAATAAAAGTAAATTAATTATTCTTGTAAAATAAGTTGTCATAGAGTTCATAGCAATCCATGGGTATAACACTTTTTAATTGTTGTAAATGTTCATATTTTGATTTTGAGATGGGCAATCTATCAGTAAAGAGCTGTGGTGGAATAACAGAATTAATTCTTTTTGGCCTTTGTGGTAATGGCTGCAATTTGTCATTGTAGTTAAGTTTGTTTTCAATTGTACCATTGGGATTGTACTTTAGAGCTCTGATATCAACCACGCACTTTGCACCAGTCCCTCTTCCAGGGCGGATTGTATCGTAAATAAGGTTACTTTTAATACTGTAATCTTTAAAAAAAGTGTGGTCTACCGTCGCTACCTCATATGGAGACGGATGCAGTCTAGCTTCTTTGGTAATTGAAGAGTATTGACTAGGTAAAAATATTTTACGGTGTTTTAACTTTCTTTCAATTATCGAGTGAACTGAATCCACCTCCATTTGAGTATGACCCTTTTCTAAAAATTTTTGTGTGATGACAACTTCTTTTTCCATCACCAATCGCAGAAGGGCGTTCGAAACCACAACATTTCTATTTTGTGATGTACATCCATCAGAGAAAATTACGACATTTTTAGGGCTTTCTTCTACCATTGTCTTTAAATAATCGACATAAAATGAAGCGTACGTTGATGTTTTTAAATCTGTTGTTGTCTCATCAAACCAATAACACTTAACGTTATTAGTGCCCAGATTATATATTGTAAAATTATGAACCATCAACTTCGTTTTAAAATACAATGCACTGGCTGTCAAAAATGGACACAATTTCACAGCTTGTAAATCAGCAGTGATTACGTGAAGCGTTCCATTTTTCGCAGCTTCTTTGTCTAAATTCTTTTCCTGTCTAGCTAAATCTTTTCGTGCTACATGTAGTTGATATTCTTCCTCTGTAATATTGCCTACTTTGTATGAACAACATAGATCACATGCATCTTTTTTCGGTTGAAACAAAGCTATGTTTTCATCTTTCAAAACATCTTCGAAAAGTTTTCTGGAAGCCACTTTTTGTGCATTTTTCGTTGCCTCTTCAACATAGATACGATAGAGATCACGTTTAGACTGTATTATGGGTTCTAGATATAATTTTGTACTTTCTTTTCTGCAGTAGTGAGAAGGCATTTTGGACAAGGCTCTTAAAAATGTTTGTACTAAAACTTTCAACATAGGCAATGCAGTATCTTCTATCCGGTTTATTGTTGTTTCTTTATTTGGTTTCTCTCCTATCCAGTACCTTACTGTCCACTCTTTAATGCCCAATGTTCCTAAGAACGTCCTTAAACATACTCTCACTTTTTGGTTATTTAATTTTAAATAATAGACTACTACCTCGTCTTGTTTCAGCAATTCCAGTGGTTTTCCTTTTAGTCGGTTTTTTATCTACTAAAGATGAAACAAACATTTTCTTCGCTATCCAGCTCATCTCCCAAAATTCTTTAAAAATATTCAATCGTACACTTTCTGTGAACATTTCGCAGTTAATTACTTTGCTCTTTAAACGTTTGCTTGAATTACAAGCCTCTCCAAGTTTTCGCGCGGGTTTAATAGTCTTGTGAAAATTTTTCATCGCCAGACTTTCTAAAACCTATGTATTCCTGACCTAGCATTCTCAATTTCTTATTCCTAAACCATTTCGAAGACATTTGTTCTGCTTTTCGTTTCCTTGCTCTAGACTCGATTGCAACTTCAGGTTCGAAATTTCTTTCAGGAAACAAATCATTATTGCTGTCGGTCGATGTTAAAGCTATTGGTGCAACATTAGTTATTTCAGGGAGTGGAACGAAATTTGGGTCAGCAACAGAGTCATCTGATGAAAAGTCAAGACTTGATAATGCACTTACTGCATTATTGATTTCAGTACGTTCATCCTCCTCAGAAAAAATAGGTACCAAATTGTTAGTTGAAGTCATAGTCAAAGTAGGGCCAGAAACATTTTCTGGATCACCAATTTCCAGTAAATTTACTGAATAGGCAGAACTGACAGTGGTTGTGTCACAGTTAGCTAAAGCTACAGTTTCTTCAGTAAGCTCGTCTTGATTTCCCGTTTCAGCAAAATTGATATCAGGCACAGGAAAATTTGCAGGAAGTTCTTTGGTATATCCATGAGCTGCTGGTTGCATATTAAGTAAAAATTTTTTTAATCTCTAATAATTTTTCGCGCCTTTTCTTTAAATCCATTAATGTTGTTACATGAAATGTTTCGTTTTCGCTACAGCAGTCAGTATTCGCCATTTTAATCCTAAAAATAAAATAAAAATAATATTTAACCAACTTACTCAACGGAACACGTAAATCATACTATGATAAAAGCAAATTCGCGTAAATGTATTACCGAAGTAAAAATAGACAAAACAATCATCTAATTTATATAATTTGGTGGTCTTTTTCAATATTAAAAGTATTTATTTAATAACTGGGTAACTTGTTCACCTTATAATAATCAGTTATTTTTTGCAAAAAAGTTTAGTCGTTGGTGAGGTTATGATGACAAAATGATCTTAAAATTAATTAAAACGGTACTCAATATCGATATTCAACAAAGAAAATACTTAATCAACATTGCATTAACACTTATCTGATGTTGTGTTGATATATTTTGAAATAAACACCGACCGATTTTAACAACAAAAATAAACCAACCAACCAATATGTCACCTGATCACATTCGCGGTATCGACACTTGCCGGCTGTACATAAGCAGTATTGTTATTGGGCGATTTCTTGCTTTCTATAGGTCGAACGAAA
Source organism: Zeuzera pyrina (assembly GCA_907165235.1). Taxonomy (NCBI): domain Eukaryota; kingdom Metazoa; phylum Arthropoda; class Insecta; order Lepidoptera; family Cossidae; genus Zeuzera; species Zeuzera pyrina. The sequence continues at coordinate 19,256,661 of OU015638.1, read as the reverse complement.
CTCACGTCAAAGAGGTAGCTGCCAATCGGGATCTTGCGTGAATTGCCCGCGAAATTGTAAATTGGCTACATTTGCCAGATACGCGGAATTATCCAATGCTAGTTACGCGGATTTGCACTATCCCCGACGATATGTTATATTGTATATGTTATATGTTACATGTATATGTTATAATCGAAGCATAAAGAATAATGGTAGACTTATTTTAATTACAGACAACCGAATTTGACATGGCGTTCTACCAGTTCATCATCACCACGTGGCAGACGTCCGATCTGCCTGACCTATACGCGGAACTCGTGTATCATCATTATAATGTTCGCCGTAAACATCCTGAACGGCCAGAAGAGTTACGGAAAAAAATAGGTATCGAAATCAATAATGTTATAGAAGCGATGGTGGTACCTTTAGAAAAGAGACGAACATGGGTTATGAAATGGCTGAAACTGTGTGAAAACATTGAGGAGTTTGCATACGAAATAGGCGAGGAAAAAGGATTGAAAAGAAGCTGCTTGGCATTTTGCTTGAAGAGAATAAAAATTACCGACACAGAAACGATCGACAAATATGAGACGATAAAGGTGATATTGTGTGAATCCGAGCTAAATTTGCTGCTGAGTGGTCTGGCCCACAAATATGGAGTGAACATAAAGAGTTTAGCTCGAATCTTGCTGAAGGAGAGTGAGCCAAATAAACGTAAAGTACGACGGTTGCTGAGATTGTCACGGAAGAATCCGCCACGACTCCGTTCTAAGAAGGAAGCGCTTACCACACATGTCTTTGAGTCTGAGGCAGTCTTAGGCTCAGACTCTGACTCATTCACGGACTCTGACTCAGAGTAAGTTATCCTGAGATATTGTTTAATGTTTACCAGAGAAAATAAAAAGTAATAACAATAAAATAAATAAAGAGTTCTACGCATAAAAGTCACACTAATTCTAACTCTCTTGTTTCTTAGTATTTCGATACAAGTAGCGATCTGCCCTGACTTCGCTTTGGTAGAAAGTATTTTTTATCAAAATAAAACATAGCCTGTATTAACACGGTTAATGTAGCTCCTAATGATTTAAGAATTTTTGCAATCAGTTTAGTAGTTGCAGAGACTACCTCCAACACATACTAACAAACACGCAAATTTCTCTTTATAATATTAGTAGAGTTGAAGTCACAGGAAATACAATAACGACAGCGTCAAAGAGAATGCTAAAAATAATAACATTCTAGACCATTCAAATTCATTACACATTATCTAACAATGGCATTATATTGGTATCAAATGAAATATTGTATGTATATGTAGCAACTCTAATACTTACTTTTAATCCTAGTACTTACTATTCTGGTTTTTATTTTCTCTCACTTTACTATTTTCAATCTTTACTGTGATGTTACAAATGCGAATGTGTCTCTCTGTTAAGTTGACGCGATTTTGTTAAGGAGAAACCTTGATTTCTGAAGAAGGATATGAGATAGTAACTTTCAAAATTTCAGGCAAAAAATGAAAGCAATATTTGTCTATTATGTCTTTCAAAGTTACAAAAGTACATTTCAATGACAATTCTGTAACAGTATTACTGTCCGGTATTGAGCGGTGTTCAAAGATATAGGAAAACTAATAATATCTGAATATTAGCCAAAATCTATTAGTTTTTTTTATAATAAACGTCCAATTTAAATACTTATAATATTTAGAATTAGATTGGTGGTTACTGTTTGATATAGGTAGTTATTATCGTAGCTATTAGTTATTACGAAGAGTAATAGTCGATTTATTTATATTTCAGAAATGAAGAGATTACAATTGCCCCGGCGAGACTGGAAGACAAAGCAATGCTTTCGTCCATTACACACATGTGGCTGATGTCCAAGCTACCAGAGCTGTATGCGAAACTCGTGTACATACATTATAAAGATCCCCGTGAACATTACGAGCATTTGTTGAAATTAAACTTAGATATAGACTCCGAAATAGACAATGTAATCGATAAGATGTCTACGCTCTTAATAGAAATGATTTGGACGACGTGGATGAAAAAATGGCAGCAGGTGTGTCACGTGATTAAAAACTTTGCGTATGAAATTGATTGGAAAGAAGGTTTAAAAGAAAGCTGTTTACGATTCTGTTTTAGAAGGATTGTACTCGACGATTTGGGAGCGGTCGACAAACGGGAGACGATGAGGAGGGTACTGTACGACTCCCAACTCAGTATGCCCGTACATGGTATAGCTCGTGGGTACGGGGTGGATATAAGTGAGGTCGCCACTACACTGATCAACGGGAACTGGTCCGACAAGCGCCAAATACAACGACTGCGTAAACACGTTTTGCAAGGTTTATCGAGGATTAAAAAAGCACGTCATCCGAAAATTCTGTGTTCTCAACTGGTGCCATTATCTACGCCTTTGTCCGATCTTTTGATTAATCACGAAAAGATGTCAGATACTCCGATTAATTAGTTTACTACTGCAAAACCAAATAAAGAAATGCAGTGTTTTTTGACTGTTGGTACAAATCAAATAATCCTATAGGTAATAAAGGATAGGTGATGTGATAAATACTGTAATGGGTCTTGGGTACAACAGTTTATGGAATAATACAGAATAATAACACACAGGGACTTTGAAGTGATGACGAAGATTTGTTACTTTTACACTAACTTATTCTGAGAGGGCGGAGTGGTTGACTGTAATGTGCTGAGCGAACTAAGTGGACCGAGTACATTCAGCGCATCGACTGACTACTCAATGACAACTGCTAACTGAACTACTGTCGTATAATATAATTATTCTCTACTAGCTTTTTCCCGCGACTTTGTTCGTGTACAAATTATAGCCTATGTGTTATTGTGATGTATAAGCTATATTATTGTACAGTTTCATCAAAATACGTTCAGTAGTTTTTGCGTGAAACAGTAACAAACATCCATACATCCATCCTAACGAACTTTCACATTTATAATATTAGTAGAATTTATATAAAATAATGGCGTTAAAATAATGTTAAGTAAGACACAGAACATTCCGTACAGTCGATAGGCTGTCATTATAATTAACAATCGATAATGTCCATATAAGTGACTGATAATGTGATATAGATTGACAAACTATTAACAAGTTATTACTACAGCATTGGAATGCTGATCATTTGGAACTTGTGTCTCAGGTACATTACACCTTACCCCTTAGAACAAGAGATAATTTACAAATTATTTCGCAATTACAAAACATTTAACTTGGACAACTGTTATGTGGCGAGTGACTAAGTTATTTAAAAAAAAATTGTATTTATTATTTGTAACGTAACTTAATTTTACAAATTTATTTAGTACTTCTGAATTCGGAGTCTTGGATACAAGTGAGTCCGGACATGCTGCATTTAAGAGCGGCGTTTAAGGAGAGGAACAATGATTACATTATTTACTTGCATATCTAAATGAGTTCACAATTACTGTGTTAATTGTGAGAGAAACAAACATTGACAATAGTAATGATTGTAGATCTTAATATGAATAGATCGACTTATTTATGGAATAGTTATTATGAATCTAAATTATAATATATAACCCTTAATTATAGTAATAATTATAGTAATAATCGTTATGATAGATATTATAGTTAACAACGTAAGGTACACGTGGTGAGTCTGGACACGTGGTGGGTATGATGATATAACACCTTCCCCTTAGAATAAAGATGGGGCGTTGATGTCCGATCTTTTGAAAGGCGATGTTGCTTCTTCGTCTTCCTTCGGAGTGGCTATGCGTGTTGCCTGTCGCCGAGACGATGTGTCGAAACAGTTGTCGAATATTTGTATGCAGCTTGAAGAATTGTCTTTGGGGTGTGGTTTGTTTCTTCCATTTGTTAAACATTTGGGCCAGCGATTGCAGCATTTATAAATGATAATTATAAACATTATTACACCGATGCTATAATAAGTCCAGGAGAAAGTTTGTTGGTTTCGCTGAAGGAATGACTGTGATTTGGACTTTTTTACTTCTTCGGAATATTTATCCGGATGGTACTTGATCTGATTCAACGAATCTAGGATATACCATTAATCGGTATCGGTATAAGGTTTGGTATATTTTTTTTTTTCATTTCTTGGAAACAATCTTCTGTTTTGATGTCGGGGACTATAATAGGAAACGATACGTTCTTTTCTGTGGTTTCAAATACGGATAGCGTACTGTATCCGGATTGTAGTTAACAGTTTTCAGGTAATCTATTACCTTGTATTGTCATGTAAACTTTTAAACTTTCGCGTTGCATTATAAAGTATCTAAAAATACGGGAAATTAACGCGATTACCTTTTATTTTCGCTTGACGTTTCAGCTGAGTTGCATCGGCCGATGCAACTTTTTTGATGCGGCTGTCGGATATATGAGTTCTGGAGGCTCTGGGGCGAAGCTGGGTATGGTACAATCATCCTCAATGTTAAAGGTGTTGAAGGGATAACTTACGTTTGTTTTACTATATTCAGTTGCTGAAAGCGTGACGAAACCTGTATATAACTTATAGCCTTTATGATGAGTATACCTGATTCTTGGAGATTAGGATGTTCGGTTCGATCTCCGCGTTCAATGACACTACGAGTATTGTGGCGAAGAATGTATTTATTGTCTTTTATAGGTTGAAAGGTCAGGAATTCTTTACCTTTGAATCGTAGTATTGCTGTGTCACACGTGGGGCGAGTATTGTAGTTGTAGACAGGTAATTTCTTGCAGACCGATTTGTTTGGTGCGTATGTCTTGCATTCGTCGAGTGAATTGCCTGTTACATATTTCTGTTGGATGGTACTCTTGGCCAGGTAAGTTTGCTCAGGAAGTACGGTGGAATATTATAGAGGTCTGTAAGTGTGCTAATGGAATTGAGTATAAATGGTAAATTACAAATTTATCGTTCCTTATTAGAGGGAATTCTAGGATGTAAACTATTTGGACTTGTAAATAGAAGATGATATAGTAGGTGACTCTAGAATATTATGCATGTTCGATATCGTAATGGGGGAAATAAGAGTCAGTGCTCCCGCACTCTTATCATTGTTTCGAAATAGTTTTGATAGTCCGACCTTACCCAATAATGTTGTTTTGCAAAAATATAATAAATGAAATTATTGTTATGTGATTTTACAACTACATTATTAACATCAATTTCTTATGGTCTAATTCCGTTTAGGTGATTTAGTTTTTTATTCAGTTGTATTTACATTCGAGAACACAACTAATAAAAATGCAAATATTATTGTCGATTTTCTCAAAAATGTTTTCGTTTACTTCTTCAACAATGTTACTTGAAATTATAATTTTATTTCGAAAATCATTAAAAAAATTGGAATAAGTGTTGGATGTTATAATATGAATCCTTCTTAAAGCATCAGCATTATTATTTAATTTTTCTTCTTTATAAATCATTTCATAATCGTAATCTTCTAACAAAACATCTTAGTTTGAGCTGGGGTCTTGGTAATTAAAATTAAATTAAAAATTAAATAACCACGTTAAAGGTTTGTGATCAGTGTAGATACAAAATTGCTTACCATTAAGATAAGGACGAAAGTGTTTAATACTCCAAGTCATTGCTAGTAATTCTCTTTCGGTTGTAGAGCAATTAGATTCCGCATGATTTAGCGTTCTACTGGCGTAAGCAAGAGGTAAATCATTTGGTGGTAGGCCTTGTGAAAGAACTGCTCCATTTGCATGTGTAATTTATCCGGATTGGAAGTTTAGACGTTTCTTAAAAAATTCGGATAAATATTCAATTTTCGCCACTAAATCTTTAATTTTGATCGGTTTGTCATTGGTATTTAAAATGGATGTAAATGACTTATCATTATTAACTTTTATGAGGCTATTAGCGATAAACACGCCATTTTCAAATTCAATTTTGTTAATTATACCAACTTTGTCATTTCAATTCCGCACAATGAATATGACAATTTGCTCGCAACGCGGCTTTAAAATAATATTATTTAACCTTGTATATGATTCATATTTAGAACATTTCTTTTTCAAAAAATTATTTGATCCTTCCTTTGAGGAACTTTTAATAGAATATAAAACTTTTATACAAATATGAGATGGATAATCAACGAAAATATCATTATTATCAGCAAATTTTCCTTCAGAATCTTTAACGAGAATATTGTTCTCTAAATTTCCTTCAGGATCATTACAAAATTTATCAGAAAAACGGTCATTGCTACAGCTAGGTATTTACAATAGTAATGTTATTATAAATAACGTCATCGTCATTGCTTAGAGAGGACTGTACCCGGGGGCCAATCTTTCCACTTATCTTTTCGTTAAGATTGATAGCATGAGACCAGGGGCCTGAATGATCATCTTTCGATACATTTATTCTTTCAATATGTTTAATAGTTAATTCGTTATCAAAAATAACTTTTAAAACATTGTTTTCGTAATCGATGTTGGCATTTAAATTTCTGAAAATATCATTGCTTAAAATACCATCAAAATCAATAGGAATGTCATTCGGTACAACATGAAATAAAGTTTCATATTTAATAAGTGCAATATGTGCCATCTACAGGTGAATGCACGAGAATCGCTTAAAGATCGTTTTAAAGACATTAATGTCCTCACCTTGCCCTCCTTATACATCTTTGAAATTATTATGTAAACGAGAAAAAATATAGATCAGTTTAAAAATAATGGCGATATGAATGGTATGGAAACCCGAGGTCGTGATAAATTGGTTATTCCAAAATTTAAATTACATAAGTCAAATGTTTCATTTTTAGGTAACTGCATTCGTTTTTATAATAAAGTTCCTCAAGAAATTACTCAATTAACAGAGAATATATTTAGATTAGTTATAAAACGTACATTGACTAGACAATCATACTATAAAAACGATTTCATTGAAGATAAAACAATAGTCTGGAAATGATGTTCTCTGCACATGCGTTTACTGGCTTAATGAAAATATTGTATTTTAATAAAACTTTTGTAAAATGAATTTGAAAAAATGATACCTGACTGAGTTTCTTGTCGGTTCTTCTCAGTGTCCAGATTTTCTATTTGAACCGAACTAAAGTAGATTTGACGTTCAAAAATACCTTGTAATTGGGTTTACTTGAATAAATTGATTTGACTTTGACTTTAAAAAAAATACCGTTTATATAAAAATCAAGGCAAGTATACGCGATTGTTGAATTAAGGCGATTAGAATCCACTTTATCAATACATTTATAAATGAGATAGTCATGATAGCAAATGGCATTTTCTTATAATTTGTCAGCTTTAATTAACGATATGTTAGCACCAGTATCAATTAATAAGTTTGTAGGGTATGACGTTTGCACGAAATTAACTATGACGTAACTAGTAGTATTAATCACATGTATCCGGCTTGAATATTGGGTTTCCCTCCACATCCCCGGTTGCCGAGGACCTCGTTCGTTTAAATTACAGGGTCCAGGCTGCGATGGACTATTTCTAAAACGATTCCAGTTATAATTATCTTCATTAAAAATTTTATTTTGTTAATTATATTGACGAGGTTTGTAAGAACTTTGTGTATTATTAAAATGTTGGGATTTATTCGATTTCAATTTATTACATTTATCTTTCGTATGATTTGTCTTTTTGCAATATTTACAAAATAGCTTAATGTGAAATATTTTTGAATTTAGGGTATACCATTTGTATTATTATTGTACTGTATTATTAATAATTTGCAGTATTAAATGTATGAGAAATATAAAATTTACTTTTTAATAGGAGCTCTTCATTTAACGCTATGGATATGGCGTCTTCTAAAGATTTTGGTCGTAATGACTTATTTCAAATAGTCAGCTCCTTATTTAAACCGATTAAAAATATCCGATTAAAATTTCATTTTTTATTAAATCTGCACATACTTTCCTATTATTTTTTTTAATTTTCATTCTAATGTAGTAAGATTCTACTCTGCTTGAAAAAGATATAACACTTTCCTTTGGTAGTTGTTTGCATGCGTTTATTTCCAATTGCCATTGACTCATAGTAAGTGCTTTTTAATGCGTCCCAATTCGAGAAATCTCCGTTTCTAATAATAAATCTAGCCTTTTCGGTAATTTTGGTTTTTATTATAGTGAATAGTATATCCTTAAATTTTGGATCTACTAATTTTACGGCTTCGCAGCAATTATCTATAAATTGGTATAGCTTGCTTTTTGAACCATCACACTTAATTTACAATCTTTCAGCCATCTATAGCGAGATTGTTAGCGTAGACATGTTGAACAGAGAATTTAAGTTATGGTGATCCAAATCAAAATCGGTCATGTAATTCACTTGTATCTCCTGGTTTCTTTTTGCTGTTTTCCAAAGGTTGACGACTACTCGCTGTTCGTTTTAGAGCTGTCCAGCAGCAACAGTAAGTGTCGATGTATCCGAGAACTGTCGTTGGGTTTCTTCTGAATTTCTATGCTTGATGTCGCTTGTGTTCAACCTTTACTCAATGGATCGGGTTTGCGGTCCTTGTCCGTGTCCTGGCGGCTCTCCGATTTCCAAGGAAATTATGGAAACCTTAACGTATCTTAAATGAATCTCAACGGATCCTACCTGAATCGCAACGGATCATACCGACTGCGTCAAAAATTTATGTAATAGGTCAAGACCCATGGTGCAGCAGTTTGTGGAATAATAACACACAGGGAATTTGAAGTGATGGCGACGACTTAGTACTATATTAATTTACACTTACTTATTCTGAGAGGGCGGAATGGTTGACAGTAATGTACTGTGTGAACTAAGTGGACTGAGTTTGTATGTTAAGCGTATCGACTAACAAGTCACTGACTAACTGCTAGCTGAAGTACTAACTACTAACTGTAGTTTTACACAATTATTGTCTATTTATATAAAATTAAAGCATTAAAATAATATTAAGTAAGACAAAGAACATTCATTACAGTCGATAGGCTGTCATCATAACTGCACAGGTTTTTAGTAAAACTACATAAGTACTTCATTTAAATTTTCTTCTTTAGTGAAAAGTACTTAATACGTGCTTCAAATAAAAAGCAATACTCGTACAAATTAAAAAAAATACCTGTAAATAAGTCAAAATAGCTGTATTTTTTTGAATTTATCGTCGAAGGAATATCGCTTACATATCCTCAACTTACTCGCTCACTCTTAAAAAAATTATGCCTGTATAATGAAAATATGAGAACAAAAATGTTTTCAAATATAATGTGACAAAAACTTTTGTAAATTATACGAGTGTTATTGAGTTCGATACAAAAAGGTACAACCTTTTTGGAACATCGATGCTAAAGGTATTTATTACCTACTCTAACTTTTTTGGCTTCTGAAATACTTTTTAATAACACAAATAAGTATTCCTTTTATTTGTATAATTTGTGAGTAACAAGCAATGTATGTTGATTGTTGTTATGTACTTGTTACATTACATTCCTAAACCGTAATAGGTTATTGTTTTTTCTATATTATTGATTAAGTTTCATTGTATTAGATGTTAACTGTTAAATATGTGTGTTGCATTTTAAAATACATAATAACAATAGATCACAGATGTCTACGCGAGTCTTTTTTTAGTATTCGCTATGACTTTATATAATATTTGGACACAATGTATTCGTTATATATAGGGCATTGTAATCTATAATTAATATTATGTAATATTAATTATATGTTGTCTTTGTGCGGTAATTGTATCGTATAAACTATAACTTTTAAAAATTAACTCGTAGTAATGTGTTTCATCAGTTTGCGCTGTGCGTGCTACTAATTTAACTAATGCATTGTATTTTGCTAAAATTATCTAGTTTTAAGGGCCCAGAAAATTAATGGACCAATCGGCAAGCTACATCTGAGGCGATATCAATGGGCGTTAAAATCTGTGCCGTCATTGGTTGACTGAATCGGCGCCTTGTGTGCTGACGACGCCTCTTTCAGTCGGCCGTCAGACATCATTGTGATTTCACGCGTTTCCATCCATTAACAAACGAATTACTTTTTAATTGATTTTAATTTACTTGACGTTCTGATATTTTATTGTATTAATGTCTGAAAAACTTAGACGGCTACACAGCCGTCTAAATGGAATAAAATATCAGATCACTCTTTCTCAGTAAATACCTGCCACATAAACAAGTAGCAAGGTATTTACTGAGAAAGAGTGATACCTACTTCATGCAAAATGGTATAATAGAATACATTTGTAGTTAAATGACAGGTAGAAAAAATGCAAGTGCAGAAAATACATCCACACCATTTGTACTATACTAGATTATTGTATAACTGTTACTATTTTCATGTATAAACTTTTAAATCGCGTTGCATTATAAAATATTTAAAAAAAACACGGGAAATTAACGCGATTACAATAGTAGGTATAAATTTTATAAGGTTTCCCGATGTACCTGCGCAGCGGACGCAATTTAACTATTGGACTGATTTTAATGTTTAGAATTAGTATGTAAATTGCCCTGGAGAAGAGCATAGGCGGCTACTTATTTTAAATTCCACTCGAACTAAGTCGCGGGCAACTACAAGTAGATAATGTATGGGGAAATAATGAATATTATATCTAAACTACACTATTAGAAAACTGTAACGGAGTACTTTCCCATATTAAAATATTATTGAACAAACTGGTTGGCTTTTTTTTGTATGCATATCTCAATACAAATTAAACATTATTAAAATTTTTGTGTGATTGTTCATTTAAGTTTCTTTGAAAACATTGAGATTACGGTCTCTATTACTGAGTAAGATATAGGTATATCATTACGCTATTATTATAGGGATCGTTGTAAATAATATCGCTATTATTTATACTTAAATAAGCTTAATAAAGTACCTAAAATAAATATAAAACATTACTAATAGCTTCATAAAGGAACATGGGGCGAAGTTATGAATTATACACTTTTCATGTTATGATTTTTTTTAAATTTTCAACAAATTTCTTCCATGACAACGTATCGTGAACATTGAAAATATTATATATTTAGAAATATGATAAAGACAGCGTTTTGATTTATTCATAAGTAAAATGAATATTTGTTATTAACTTTTAATCTTATTGTTTAAGTTTTTTATTTTTCCCTTTCGAGTGGTCTTGGCCTAAATAAATATTTAGGGTAGATCTGCAACTGACTTCCTTCCAATTCTGGAACGAATTAATACAAAAAAATCATCAAAATAAATAAATTGATAGGATTACTTGTTGTATCTTCGAAGTCTAAATTCCAATATCAGTAGAATTTAAATGAGACCATCTTGGTTTTCTTATTTTCATACGCATATGTGTGAGTGTGTGTGTGTATGTGTAAAAAAAAATATATTGATATAATAAATATTTAAATTTATTGAATAATTTATGTTCATAAATCACCCATGAGCAGCAAATTGAACATATTCAACAAAAATTCATACGATATTTGAACTACAGAGTACACAAAGGTTTTAACTCTTATCTGGAAGGTTGTAGCCATCGTAAGTATCTTACTTGGATAATCGCCGAACTGTGGCTGATATAATGCTCCTATTCGACGTTATTAATAATGGACTTGGATTTTGCGGAGTTACTTTCAAAAGCAGGACTCTGTTCCATATCCGTCGCACACGTCACACAAACTTATTTCACGTACGCTATCGTCGAACTAATTATACGCAAAATTTCACGCTGGTCCGAATAGCACGAGAGTATAATGACAAATTTAACGATGTAAATAATGTTCTATTCGTCAAGACATTTGACGAAAAATGTTACTGATTGTCTCTCCAGGTAGTGTTGCACACACATACCAACACACATTCACCTATACATTCCATTCATGACACATCCATATATCCATACACACATCTACATATCCACACATAGATACACATGCACCCACAAACACACATCTAACACACAAATGTACCGCCTCATACCCACTGCCATGTTAATGTGAACCACCTAACGTCTATTATTTTGTCTGCAGCACGATTTATATATAATATGTATGTTTAATGTGGATATCTGTGATTGGTCTTGCACTAATTTGTTTTTATTATACATTTGATGTTTGTAAATATATACGCTGTTGGCTTCCCTTAATAAGATAATAAAAAAAAATTATTGTTGATGATTCTTTTGAGTATCATTCCGTTCCAGAATTAGAGAAGACGTTAGTTGTAGCTCTAATTAACCTAACCCACAAAAAGGCACTGAGAGTTACAAAATAGCTATCAGTTATTGAAGTCGGCGCCACATCAATGTGGAACAACAGAAAGTCTACTAATTTTAGGCTTGGCACTGACTCAGTCACTGTTTTTAACTGTAGGTATTTGTATCGTATTTATTTTTATATTTGAGTTTTGATTAGTAAAGGATAATCATTTTGTACTTTTCAGTGTTTTTATTTTTTTATTAAGACTTAGAAAATTAACGTTACAAATTTATTTTTGACAAAATACATTAAATAACATCTTAATTGTTGTTTTAAAGAATACCTACAAGGCAGTCCACCAAATTTTTAAGGTAGGTATCATTTTTGGACCTGTCTTTCGGTCAGCTAGATTCAATTTACTATCAAGCATTCGGTGCTCGGTATAGCAGATTAAGCCCCGAGCTCTGGGTTTTCTTGAGAATACTTTGTTGAGAATCAGTAGTGAACAGTAAGGTCTTTGGACGGCAGATAGCCAAGAATACAGGGTTAATTTAAAAATACTAATGACTTCTTAGTGCAAAATTCCTGTCAACATACCAACAACTTTTGCTCTACTACTTTTTTCAAAACTAATACGTTCCTCAAAATTATTTGTTAAGTTTTGTTGTACTGTCTGAAACGTAATTACTCAGTACGTATTTCCAATAGTGCAGTGCAAGCGCACCGGGCCTCAGCGCCGCCCTGTGGCCCCTGTGCGTGTGCCGTTTAGCGACTGGGTAGAGTAGGTGCCATTTCCAGAAATATTTAATGTATTTTTATTTTTGTATGAAAGAAAAAACTTATGAATTTTTGAAAGTCGTGAAACAAAACGTAAAACAATAAGTTATTGGGGATAATGTTTAGTACAAAATACTAAGAGGTTATTAGTATTTTTAAATTAACCCTGTATATTACAAGTTGACTTCAAAAATGGATTTTCCCAAAATTACACCAGAGTTTTAATTTACGTACTGTTAGTTACTGTCAGTATTTTTGATTGACTGTTATAATGATAATCGTTAACGGATGGCAACACAATTATTTTGCAGGTGTTGCTGCGTAATAATAATATTATGGTATTTTTGAATTTAAAAAATAAATCAGTCGAGAATTACGAGCTAGCGATAGCACATCTTTTAATATTATTATATCTCAATATATCTTGCGTTTCCAGCCATATCAACATCCTAGAAGAATAAAAAGCTTTCACTCCAGTTTATAAAACATATTGATACGCATACCTACTAAAACGATATCTCATTACTGTAACACGTGTTAAGTAATTACTGTAAAATTAACTAATCATGTATTGTTTATAGCCGACATCAACTAATTACTATTAACTTCTCCAATTATAAGAAAATGAAATCAAAATTCAATATTATTATTAGATAACAGCACCGTCAGTACTATGGGCAATCATTTGTCACGAATTTAGCAAAATGAATATATTGTTCTTAACTTCCGAGATTTCGAGAGATCGATATACGTTAGGATGTCTACTATTGACTAAACATTTTATTTCAGTTTAACCTTCCTCGGTGGTCTTCAACGTTACGAACAATCAGAACAAAATCAAACTCGGTCAGCTACTGAGCGCGCGGCGCTTAACCAGGCAGTCTTTTTTTAAGGCGACGCATCGGAAATTGTGACGCCAGTTATTTCAATTTTTCTAAGTGACTACAAAACGTACCCTGATTTTTTATTTCATTGACTTCATTTTGACAGTTGCAATACACGGTTGGTTAACTTCTGTAACACAAAAAAAAATATCAAAGAAACCTCTTTTCAAACAGAGATTTACATTTTTCGAAGCAACGGGACCGATATATATTTCACAATTTTCTGTATAATTTATTTTAAACATACTCCTCAAAGTACCAGTTGAAAATTTTAATATTAATTATAGTTTTTAAAATAAATAACTTTTTTTTTGTATTTTTCGTAAGCTAGCGCGCGCACGTTTGCATAGAACAGAAGGTCTATTTTAAATTAAATTATTGTTCATCAATGCGTCGCCTTAAGAGGTAGTAGTAAAAAGATGACTTAAAAGAGGGAAGAGCGATTTATTTACTCTTATAACTTTTGTTCAGAAAACATGAAACTAAGATGTAAGTATAGAAAATAAACTTAAATTCCATGAATGACAGTCAGTTCAGTTTATTTACAAATTGCTATTAGTCAAAGTCTCACCAATTCGTACAAGTAAATGTAACTGCAAGATATTTTCGAACGCCAAATCTACTTTAGTTCGGTTCAAAAAGAAAACCTGTTCATTGAAAAGAACCGACAACAAACTCTCGTCAAGTATCATTTTTTCAACATCATTCTACAATACTTATTTACTAACATTCACAAAGTAAGACAATTAATGTAACATTACTTTGGATTCTGTGGCCGCCGCCGTTGTAAATGAAAAATTATTTACTGTCTGAAAAGCAAACATTCTAAAGGAAAGTCTTTTGAATAGACATAATCTAGTGAGGGCGACAAACTGAATTTCATTGTTACAAACGGCAGAATAAAAGGCTGAGCATTTCAAAAGAAACACAACATATTATTTGTACCTCAATTCCATACACGTAGTTTGTGTAAAAACCCATAAATTAAAACAAAAAATTCAGGAATCGTGGTCGTACGACTCAAAATATTGAAACACTCATCAAAGGGAACAAAACTTACAATTACAAAAAGTGATTAATATCGATAACAGTGTGAAGTCGATTAACTGCACAAATCTGATTATTCCTAACGGCCGCACCATTAGGGTAGTGATTAATTAATTGGCGGTATCTGTACGGTACACTATATATTGGATGGGACATCTTATTTTCCTGCAATCGAGTGCAGACCAGAGTACCGTGCAGTCCAGTGTGGTCAAGCGGTTTAAAGAAAACTTATTCACGAGTATTACGGGTAAGGCACAAACGACTTTTAGTTTTTGTAAATATGTAACGCAAAATCAGTATTATATTAAGTACATTCTATATAATTTAATAACATAATTTTAAAAATACGCAACACAATTAAAATATGACATGAAATATTTTACATTACTTTTTGACATTTAATTTATTGTTGTTGAAAATTTAAAATGGTAATAATATGTAATATTAGAAAAATAGTGGGAAGTAGAGCTCATAAACGTTCTTATATTTATGAATGTGAAGTGTAACAAAGTAACATTCACACGTTTCCACTGCCATTGAGTTCATACGAAACAAAAAACTTTCTTCAATATCAAGTGGCACGTATCAAAAAATTTTCAAATCGTTAGTGATTTTCACCATGATGATTTACTTTAAAATTCGTGTGATCTGTACGAGATTATATGGGAGAACAAAATCGTGTAATTTTGTTCTCCAATATAAGTTATTACACAATTTTATGATCTACATGAACAAGAAACTTGTCAACGGTTGAGTTCCAGCAATAAATTAAAAAAAATTGTGCAACGATCTCAAGGTAATTTTGGTCTCAATATAACCTCAAAGATATCACACGTATTTCAAAGTCAATCGTGTTCAAATACTATCATGGTGAAACACCTCACGTTACTAATGTTGCCGTTATCTACTGTTAGGTACCTAGTTACCTTATTTCATAAATATTTGTTACGAATTTCGTTTCTTACAGACACTGATTGAAGAAAAAACGAGTGAACTTAATTAAAATATGAATAAATTGAGGTACCTCTGAATAATAACGGTCGTTTTTTAAATGTTCCAGATATAATCCCGATAGAACGAAACGCGATGAATTCTCCGGTAGGTTCGAGAAGTTTTTACGACATAGTTATGTACTGGTCTGTGGGCCAGATGTGGAAAAAATCCAAACTGTGCGAACTGTTTGCAAAATTCGTGCACTTACGCCTCCATGGCGATCCTAGTCCTAAGTTTCTATGGAAATTGCGGGAAGATATAGATACTGAGATAGAAAAGGAGATGAACGAGATGAAAATTGACACACCTGAGACTGAGATTAAGAAGTGGGAGGAAAAATGGTTGGAGGTGATTAGAAAATGTGAGCGTTTCGCATACGAAATTGGTGGAGAGAGAAGTTTAAGAGCTTCCTGCTTGGAGTTTTGCTTGAGAAGAATCAAAATCACCTTTTCAGGGAGGATTGACAAACAAGCAACGATAAGGAGGATACTCTACAGTTCAAGACTAACCATACCGCTATATTATCTGGCTCATCAGTATGAGGTGGACATCAATGAGATAGTTAGAAGGCTTATGAACAAAAATCGGTTTGACCCATATAAAATACTGCAGATACAGAATTCTGCAGCAGAACAACCTCCGGAATATTTAGAATTTTGGAATAGTTATGAATGAAGAACCTACGTTACTTAAGAATTCAATATTGAAATCATCAGCACAGTATCTACTTCAATATTCTGTTTACTTTTTTAACTTTTCTACAATTGGAAATAATTGATTAGTTGCGACTTTTGACCGTCGTTGTAACCATGAAAGGCGTTGGTCTAAATTTTAAAATATGTTACGTAGTAATAAAATAAAACAGTGATGTTCTTTCTCATAATGTACGTAAAATGGTTCGTGTAATTATATTTATCAATAAATAAGTTCTTAATTAAATTTTTGTGTTTTCATAATTTTTTTATTAAAAACTTAATGTTTCTCGCAACTTCGTTCGCGTAGTCTTTTTTTTGTATATCAGAGAGAAAAATTAATTAGTCAAGGAAGACCAAAGCTGACTTATGAAGATCAAATAGCCAGAGTGTTAGCGGATGGAAATGTCAAAAGCTCTCGAATACCTATGCAAAAATGTGTGAGGAGAATGATGAGATTTAGGGAAGCGAAAGAAGTATGTAAGAATCGCGACGCTTGGCGCTCCGTCCTCTCTGACTACCCCATTAGGGATACAGTGTGAGGATATGTATATATGTATGTATAAGCTAATGCGCACTGCAGTAATAAACGTTTTATGTAATAGGAAATCAACAATGTTTTCTTGTAACAATATCAATGGCAAAACTGGGTACATAGATATAGACATAAACATAGATAGATCTTTAGTTGTAGCACATCTCGGTAGATAAATAAACTAATGGATGAATTTTTCTGTTATTGTGCGTATGAATAAATATTTTATTTTATTTGTTCATTTACCATCATTTCTTTTATTAAAAACTGAAAATAATTTAACATCAAACCTCCGTTTCACATATTTTACTAGAAACAAGTAGGTATCTACAAATTGTGGTACGTGTGAATCTCAACAACTCGGCGTACAGAAGACACTTGTTTCATAATACCTACCAATTCCGCTTTCAAAAGAAACCATATTTCTTTTGAAAGCGAAACTTTCCGGTCGTGGATCTCATGCAGTAGCAGGTCATAGTAGATAAATGTTTCATTATTCGATTATTAAAAAACAATGTATTGAAAGATCTATAGATATAAGATATAAGAAGGGCAAAGATCACGGATGACCTAATGCAGAAAAAGGAAAATGATAGCTTAATCACTTCTCAATGTGATGAATAGAGACAAAAAGATGAATGAAAGAAATAATCGATCGCACCGGGACTAGACGACGTAAGTGCCTAATTTAAATATCGAACTACTTACATTTTAACTAAATTTTCGCTCAGACAAATTTGTTATCGAATACTTTTGTCATTACTAAGTTTAGCTTTTCATGTAACCACTCTCTATATATATATAATACATAGTGGATTTAAAAAGGAAATTGAAAATGCTAACATAGATTTCTTTTATCGAGAGAAAAACCGAATAACGAAAGTATTAGTGTTAGAAAATATATAAGTATCTATTAATCAAAATATTCCGCAGCATAGATTGGGAAATATTGGTATTGAAGGACAGAAATCGACGTATCTTCTTAACTGAGATTAACCCCAAAACAACATTGGAGTCTCTGTCAACGATATGATACAGTTACGATACGATACGATACAGTTGTCATCACTGGAAGTTTGAGAACCGTCGCCGCTCCATTGTACACTTTATCTATTCTATACGCTCATTAGGCAAGCAAAGCGGTATTATGGCGGCGACGGTAACTCCCGCCTTTGTGCTATTAGCACCTGTCCCCCATTCATAAGGTATGTATTTCTGTGCAATTACATTAAAATATCGTGTATATTTTTAATGGGTCGGTCACCGGTGGTTGTGAGTTTTGCACCGAGTTTTTATGAATACCTTAATCCTTTGTTTTCTACGTGGTTTATACATTACTTTACTTATTTCATTTTGAATCTATTTACTGCCGCATCATTGAGTATTATAATGTTTTTTTACCAATTACCTATTAAGTAGATATTTATGGGAATCCATACCTCCACTCCACACTGCTAAATTACGCTGTCTTCATATACATATTATAGAATTCTTAATAATTATAATTAGAAATGGCTACGACACTTAGTATGTATTATCAGAACACGAGAGGACTACGTAGTAAAACTAATGTATTTAAAAGAAATCTGCAAATGAACGGATATGACATAGTTTCGTTAACGAGACTTAGTTAATTGATGGAATCTCGGATCAGGAACTTTTTGATGATAGGTATTCGGTATGGAGGAGAGATCGCTGTTATAGCCTCACTTCTCAGATTTAGGGGGGTGGTGTTTTGTTAGCGGTTCGCCGAGACATACCTACATTCGAGCGCCTTGAATGGCGGTCCTCCGCCGAAGACATATGGGTCACAATTCGTATCAAAATTAATAAAATTGAAGTATTGAACATACATATCTGTTCTTTATATCTCTGTTATGAGAAACAGGGGTATTCTTACGCAAGTCAATTACAGAATTTCACTGACATGTCATTTGAAATTGTGAGTTCCCATCCCAATGACAAATTTATAGTTACTGGAAATTTTAATTTTGCTTCTGTGGGTCGGTGTGTAGATAATAATACTGGTATTGTTGATCCATGTGAAGTCTCAGGGGCATACCTAGAAAACTTCTTTGATACAATAGCACTTTGTAACTTAAATCAATATAACCACGCACGAAATATCAACGACAGGATCTTAGATTTAATTTATTCTAATGACACGTTACACGTTAACATTTGCTCAAATTCACTTGTGCCTGAAGATGCCTTGTGCCGCATCATAAGGCGTTAAATGTTTTAGTGCGATTTGCTGTGACAAACTTCATGGAGTCCAACAAAAGGACCAGATATATTTATGGGTCTGGAGACTACAGCTCCATGTGCTCAGCACTTGATAAAATTCCTTGGCAGTCGTCTCTGTACGAAGGCTCGCTGAATGAGGCTGTTTCTCTTTTTTATAATACAATTTATTCATTACGTGATACCTACATCCCTAGCAAAATTATAAGAAAGAAAATTTTTCCTCCCTGGTATAATGTAGCGCTAATTAAAGTTTTAAAAGAGAAAGTAAAGTATTTAAATAAATATAAAACTTATGGTAACCTTAGTAACTATGAAACATTTTCTTTTCTTCGTAAACGAGCTAAAGAACTTGTATCGAAATGCTACAAATCGTACATTTCAAATACCGAAGCCTCAATCGTAGAAAACCCAAAAGTTTTTTAGTCTTTCGTGAAATCTAAAAAAGACTCTCATGGTTCTCTACCTTCAGCGATGGCCTATCAGGGTACATCAGCTGATAGTGGTGAGGCCATTTGTAATTTGTTTGCATTCTACTTTCAATCTACATTTTTATCGCCAAGCTCAAGCCCATATTGTGGTACTTTCCTCAATACCAGTGATAGCATAAGTAACAGCATAGTTAGTATAGGTGATATTGAAGTAACACCCAAAGCAGTACACAAGTTACTCCCTACAACCCTAGATGTTAAGAAAGGGGCAGGGGCAGGGGCAGGACTGCCTCCTATCCTGTTAGTACGTTGTGCTAATAGCATTGTGGAACCTTGTGCATTTTATTTACGCGATCACTTAAGGAGGGGGTGGTTCCCGATTTATGGAAGTCAGATTTTATAACACCAATTTATAAAAGTGGCAACAAATGTGAGGTTAATAATTTTCGACCGATTTCCAAGCTATGTGTTTTAGCTAAATTATTTGAAAGATTAGTTTACGGTCAACTATATGCTTCGCTATCTTCTTCATTTATAACACAACAACACGGATTTTTGAAAAGAAGATCTACTGTGTCCAATCTTCTGATTTTTAATGACTATCTCAGTCAAAGCATGGATTCTGGGTCCCAAATTGACGCCGTCTTCACTGATTATAGCAAGGCATTCGATCGAATAGATCATGCCTTGCTATTAGACAAACTTTATAGGGCTGGAATCCACGGAAATCTGTACAGATGGTTTGTGTCTTACATACAGAATAGAACTTAGGCTGTTGCAATTAATAGCTTTATATCATGTTGGGATCGCATCCCATCGGGCGCACCACAGGGTTCTTTACTAGGGGCCATTGCTATTTATCATTTTCATAAATGATGTTCATAGTTGTTTTAGGCATTCTAATTTTATTTTGTATGCAGATGATATGAAAATCCACAAAACTATAAATAATAAGAATCCCTACTTCTGCAAGATGATTTACTGCGATTTGAACACTACTGTAAGCAAAATAAACTTGACCTCAATGTTTCTAAGTGCTATGCTATAACGTTTCCATGCAATAAAAATTTTATCCAAAACAATTATTACTTAAAAAACCAAACATTAAATACAGTTAGCAGTCTCAGAGATTTAGGAATTATTCAGTATTCTAAACTAATATTTGACTAACATATTGATAATATAGTAAAGAAAGCATCTCGTTTATTGGGTTTTTTAATCAGACTATGCAAGGACTTCTCCAATTTGAAAACCATGAAAATACTGTATTGCAGCTATATACTTAGTATTCTCTAATATAGATCGGAGGTATGGAACCCCTCCTATAACAAATACATAAATACAATCGAATCATTACAAAAGAAATTTTAAAAATATCTACAATTTAAATGCAAGGGCAAAGAGTCGGGTTATTTAGATAGGTGTAAGAGGTATCATTTTCTACCGTTGACCGATCGTAGAAATGCTTCAGATGTGTCTTACCATTTAAAGATAGCAGCTGGCAGTGTTGATTCTCCTGATCTATTAAGCGCGATCTCATTGTGTGTGCCTAAACGTACGTTTAGAAATAAAATCCCTTTGAGTATCCCAAGGCATCATACAAACTATCGTAAAAATTCGTTCTTTTGCAGAGCCGCAAGGGAGTTTAACAAATTAGTATCCAAGGATCCTACCATAGATCTTTTCTATTTAAAACCTATTGCCATAAAACGACTTTACGCAGATAAATTCTTCGATTCTCGGACACTTAATGTTACTTAAAAATTATTACAATGTTACTTAAAAATTATTAGTTTATTTACTCTGGAAAGATTGGTTTGCTGAATTCACGACTAAAGTATTTTCTTTTGGGACATTTTGACAAAACAATAACTTAAACGTGTGTTATATTATTAGATAGATTAACTATACCTGGAAACCTGTTAATGGCTTTTTGTTTTTCTATATTGTTACTCAGTTTGTAATATATTTAAGCTGTAAGTTTTACGAATAAAATAAAATAAAATAAAAATAAAATATACAAAATATATTACTAATAAGTAATACACTGCAACCATATTTCGTTACCGTAACATATGTTGTAATTACTGTTTCTTGTTAATTACTAAATCATTTATAGTTTAACAGACTTCAACTAATTACGTGTAACTTATCCCTAGTTACATGAAAATAAAATCGAAATTCCTTATTTTAATTAGATGACAGTACAGTCGTTGAGTAATTGCTGTTTACTATAAACTAACTAATTGCTCATGTATGTTCAACAGACATCAACTAATTATGTTCAATATATTCCCAATTGTACGAAAACAAAATCAAAGTTTCACAAGTACAAATGGCATACGTTACATCATGAGAGAAACACACTGTTTTTAATTTCCGAGACTTTGAGAGATTGATACACGTAAGGGTTTCTATTATTGACCAAATAATGTCTTCAACATCCCAAATAATCAGAACAAAATCAAACTCGGTCAGCTACCACGCACGCGGTGTTTAACGAGGTAGTCCTTTTTAAGACTAGGTAGTAGCAAAAGTACGTCTCAAAAAGGGAAGGGCAATTTAAGCTCGTAAATGTTTTTCAGAAAACATAATGCAGAGGTGTACATAATTGTATATCTACGTGTACGTAGATATACAATTATACATATCGTAAGAAATAAACTTATAATGATAAATTCCATGATTGGCAGTTAAATATTTCAGCCAGTTTAGGTACAAAATCTCATTAGTTTCAACAACATTGTTTTTGACCCCGTCTCCGCCCTTTAATATTTGCCGTGTGAATAGCAAACAATTCAAAGGAATATAACTTTGAAAAGACATAACATCTATACTAGATATGTTTTTCTTTTTTTCGTTGACATTCGTGAAAGCTAACGGAAGAATAAACGGTTGAGAATTTAAAAATGAACCCAACGTATCATTTTTTGTACAATAAATCCATAGAAGTGTTTGGTACAAAAACTAATGAATAAAAAAAAATTAATGAATTGCCATCGTTCGACTCGAAATATTGAAGTATCCCTGTATGTAGTACAGACTTATAGTATCGATAACCGGTTTAGCATGGGAACAAAAACAAAATTAGTAATTAGTTAAATGGTAATAGAATGAAAAATATGAATGTAATTATGGTAACGATTTCATTGCTTAATTTACTTCGTTGTCCCTAATGGCATCACCATTAAGGAAGTGATTAGTTAATTGGCGGTAACTGTACCTACGGTACACTATATATCCGATGAAATATCTGAATCTCTTGCAATCGAGTGCAAACCACAGAACCTACAGTGCAGAGCAGTGTGATCAAGCGATTAAACGAAACCTAGTTCAGGAGTACGGTATTACAGGTAAGGATTAAGTGACATTTTTATTTTGGTAAATGTGTAATTTGTAAATATGTAAAGTAAAATCCGTAATATATTACTATAATATGTGACATCAAATATAACTTTACTTTGTTGATGTCTGAAAATGGAAATATTGTAGTAATAATAAATAATATAATGCAAATAGTCAGAAGCAGATATCATAGACGTTATTTTATGCACGAATGTACAAGAACTGTAAATTTCCTTCTTATCATTTTAAATTTAATGGGTTTATGAAAACAACAAGTTCTCTTCATTTTTAAATGTAAGAAATCACAAGCAAAACTTGAATAAATTTACATAGTTCTAAATAATAACAGTCGTTTTTCTATTCAGGTTTCAGATAATATAGAACGGAACGCGCTATGGATTCGCTAATAGGTTCACGAAGTTTCGACGACATAGTTATGTACTGGTCCGTGGGCATCATGTGGAAGAGATCCAAGCTGTGCGAACTGTTGGCGAAATTCGTGTACTTACGTTTTAATGACGGTCTCCTTAAGCATCCTCAGTGTTTACGGAAATTGCGAGAAGATATAAACACTGAGATAGAAAAGGAGATCCGCACGATGAAAAGTGACACACCAGAGACTATGGTTAAGAAATGGGAAGAAAGGTGGTCTGAAGTGATTAAAAGTTGTGAGTGGTTCGCATAAGAAATTGGTGGAAAACGAAGTATGAATGTAAGCGGCTTGGAGTTCTGCCTGAGAAGGATAAACATCACTTTTTCGGGGACGATCGACAAACACGCGACAATAAGAACGATACTCTACGATTCGAAACTAACCATGCCGCTATATTTTCTGGCTCATCAATATAAGGTGGACATCGAAAATATAGCTAGTAGTCTTATGGACAAGAATCAGTTCGACCCGTCCTCTTTTAACATCCGATGTCTTTACCGAATTTGCGGTAAAAAACATATAAACGCTGAGTAGAAAACGAGATCGGCACGATGAAAAGCGACGGACACAAACACACACAGACACACACCAGAGACTACGGCTAGAAATGAGAAGACAAAACGGTTGGAGGTGATTAGAAATCATAGGTCAGTTGCTTATGAAATTGGTGGATCCATAAGTATAAGAGTAAGCGTCTTGAAGTTCTGTTTCAGAAGAAACAAATACACCAGTTTGCAGACGAGCGCCAAACGTGCGGCAATAAAAACGATACTCTGCAATTCAAAACTAATCTACACTTTCTGGCTCATCAATATGGAATGGACATCAATAAGATAGTACCCTTACGGACAAGAATCAGTTCGACTCGTTCTCATTTAACGTCTAAGTGTCTACGGAAATCGCCGGACGACATAAATACTGAGATTGAAAACGAGACCCGCACGACGAGAAGTGACGCACCGGAGACTACGAATAGAAATGGAAGGAAAAATGGTTGAAAATTTAATAATTTTATTAGAAAGAAGAATCAAAATCGCCTCTTCAGGCACTGTCAACAAACACGTTGCGACAACGAGAACAAATTGCTGCTATTCAAAACTAATCGTACCGCTATACAATCTTGCTCATCTTGCGCATAAAGTGGACATCAAAGAGATAGCTAGTAGCCTCCGACATCCTGCATGTTTACGGTTGCGGTCAAATATAAATACGGAAATATAACGAGATAGAAAATGGAATCCTCACGACGAGAAGCGACATAACACAGACCATGATTGGGAGGAGAGAAATGGGAGGAAAAATGGTTAGAGGCGGTTGAAAAATGTGAATCGTTTGCATACGACATTGGTACAGACAGAAGTTCAAGAGCAAAAGCTGCTTGGAGTTTCGCTTTAGAAGAATCGAAATCGCCTTTTCAGGGACAATCGACAAACAAGTGACGATACTCTACGATTTAAAAGAGACCATACTGCTATATTTTCTGGCTTAGCGACATAAAGTGGTCGTCGATAACATAGTTGGTAGCTTTTTGGGCAACAATTAGTTTGATCCATATGAAATAACAACCACTGTAGACACAGAAATCCACAACACCAGAGGAACCGCTCCAAGTTTCAGACTTTTACAAATGTCATGAATGAAGAAACTTTATTTAGCGGTCAATCATGGAATCATAAATGTAATTCATACATACTTTCTTTAATTTTCTTTACTTTTACATATTGTACAATTTTAATACATAGTATAATAGATTGAAACAATGTGGTTCTATTTTGTAGTGTTCCTATACTTTCAGTAAATATATTATTGAATAATTAAGCTGTTAATGTAATTTGTTTATTTTCCTTATTCCTTTCAATAAACCAAAAAACAATTCGACATCGAACCCCCGTTTCATATCTTTTGAACAAGTGTGTATGGAATGGAATCTCAACAGTTTGGCGTATAGAAGACACTTGTTTAGTATATTTTTTTTCTTTACCAAATTATATCATAACCGAGGCTTAGCAATTCCCGTACTATGTTTCATCCGCCTTTTTATTCCTCAGGGTGTTTTCATGTTTAATAAAAAAATTAGCCTTTGATCGGATGCATGTAAAAATACACTAAACCGTAAGCCGTGTGCCTTGATACTATGTAGATAAGATACTTGAAATAAGCAAAAAATTAAATGTATAACGTGACGTAAAACAATATGATTCCAAATCGGCCATTGGTACAAAAAAAATTTTAAGAGTAATTTTATTTACATTTAGTTGCACGGTGTCGTAAATAATTTAGCAAATAATTAAATATCATGAAAAAATCTAACACGTGGACGAAACTGAGAAAAACAAGCAGAAATTCGTCAGGTAGAGGTTGATACGTACCATTATTTCAACAATAATATTCATTCAAAGCCCAATGAAATACCCGCAGATAGTTTTCTTTCATATCAGTAAACTCTTTACAATCCTAAGTGTTAAGATTATATCGGATTAAGTAGTCTTTTGTAACCGTCCCGGTAATAAAAGGACGTCTTTGTAGAAAGACAAGGTAATTTATTTTTTATCTACGACATAAAGGACCTAAAGGACAATACAGAGAACTAAAATTCATACAAATAGTAATTGTACAGTTTAACGGGTAGAAACTGTACGATACGAGATTTCACCACAAATATTGCAAGTTGTCGCAGGAGCTGTCTCGGCTAATATACCATACACCTACCTATAGGATAAAAAGAACTAAAGTAACATGTTTTTTCAATAATGTAACAATTTCGATGCAGATATTTGAAATCTTCTGTCGTTAACTTCAACGACATAATGTCATTATTATAAAATGATAATGATAAAGTACTCAGACATTTCACACAGCGCCATCTAGTCCCATATTAAGCAGCACAGTGCTTGTGTTATGGGTACTAGACAACTGATATACTACTTATATACTTTTCTTTTGTAAATATACATACAAATTATACATAAACACCCAGACTCGAGGCGGGAATCGAACCCGCTACCCCCGTTTACTTTCCGACGCGCTTAACCGTTGCGCCACGGAGGTCGTCAAATAATAGATTGCAAAAGTAATATCAGGCGTCATAGTTGTTATCTAATAATTAGTTTATATTGTAGACGTAACAACAATCATGAATAACTTAGTTAATTGCAATTAGTTGATGTCCGTTGAACAACAATCAGTTAATTTATAGCAAGCAGTAGTTACCATATTATGTACAATATATTATGTACTCGTACATACCTATATGAAATTTGAAATGTGGGCGTTTTCTTGTGAACCCGCCATACGATGGTGTAGTGAAATTAGAAAAAAATTAGTTGCGGCATTCTCCATGACACGGTATTGAGGGCTTTAAAAATGTTCCGGTGCACGGAAGCGTTGACGTAACTTTATATAATATGTGTTTAATGTTCATAGACAATGGAGAGTTTTCTAAATGACTCTTGTACGTAAGTATAAGTATACATAATCGGTGAGATATGTGCTTCCAAAGTAATAAAAATTGTGCCTTCCCTCTTCAACTTTTCAACTGGGGCGGAAAATTCTAACACAACAAGGTGGCAGAACTTAAAAAGTATACTTTCATCTCAAATTAATTTTTTTAATAAGATATGTCGTGTAGTTTTTGAGGTGCAGGATATATAAGGTGAGACGTTATTTTGAATTCGGCGTTCACAGATTATTCATTAGCGATCAATTTATTAATAGTATATGGGCAATGGCAATTCTACTCGAATATGTAATTGTTGTTCAGAAAACATAAAACAAAATTAAAAGTATGAAAGATATGGTTATTGTGGTAAATTTAATGAATAAAAGTCGTTTCATCGTGTTTAGAAATTGTTATAAACCTATACGAAATAAAGAAATATTCCTGCATCGTATACAAACTCATAGTGTCATAGTATATTATACCGAGTAAAGTATGGGAACAAAAGAATCGATTACAAAAGCAGGTCCCTAATGGCAACACCGTTAGGGCGGATGATTAGTTAATGGGCGGTTCCTGTACTATACACATACATATATACGACGGGTCGTCAGCTCCTTTCGCAGTACAGTCCAACGTAGAGCAGCGACCAGAGCGTAAAGTGTTTCAAGTGTATACCTACGTAGTGCAGTTCAGTGCGGTGTAACGGTTTAACGAGACTTCGTTTGCAGATATCACAGGTAGGAGCTTCGTGTTTTTTTTCTTTTACTAAGCGAGTAAAGCGATCGAATGTGTTTGTCTTTTACATTTTGTTTTTAAGGGTTCATCAAATCAAATAAAAGAGTTGATATACAAACACGTCAAACCAAGCCGTTTCATCTTATGAAGCGAATTGACAAACACTAGAAATTAAAATTGGAAATGATGTGAAACGGGAATATGAGTATTACATGAAACAATAATAACATAGGTTATTCGATATCATAATACAATCGTAGTAAAGTTTAAATTTAACAGATAATGTACACAGTTATGTTTAGCACGTTTCGTATTAATTACGTTTTCAGTTTGTTTTTATGAACAACTTTTTATTGAAAATCGAAAACGAAAGATTGAAATCGAAAAGTGTAACGGGATCTAATATTAAATGATGGCAGGAAGAAATCATAGTGTTCATTATTTATTTGTGAATTAAATTACTAAAACAACGAATCGTCAATTTGCATACGTTTTGTGTAAGCTTTTATTAAACTCGACTCGTCGGTATACGTGAGTCAACTATTGCACACGTAACAATTTTCATTCGAATTTAAAACACATTTGTGAATATTATTTCAAAAATCATTCTCGTTGTACAAATTTGATTTCAGCCGTTATTTGATTGTACTAATAGTAAATTATCATAAAATATTCTTTGAGTACCTAGTTGTTTTCGATAACAATTAATGTTTTTCAAGAAGACTCAAAAATAAGCGCAGTTTCATTTATGTTTCAGATAGCGATATGAATCACCCTAGAAGTCCAAGCAGTCTGCAAGACATGGTGCTCTACACGTCTGCGGGCGTCACGTTGACGAATTCCAAGCTGTGTAAGCTGCTTGCAGAGCTCGTGTACATATATTATAATGGCGGACATAAGCATCCTGAGCGTCCGCAGAGATTACGTGAAAGTATAGACATCGAAGTAGAAAACGTGGTCAGAACGATGAGCGAAAGCTTACCGAGGATTATAATTACGGAATGGCAAAAGAAATTCTTGGAGGTGTGTCAAAATTGCGAGTCCTTCGCATTTGAAATCGGTAGCTGCAAAGGCTTAAAATCCAGCTGTTTGGAGTTCTGTTTGAGAAGAACTAAAATCACCAATACAGGAACTATCGACAAACGCGAGACGATAAGGAGGATATTACATGATTCCGAGTTAAGCATACCGCTATTTGACCTGGCTTGCGAGTATAAAGTCGACATCAAGAAACTAGCTACTGTTCTGATGGACGAGAACCAGTCTGACAAACGCAAAATACGGCGGTTACGTAAGTTCGCATCGGAGGAACAACCGCGATCTAAAAAAGTTCGTCCACCCAAAGTTCACACTTTCGCAATGTTCGGTGAGGACGAGATAGTGATTCTTAGAATTGTATCGTAATTTTAATAAAGTATTTTCTTTACATTTGTATTTTATTCTAGAACTTGATCGATAGAAGTGAATTATTAATTCCGACGTAATAAACAAATTCTTGTTATCCATCCACATACGAGACGCATATATATTACTCAATGTTTTAATGAATAAGTTGGAGATTGCTTCATTTTAATAGACTTTAAACCAGCTTTTACTGTTAACGATGTATCACCATCACACACAGGAGACGTATCCTAGTCTTTGGTATACATTTATGTAGGTCGTGAAGATCAGACAACCAACTCAACACACCTAGATTTAGTAAACCCGATGAAGAGCGGTCTGATGAACCACAGGTAGTAGAGGTGTTAAAAATGCCAGGTGCTTCAGTGGAAATTACATTCATAGGAAACGACGAATTAACCAAATTATGAAAACAAAGTGACGTAGGTATATGAACAAAGAAAATGTTTTATTTACAGTCGTCTTAGAAAAATGCTATTCATTAATCTTAACTTTAGAGCACGATATAGATACGCAATCCGAATTTGTTGGAGAATGTTAGGAGAATTTTCCAAAAATATGAATATAAGCGATTATGAGATTTAGAAGATCTGTAGCCTTAAAGCCCTCTCATCTTTTGCCGCACGCATTCTACTGGCGGTAGTTGTTTCATCTACAGAGGAACAAAAACTATAGCAATTACTACCTTCGGCTTGTCGAATAAGCTTCAGGGTAAGACGAATTTTCTCTAGCAGCAAGATTACGTTGGGTTCGATTACATCTAAAAAATGTACTTATAGAGCTAATCTACACGTTACGACGGTCTCCTACAGTTCGGTATTCAAATAAGAATTAGGTTTAAATATATTTTATTATACATTTAGAATGCGGGATAAACAGTATCTAAACGCACATTTCTGCGGTTGATAAGAAGCTATTTTCTCATTTTACAATTTGCTTGGCGCACGGAAATTCACGATCACCATATTTAAAAGAAGAATGTAAAATGAATATCTAAAAAAAACACAATCGATTTTAGTACCCATTGACATCAGTGTGAAAGGTATAGAATATCTTGGTTTCGAAGTTTTAGATTAATATAATAATAATAATAAATAATAATAAAGTTGTTACTTTCTATAATTTTTCTTTGTACCGCAATTATCTCCGTATTAGTAATAAAAAATAGTATCTGCAAATCGTGCGATGTTGTCGATTGTCGATCGAGTGGGCGATCGACAACTTGCCGCACTCGTTGCACAATTTACTAAAAGTTGGGTTTTAATCGATTATTTGAAAAGGAATACGTGATTCAGAAGATATGTGAACTTACTCGACAAAAACATCATGTCTTTTACATTTTCGAGCAGGGAAAAACTGTAAAGTCAAGAATATATATTTTAATTTTTGGAGGTTTTTTCGAGTCGGGGGTTTTCGAATCTATCTTCTACAGATTTAAAGGTTCGAGGTAAAGATTTTTGAAACTGCCTTCTAGTTTTCTTTTGTTTTTTCATTTTCGTTCATAGTTACGTGATAGTGTCGATGATCTGAAGGATACATTAAGTTAACGACTTCAAGATTACCAAAATATTTAGGGCGTGTTGCTAGGACGTAGTCGATTTTGTTGCTAGTGTTTGTACAATAAATCCATAGAAGTGTTTGGTATAAAAACTCACGAATAAAAAAAAAATGAATGAATTGCCATCGTTCGACTCGAAATATTGATGTATCCCTGTATCTAGTACAGACTTATAGTATCGATAACCGGTTTAGCATGAGAACAAAAACAAAATCAGTAATTAGTTAAATGGTGATAGAATGAAAAATATGAATGTAATTATGGTAATGATTTCATTGCTTAATTTACCTCATTATCCATCCCTAATGGCATCGCCATTGATTAGTTAATTGGCGGTAACTGTACCTACGGTACACTACATATATATCCGATGGGATATCTGATTCTCTTGCAATCGAGTGCAAACCACATTACCTACAGTGCAGAGCAGTGTGATCAAGCGGTTAAACGAAACATAGTTCAGGAGTACGGTATTACAGGTAAGGATTAAGTGACATTTTTATTTTTGTAAACGTGTAATTTGTAAATATGTAAAGTAAAATCCGTAATATATTAATATAATATGTGACATAAAATGTAACTTTATTTTGTTGATGTCTGAAAATGGAAATAGTAATAATATGTAATATAATGCAAATAGTCAGAGGCGGATATCTGATATCATAAACGTTATTTCATGCGCGAATGTACAAGAACTGTAAATTTCCTTCCTACTGTTTTAACTTTAATGAGTTTATGAAAACAACAAGTTCTCTTCATTTTTAAATGTAATAAATCGAAAAATATTAGTGTAGTGTTTTTGGTACATAATTTAAAAAGGATATATCTTTGTGTTATTGATTGATTTATTTACGTAGACCCTAAATTGTGTAACGATCTCATCGAAATTCTGTTCCGCGATACAATCTCAAATAGTTCACAAGTGTTTCATAGTAAACCATGGTCGAACCTTGTTTCAACTACCTTACTGAGGTTATCGTTACGTGTGGTAGGTAGGTACCTATTCGATAAATATTCGTTACGAATCTTATTTGTCACTGATGATATCAGACAGCAGATAGGTTGAAGATAAAACGAGTGAACAGAAGTAATACTTGAATAAATTTACATACTTCTAAATAATAACAGTCGTTTTTCTATTCGTGTTTCAGATAATATAGAACGGAACGCGCTATGGATTCGCTAATAGGTTCACGAAGTTTCGACGACATAGTTACGTACTGGTCTGTAGGCATCATGTGGAAGAGATTCAAGCTATGCGAACTGTTAGCAAAATTCGTGTACTTACGTTTTAATGACGGTCTCCTTAAACATCCTCAGCGTGTACGGAAATTGCGAGAAGATATAAACACTATTATTTCTATCTAGAAAAGGAGATCCGCACGATGAGAAGTGACACACCAGAGACTACGGTTAAGAAATGGGAAGAAAAGTGGTCGGAAGTGATTAAAAGTTGTGAGTGGTTCGCATACGAAATTGGTGGAGAAAGAAGTATGAGCGTAAGCGGCTTGGAGTTCTGCCTGAGAAGGATGAACATCACTTTTTCGGGGACGATCGACAAACACGCGACAATAAGAACGATACTCTACGATTCGAAACTAACCATGCCGCTATATTGTCTGGCTCATCAATATAAGGTGGACATCGAAAATATATCTTGTAGTCTTATGGACAAGAATCAGTTCGACCCGTCCTCGTTTAACATCCGATGTCTTTACCGAATTTGCGGGAGAAAACATATAAACGCTGAGTAGAAAACGAGATCGGCACGATGAATAGCGACGCGCACACACACACACACTCAAAAGAGACTACGGTTAGAAAAGAAAAGAAAAATGGTTGGAGGTGATTAAAAATTATAGGTGATTTGCTTGTGAAATTGGTGGATCGATAAGTATAAGAGTAATCATCTTGAAGTTCTGCTTAACAAGAAACAAATACTCCCATTCGCAGACGAGCGCCAAACGTGCGACAAAACTAATCTACACTTTCATCAATATGAGATGGATATCAATAAGATAGTACCCTTACGGACAAGAATCAGTTCGACTCGTTCTCATTTAACGTCTAAGTGTCTACGGAAATCGCGGGAGAACATAAATACTGAGATAGAAAACGAGACCCGCACGACGAGAAGTGACACACCGGAGACTACAAATAGAAACGGATGGAAAAATGGTTGAAAATTATTAGAAAGAAGAATCAAAATCGCCTCTTCGCGCACTGTCAACAAACACGTTGCGACAACGAGGACGATACTCTACGATTCAAAACTTATCGTACCGCTATATAATCTTACTCATCTTGCTCATAAAGTGGACATCAAAGAGATAGCTAGTAGCCTCCGACATCCTGCATGTTTACGGTTGCGGTAAAATACCTATAAATACGGAAATATAACGAGATAGAAAATGGAATCCGCACGACGAGAAGCGACATAACACAGACCATGATTGGGAGGAGAGAAGTGGGAGGAAAAATGGTTAGAGGCGGTTGAAAAATGTGAATTGTTTGCATACGACATTGGTACAGACAGAAGTTCAAGAGCAAAAGCTGCTTGGAGTTTCGCTTTAGAAGAATAAAAATCGCCTTTTCAGGGACAATCGACAAACAAGTGACCATGAGGAGGACGATACTCTACGATTCAAAAGAGACCATACTGCTATATTTTCTGGCTTAGCGACATAAAGTGGTCGTCGACAACATAGTTGGTAGCTTTTTGGACAACAATTAGTTTGATCCATCTGAAATAATACCTACTGTAGACACAGAAAACCACACCAGAGAATCCGCTCCAAGTTTCAGACTTTTGCAAATGTCATGAATGAGGAAACTTTATTTAGCGGTTAATCATAGAATCGTAAACGTAATTCATACATATTTTCTTTAATTTTCTTTACTTTTACATGTTCTACAATTTTAATACATAGTATAATAGATTGAAACAATGTGGTTCTATTTTGTAGTGTTCCTATACTTTCAGTAAATAATATTATCGAATAATTAAATTGTTAATGTATTTTGTTTATTTTCTTTTTCTTTCTTTTAATTAACCAAAAAAATAATTCGACATCGAACCCCGTTTCATATCTTTTGAACAAGTAAGTATCAAGTAGTTTTTATGGTAAGTGTGAATCTCAACAGTTCGGCGTATAGAAGACACTTGTTTCGTGTATTTTTTATTTCTGCACTAAATTTTATCATTACCGATGTTTAGCAATTCCCGTCCATGTTTCAACCCGTTTCATCCGCCTTTTTACCTCCTCAGGGGTAATGTTTAATAAAAAAATTAGCCTTTGTCCGTTCTTTTATGTCAAACTATGTCTATGACAAATTTGATTACAATTGATTTAGCGGTTTAACATGTCTCATACAGTTTCATCCCCTTTTCACCACTTTAGGAGTAGATTTTTTGTTACAAAATGTAGTCTATCTTTTATGTCGTCCGTCCAACGAGCGTTTGGTCTGCCAGACCTTCTCTTTCCTTTTGGTCCGGTCCATAGCGTGACGATATTTGACAATTTTCCTTTGTACATTCTAGCCACATGTCCGTTTCATTTTTATTTATATTTTAATGCGTCTTCTAAAGCGTCAATGTATTTTGTTTTTTGCCGTATGGTTTCGTGTCGAATTTTTTCTAACAATTTTATATTTGCTTAATTTCTGTCTAGCTTTAAATGTGTACTTCCAATACTGGCTCCCGTACGTAAGTGTTGGGAGTAGACACGAGTGTATTACTTTTTTTAACCCCCGACGTAAAAAAGAAAGGTGCTATAAGTTTGACCACTGTGTGTGTGTGTGTGTGTGTGTCTGTCTGTGGCACCGTAGCTCTTAAACGGGTGAATCGATTTGGATGCGGTTTTTTTTATTTGAAATCAGGTTTTCTAGCGGTGGTTCTTAGACGTGTTTTATCAAAATCGGTTTAGCCGTTTTTAGTTTTTAAAAAGAGGCTAGCATCTTCTACTAGTCTAATCGATGCGAAATTTAGTGTCCTGTGACTTCAATAATGTCACAATAACCTGACCTGATGCTGCAGCATCATTAGAAGTCAGCAGGATATCCAACTCCTCGCCACTTACAGTAGAGGCATCATGTTTAGGCTGATTGTAATGGTATTTTTGAATATGTTAGAGATAGATAGATAGATGGTGATCAGGGTCTGATGATGGATCAGACAACTATTGCCAGAAAACTCAGATTTCGGCGAAGAATGATCTCGTGTCGCAATTTCGTGTATCGTCCCAGAAAGTATTTGCGTGAATGTGGGGATAGAGTACAAGATCGTGAAGTGTTTAAAAAGCATGAAATAAAACTTAAATCAGAAATTTGAAAAACCCCCGACTCAAATAAAACCTCCAAAAAGTAAAAAAATAATATGTACCTCATGGCCCTTTAAATTTGTGATAAGTTTCAATAGAATTACTACTATCTGGCTGACCGAGAACAAAAAGTGAGTGTTACTAGGGTTACGTCTGTCGGTTCTAAATTAAAGATGGACGTTCCCAAGAATCCATTTTGGGACCGTTTCTATTTTTGATTTACATTAATGGTCTTCCATTTGTGCATAGAGACCTTTGTGAAATAATATTATTTGCTGATGACACATCATTATTATTTAAAGTTAACAGAAAAGACATAGATATTAGCGGACAGAATAGGACCTTGGTGGATGTCTCGAGATGGTTCGCTGCTAATAATTTACTACTGAATGCACAAAAAACCAATTGTGTCAAGTTTTTCCTATCCAATGTACCCAAAATCCATAATAGACTAGAACTGGATGGGAAAAAATTAGAATTAACGAAATCAGCTACTTTTCTTGGTTTAACAGTAGACAATAAGTTATAGTGGGTGGACCATATCGGGACTGTAGCTAATAAGCTCAGTTCGGCAATATATGCTATTAGGCGTATTAGACAGTTGACAGGTGTGGTTACAGCTAGGCTGGTGTATTTCGCATATTTCCATAGCCTTATGTCTTATGATCTGCTACTACGGGGATCAGCGGCGCATATGAAATCTATCTTTATTTTACAAAAGAGGGCAATACGTACCATCTACAGTATGAAACACGAGAGTCGCTGAGAGATCATTTTAAAGACATTTATGTACTCACGTTACCCTCTTTATACATCTATCAAAATGTACTCTACATAATGTACACTAGAAAAAATTTAGATGTATTTCAAAAGAAAGGCGTTGTTAATGGCGTGGAGACTCGTGGTCGTGATTAGCTAGTTAATCCTAAATTTAAATTACAAAACTCAAGTGGTTCATTTTTGGGTAACATGTTGGTTTTTATAATAAAAGTCCTCGAGAAATTAATCAATTAACGGAAAAGAGATTTAAACTTGTTATTAAACGCACACTGATTAGAAAAGCATTCTACAAAATTAGCGATTTCATTGAAGACACAACAATAGACTGGAAATAATCCTCTCTGCACATGCATTTACTTACTTTATGAATATTGTATCTTAAATAACTATTTTAGAATGATGTTGAAAAAACGATACTACTAAAAACGAGTTTCTTGTCGGTTCTTCTCAGTGTCCAGATAGGTTTTCTTTTCTAACCAAACTAAAGTAGATTTAACGTTCAAAAATACCTTACATTTGGGTTTACTTGAATAAATTGATTTGACTTTGACTTTGACTTGATTGCATTGAAATCTGATAAGAACTGTGTTTTTTCCGATGCACGACGAGCTACTTCGACATCATTATAAAAAGATTTTATGCTCTCGTCTGAGGGAGTACTGGTCGGTGCATGCACTCGCATTAAGGAAAACGTGTGCTGCTCGAATTTCAAATTTAAAACCGCTACTCTATTTGAGTAAGCGATAAAACTGACTATGTTTGTTCTATATTTTCTTCATATTAGAAATCCAACTCTTAGTTGTCTTGCGTTTTTCCATAGTGGAAAATATGTGCGTTTAGTCCACTTATATGTTGTATCCTTCTCTACGTATCTGTGACAAGCCGAATATGTCATAACAAATTATAAAATTGTATCAATTTCAGTTTCTTGATATTTTTGTACATCAGTACCTAATGTTAATTTTAAAGCCTTTCTCTTGGAAATTATTGATTACTTAACTTTCATTTCCTTTCTAAATCTTAGATTAACCTTTTCTTATTGTAAATTAAAAAAAGTACACGAAACAAGTGTCGTCTATACACCGAACTGTTGAGATTCACACTTACCACAAAAACTACCTGGTACTTACTTGTTCAAAAGATAGGAACCCCCGTTTCCTTGAATCCGATGTCGAATTATTTTTTGGTTTATTGAAAGGAATAAGGAAAACAAACAAATTACATTAACAACTTGATTATTCAATAATATATTTGCTGAAAGTATAGGAACAATACAAAATAGAACAACTTTGTTTCATTCTAAAATATTACGTTTTAAAATTATACAAAATGCAAAAGTAAAGAAAAACAAAGAAAGTATGTATGAATTAGATTTATGATTTCTTGAATGACCGCTAAATAAAGTTTCTTCATTCATGACATTTGCAAAAGTCTGAAACTTGAAGCGGTTCTACAGTAGGTATTATTTCATATGGATCAAACTAATTCTTGTCCAAAAAACTACCAACTAAATTATCGACGTCCACTTTGTGTAGCTAAGCCAGAAAATATAGCAGTATGGTTTCTTTTGAATCGTAGAGTATCGTCCTCATGGTCACTTGTTTGTCGATTGTCCCAGAAAAGGCGATTTTAATTCTTCTAAAGCGAAACTCCAAGCAGCTTTTGCTCTTGAACTTCTGTCTGTACCAATGTCGTATGCAAACGATTCACATTTTTCAACCGCCTCTAACCATTTTTCCTCCCACTTCTCTCCTCCCAATCATGGTCTGTGTTATGTCGCTTCTCGTCGTGCGGATTCCATTTTCTATCTCGTTATATTTCCGTATTTATATTTTACCGCAACTGTTAACATGCAGGATGTCGGAGGCTACTAGCTATCTCTTCGATGTCCACTTTATATTGACGAGCAAGATTATATAGCGGTACGATTAGTTTTGAATCGTAGAGTATCGTCCTCGTTGTCGCAACGTGTTTGTTGACAGTGCCTGAAGAGGCGATTTTGATTCTTCTTGAGTAGACCTCCAAACCGCTCGCTTACTTACAAACTTCTTTCTCAAATTTCGTATGCGAACCACTCACAATTTCTAAAAATTTTCAACCATTATTCCTTCCAATTCTATTCGTAGTCTCCGGTGCGTCACTTCTGGTCGTGCGGGTCTCGTTTTCTATCTCAGTATTTATGTCCTCTCGCGATTTCAGTTCACTTCACTTAGACGTTAAATGAGAACAAGTCGAACTGATTCTTGTCCGTAAGGGTAATATCTTATTGATGTCCATCTCATATTGATGAAAGTTTATATATGTTTTCTCCCGCAAAATCGGTAAAGACATCGGATGTTAAACGAGGATGGGTCGAACTCATTCTTGTCCATAAGACTACTAGCTATATTTTCGATGTCCACCTTATATTGATGAGCCAGAAAATATAGCGGCATGGTTAGTTTCGAATCGTAGAGTATCGTTCTTATTGTCGCGTGTTTGTCGATCGTCCCCGAAAAAGTGATGTTCATCCTTCTCAGGCAGAACTCCAAGCCGCTTACGTTCATACTTCTTTCTCCACCAATTTCGTATGCGAATCACTCACAATTTTTAATTACTTCAGACCACTTTTCTTCCCATTTTTTAACCATAGTCTCTGGTGTGTCACTTCTCATCGTGCGGATCTCCTTTTCTATCTCAGTGTTTATATCTTCTCGCAATTTCCGTAAACACTGAGGATGCTTAAGGAGACCGTCATTAAAACGTACGTACACTAATTTCGCCAACAGTTCGCACAGCTTGGATCTCTTCCACATGATTCCCACGGACCAGTACATAACTATGTCGTCGAAACTTCGTGAACCTATTAGCGAATCCATAGCGCGTTCCGTTTTATATTAGCTGAAACATAAATAGAAAAACGCCTGTTATTATTTAGAAGTATGTAAATTTATTCAAGTTTTGCTTGTGTTCACTCGTTTTTTCTTCAACCTATATCTGTTATCATCAGTGACAAATAAGATTCGTAACGAATATTTATCTAGTAGGTACCTACCTACCACACGTAACGATAACCTCAGTAAGGTAGTTGAAACAAGGTTTGACCATGGGTTACTATGAGCCACTTTTGAACTATTTGCGATTGTATCGCAGAACAGAATTTCGATGAGATCGTTACACAATTTAGGGTCTACTTAAACAAATCAATCAATAACACAAAGATATATCCTTTTTAAATTATGTACCAAAAACACTACACTAATATTTTTCGATTCTTGCATTTAAAAATGAAGAGAACTTGTTGTTTTCGTAAACTCATTAAAGTTAAAATAGTAAGAAGGAAATTTACAGTTCTTTTACATTCGCGCATAAAATAACGTTTACGATATCTGCCTCCGACTATTTGCATTATATTACTTATTATTACTATTTCCATTTTCAGACATCACCAAAATAAAGTTATATTTTATATCACATGTTATATTAATATAATACGGATTTTACTTTACGTATTTACAAATTACACATTTACAAAAGTAAAAATGTCACTTAATCCACTTAACCTGTAATACCGTACTCCTGAACTATGTTTCGTTTAACCGCTTGATCACACTGCTCTGCACTGTAGGTACGGTGGTTAGCACGCCATTGCAAGAGAATCAGATATCCCATCGGATATAATATAGTGTACCGTAGGTACAGTTACCGCCAATTAACTAATCACCGCCTCAATGGCGATCCCATTAGGGATAACGAGGTAAATGAAGAAATTAAACCGTTACCATAATGACATTTATATTGTTCACTCTATTACCATTTAACTAACGAATAAGTTTGTTTTTGTTTCCATGCTAAACCGGTTATAGATACTATAAGACTGTACTAGATACAGGGTTACTTCAATATTTCGAATCAAATTATGGCAATTCATTAATTTTTTTTTATACGTGAGTTTTTGTACCAAACACTTCTATGGATTTATTGTACAAAAAATAATACGTTGTGTTCATTTTTAATTTCTCAACCGTTAATTCTTCCGTTAGCTCTTACAAAAGTCAACGTAAAAAAAGAATAACATATTATCTGGTACAGATGTTATGTCTTTTCAAAGTGATATTCCTTTGAATTGTTTGATATTCACACAGCAAATATTAAACGGCGGAGACGGGGTGAAAAATAGTGTTGTTAAAATCAATATTAATTTGTACCTAAACAGGTTGAAATATTTAACTGCCTAACGTGGAATTTATCACTATGAGTTTATGTACAATTCTATATCTACGCGTTCCTCTGCGTTATGTTTTCCGAAAAACATTTTCGAGCATAAATTGCCCTTCCCTTTTTGAGACGTACTTTTGGTATTAACTAGTCTTAAAAATGACTACCTCGTTAAACACCGCGTGCTTGCTAGCTGACCGAGTTTGACTTTGTTCTGATTATTTGGAACGTTGAAGACCTAGCTTAACCGAAATATAATGTTTGTTCAACAATAGAAACCCTTACGTGTATCAATCTCTCAAAATCTCGGAAATTAAGAACATCGTGTTTCTCTCATGATGTAACGTATGCCATTTGTACTTGTGAAACTTTGATTTTGTTTTCGTACAATTGGGATATATATTGAACATAATTAGTTGATGTCTGTTGATCGGTATCGAAGAAGCAGCACTTGTAATTTCATTACGTTGTCGCTGACCATATCCACAACGACAAATTAATTTCCGTAATCCTTATCATTTGTTCATCATTATTTGCGAAATCGAACACAATTCATTCATTAGAATGAGCTCAGAAAATATGATGAAAAATGCCAAGAAAGTGCCAAGCCTACCAAATTAGTAGACTTTCGGCTGTTGCACATTGATTTGGCATCGATTTCAATAATTGTAAAAGTTAATTATATAGATATTTGCATCGTATGTATAAAAATTTTTTGTACTTGAATTTCCATTATTAAAAAAGGTGATTTTGTAATTTTCAGTATTTTTTTCCCAGTCAGCTTATTTTTCTCATAAAAAGTATTTTCTTTCTTTCTTTTGAGTGACCTTGGCCTAAATAAACATCTAGGACATCTAGGTGAAGTTAATTAGGTCCAAAATTTTAATTAGGTGCAAAAGAATAATCAATGTAAACAAACCCTTATAAGGTGTAAAGTTATATGGTGTATCTTCAAAATTCAAGCCAATATCAGTCTAAGTGTATCGGTCTATGTGTTTGATATATTTACAAATATTGAGGATAGATGATATAAAATCTGCACTGGGCACGGAGTGAAGCTTGCTGCGTCATTTTACTTGAGACCACGGCCGATGCAAGTCGGCCGAAACATCAACCCACGCAAGCAATAAAAGGTACCTACTCGCTTTAAAGTTTAAAAGTTAATACATGAAAAACTGTAAGCCATTATTGTGTTGAATAGGCGAAATGGTGTGATGCATTTTTTACACTCAGATTTCTTCTGCCTATCATAATGAATGTATTTTATTATACTATTTTAGCATGAAGTATCACTCTTTCTCAGTAAATACCTACCACTACACAGCCGTGTTAGTTTTCCGTCTATTAATATCATACATTTGTAATATAATACCAGAACGTAAAATAAATTGAAATTATTAAAAAGTAATTAGTTTATTAACGGATATTATCATGGATAATTTTAACAAAACATAATACATTATTATTTACATTAGTTGCACGCACATTGATGAAACATATCATTAACAAGTTAAATTTTAAAAGTTATTTGGTTTATTCGATACAATTACAGCACAAAAGGATCTATTATTATTACTTATTCTAAAATCCAGCATACATATTTAATAGTTTACATCTAATACAATGAAACTTAATAATATAATAGAAAAAAGAACGATGTGGTTTTGGAATATAATATATCAAGTACACAACAATCAACATACATTACTTATTAAATTACACATTATACAAATAAAAGTAAAACTAATAGAGAAGCCGGGTAAAAATTACCTCGAAGTCTTGTCTTGAATATCTCTCGAAGGAAAATAAACCAATCGAAACGGACAATTTGACCTTTGAGACCGAATGAGAAGAGTTCGAATACAAGCTTGTAGTTAGGGCACCGGTTGTACAAAAAGGTTGTATTCGAACTCAATAACAATCGTATAATTTACAAAAGTTTTATTACATATTGTATTTGAAAATATTTTTGTTCTCATGTTTCGATTGTATACTCCGAAGTCCGCATCTCCGAAGGTGAAAACACCGACGACGACTAATTATTTAAAAATTACGCCCTAAGGCGCTATCTTTGTTCTAAGGGGGGAGGTGTTATATCATCAGACTCACCACGTGTTCAGACTCCACGTTGCCTATAATTGTGCATTATTATTAGTTCTCATAACAATTACACTGTTTGTTCTACAATCA
Source organism: Zeuzera pyrina (assembly GCA_907165235.1). Taxonomy (NCBI): domain Eukaryota; kingdom Metazoa; phylum Arthropoda; class Insecta; order Lepidoptera; family Cossidae; genus Zeuzera; species Zeuzera pyrina. Next base: position 19,214,527 of record OU015638.1, on the reverse strand, counting down.
ACTTAGTGTATTAACATTAAGTCTTATTAAAGTATATACTTAGTCTTAACAATTATTTCGATTATCGCGATTCCTTACATCAAATTCAAATTCCTATTTCTAAATCAAGTTTCTAACCCTAAATCATTACCTAGGTATGCGATAGTACTATATTTATATATCCAAAATAATGGCTAAAAGCAAACCTAACTTATATCCTAACATTACGGACAGACTAGACCATACAGAAACAATACCCAAAAAATCAGTATTCTATCACAATTGATAACTTCCTTTGACACAAACCAACATGATTAAGTATATAGATTTGCAAGATCTTGCGATTCAGGTCTTTTGTTAGATGCAGAAAACAAGAGGCCGATTCTATTAACTTATGCACTTAATAGAATTATCAGGGTACGCGCATCCGATGTTCACAGTAGACGATAAGCTTGCTAGAATGAACTTAAAGATTTTTTAATAGCAAGGTTCTCTAATGTCAAAACTATATCTCATTTACATCTTGAGTTACAATCTATGTTCCAAAAGCCTAACGAATCCCTCACGGAATACTATCATAAAGTGCACTTATGTAGGAGTACAATAATAGAAAAACTAAACACAGAAATCGTAGACCTAACTTTAAAAGGTAGGATAGTTACCACCAAAGAAACGGCCATACGCGTTTTCGTAAACGGTTTCAATATGGACATAAGAAGTATGCTAGAAACAAGAGAATTCAAAATCCTCTCAGAAGGCGCTCGATTGGCTATAGAGGAAGACAACATTCGAGCTGTAAACAATGCCAGACAAGCATGATTCAAAAACTATAATCCTAGATGCTCCGTAACTATAAAGAATCCTTATGTACAAAGGTCAATTCCTCAGTAGTCGCGACCACTGATGTTGCCTCCAACAAGTAGTAACCTCACTTACCAGGCTAAATTCTATGTTTATTGCAAAAATGCGGTACATCTTATTTCGGAGTGCTGAAAAAGGACTTACAATAATTCTAGGAGTAATCATAGAAACTCTACACAACGAGATTTACCTGCATTCTCAATTACATTAGAAAAAGTTAAAACACTTAACGATACTGATTTATTAGTCTCAGATGAAATCCAAAATATCATATTCGGCTGTTCAAGACCCACCACTCATTTTGACCCATTAAACTCTGAAAGCTATTTCAAAACACTCCTTAATTTTCTATAAAATCATGAATAAGAAATGCTCCACGTAGCAGATCTGAGAAACGACCTTACTTGCAGGCTTAAAGGTTGAACGATTACATATCACAGCCTACCTAGCTGACACATGCGACTGTAAAATCATAATGTGCGAAAGCGGGAAACGCACATCGTTAAAACATTCCATGATGACCAGAATATTTTTGGAAAGGAATGAGCGATAGCTGTAAAGACTATATAGAAAATTGTGTTATTTGTCAACAATAAGATTTAAAGGAAAACTTATAAAGCACCTATTGTAATAACTTCCTCTTTAATCGAACCATTCGAACGAGTAACAATCGATTTAGTTTCATATTTTGAATCCAACAAACAACGAATCCAACAAACACATTTTAACGCTACAAGAGGACCTCACTCGAGGCACGAAATTCGTAAACAGTGTTATAAAGCACGTATGAAAATTTTCGGCTCCTATCATACTGTAAGCACTGCTTACCATCCCCAAACGAATGGAGCTTTGAAACGATTTCATGCAACACTCCGTGCCCATATCAGGATGAATCACAAACGCTACCATTCTAATTGGGACCAAATAATACCATTCGCAATTATATGTTACGTAATAATACATCCGTCAATCAGTCCACCGGATTTACACCGCTCGAACTGCATTTCGGTTGTAAGCCTCGTTTGCTTTACACTTTCAAGGAAAGTAATGAGTAGACAACGCACGACTACCTACGAGACTTAAACGAAAGATTGAAAACCTCGCGTGATATAACCCGCCGCGATCTAGAAACAATGAAGGAAAAGCTAAAGAACGAGACGACAGTAATATCAAAAATATCGCAGAATTCAAGTTAGGTGACAAAGCCATGTTAAAGATACCAAACCCAAATAAATTAGACAGTAAATAAAACAGCTCACATACCGTTATTAGGGTACGATTCAATGAGAATTACGTTACTCAAAAATCCGGACGCAGTCAATGGTTGCACGCTAATCGCCTAAGACCGATACTCGAGTCCACTAGAGAAACATAATATTCCACTTCAATGCTAATCAGTAATTTAATATGAAAGTAAATTAGTAACTTCCATTCTTGTTCCGTTTCAGGCACCAAATTAACGGCACGCATTATCCCTTCTCAATCTAATATTCCCCGTAACCATAATTATAAATACGGCGAAATAATAAATAACCCACGTATTAGTGTCATTGTTTGCTCTGTACTAAAATTAATACTCTAGTTCTAACTTACAAGATCTAAATTATAGCTAAGAACTATTTAAAAATAATTCTAATAATAATTGGAAGTCGTGATTCTCTTTATCTTGTTAATCCTTTCAGGTACTCCCCAATAACTATTGCACGGGGTATTCTTACACACCCCTTCTATCAGACTCAGGCCTGTATTTAGAGTAAAACGACGACATATTCATATACAAAAATACAAGAAAAGTAATATTTTTAAAAAGCTAGAACTCATACTTCTATCCAGAGATTCATTAAAACGATTGACTAATAAATTCAATCTCCTACCTTCAAACAATAAAACCATACCAGCAGATGAAACCACTGCATTCTTTATACACCTTAACATAGACAATACCGATATCAGACTCTGAATTCAATTTTTATACGACCAATAGATGTTTTAAACGCTGACTAATTGACGGACTAGATTGATAGGTATCCCAAATGTTAAAGATGTGAAATATTATAATGAATGCATCGAACTTTTATAAAAATAAGAATTAAGTATTAACGAAATATTAAAACAACTACAAATAACCTCATCCACTATTTCGAATTTTAATGAGACATTATTAAAAATATCATATGATGAACACGTCATGAATGAAAACCTAGATAGGATAAGCTCATATCTCAACAAAACAAATAAAATCATTTTCGATGTAATGGAAGATGTTTCCACTACTTGCATTCAAATATTAGAATTGGTTATGACATTAGAGAGAGAATTAGACGAAATCAGCGAGTATCTTGTTTATTAAATCGGGCGCCATTCATCCTTCAGTAACTTCCACAACGAGGTAGTACTAAGAGTTATTATTATCCTTCTCTTCTATAGGTAAAAACTTAGTAGCTTCCATAAATATAAATAATATACATCAAATGCTGGAATCCCCGTCTATAACATCTTACATATTATATATGAATAGAATTATGTATATACTAGAATTCCGTCTTATTAGAAATCAAAAATTCAACACTTACCGTATCTATTCTGTACCCATAAAAAAATCTAAATCCTTTCTCTATACCATCACACTCCTTGAGAAAACACACCTTGCCATAAGCGGCACACACCAGCAATATGTCGTGACCACCGACCTTACGAACGCAAGATATACGCCCCAGGAAAAAAGAGTATGCAGAGTTCTGCCTATATACAACTACAATTCAAGGTCCATCTGCGAAATGGCTGTTCTCCTCAGTACAAATAAGAAAGATCCCCAAATCTGTGAAATTACAACACTTTCAGCTCACAGAAATACTTTCCAACCATTGAAAGGAAATATATGAATTTTCATGTTGGACAAAAAAACATCGTGCGCGCGACTCGAATGTATCGGACACACATCGCATCACGAGATCCAAGGAACTGGCGTAGTAAGTCTTAATCCTAACTGTATGCTGTTCACGAGCTTCACAACTTTGACCGCCTTAAAAGAAATAACAATGAACTTAAGTCATCCAATTATAGCAGTCAACATCACCGAAAAGTGCATCGAAGAAACAGATACACCAAAACCTCCCGAGTTAATCAACATTAAACTAAACAATATCGAATTCGATTCCCTGAAATCTTTAAAAGCGAAGTAAAGAAACAGACGGATAAACTAGAAGAAAATAAGGCATCATTCCTACAAAATCGAGTTTACTATCAATTCATTCGAGTACACTATCATTTACGAGCTACATAATAGGAATACTGATGATATCCTTGGCGAACACTAAGAAGTCGACGCCGTCCTATTATACATCGTGAAGGCTGCATCCAGGTGTTCAACAACTGGTTTAGTAACACTAGAAGAAATCAAAGAATCGCAACGAAGGTGCCCTTAAGGTGTCTAGACATGAATCGGACAACATCGTGCTTCTCCGAAGACGAAGACACCGACGCCGACACATCATTTCAAAAATCACACCCTTAGCCTCAGGCGATATCTTTGTTCTAAGGGGGGAGGTGTTATATCATCAAACTCACCACGTTGCCTATAATTATGCATTACAATTAGTTCTCATAATAATAAATTACACTGTTTGTTCTACAATCAACTTCATGTATTAACTATTAAGTCTTATTGTATTACTTAGTCATAACAATTATTTATTGTTTTCGACCATTTAGTTATAGATAATAATTGTTGACACAAATAATCAACTTTCATTAACAAAGCCAATTGTCATTTAGTTCTCACCACAAACTGTAAGCTCTTACTTATAATTATACCTAAAATGATAAGTAACATTTAAATATGTAAGTTAATATTGTAATTCCCCTTCCAAAAACGACGCCCTTAAATAACACTATCAAGGGTGTTCTCGGTTAGTTGTATGACAGATGTCGAATTCATAAATTCTATTTGTATTAGTTTAAGTCTTGAAATAAAATTTTTTTTTGACATAAATTGTCACTCGCAATATAACACAGATAACTTTTTTAGAGTGAGAGTGGGATAAGCGATATTCCTTCGACAATAAACTCAAAGAAATTACAGTTATGTCACCTTATTTACAAGTATTCTTAAAATTTTATAACTTATTTTTATTTACAATATGTAGTAAGTGATTTCTATTACAGAAGAAAATTTATCATATGTATTTAGTTAAAATATTTAAAATAGTTTTTTTTTAAATGCGTGCCACCGAGTAACACTGTTTCCGTATTCTATTTAATCCTCATATCCCTTTCATTTCTGAGATTTAATTTAAAGGAGTTAATGCCAAAAAAAAAGTCACCGCAGTACATCCGCCATATTGAATTTATCACATCATCTATTCTGCATTACCCACAGGATTATTTGATTTGTACTGACAATTGAAGTACGCTACCGTTCTTTATTTGGTTTTGCTGTAGTAAACTAATGAATAGGAGTATCTAATAACTTTTCGTGATTAATCAAATAATCAGACAAAGGCGTGGATAAAGGTACCAGTATTTTAGCACGACGTGCACTTTTGGTCTTTGATAAACCTTACTAAACGTATTTACGCAGTCATTGCATTTGGCGCTTGTCGGACCAGTTCTCGCTGATCAGCGTAGTGGCTACCTCACTTATATCCACCCCGTACCCACGAGCTATACCATGTACGGGCATACTGAGTTGGGAGTCGTATAGTACCCTCCTCATCGTCTCCCGTTTGTCGACCGTTCCCAAATCGTCGAGTACAATCCTTCTCAAACAGAATCGTAAACAGTCTTCTTTTAAACCTTCATTCCAATCAATCTCATACGCAGTTTTTAATCACGTGACACACCTGCTGCCATTTTTTCACCCACGTCGTCCGGATCATTTCTAATAAGAGCGTAGACATCTTATCGATTACATTGTCTATTTCGGAATCTATATCTAAGTTTAATTTCAACAAATGCTCGTAATGCTTACGGGGAACTTTATAATGTATGTACACGAGTTCCGCATACAGCTCTGGCAGCTTGGACATCAGCCACATGTGTCTAATGGACGAGAGTATCGCTTTGTCTTCCAGTCTTGCCGGAGCAATTGTATTTCTGAAATATAAATAAAACGACTATTACTCTACTACGATAATAACTACCTCCAGTTTCACTGTCAACGCAACTAATGAAATGAGAAAATATTCCTTCACATCCATAAAGCCAAGTTTCAAAATTCATTTTCTAAATTAACATAAGAAGCATTAATATCACCACTCATATCATCGGGGGGTTGTTAGGTATGGGTGTCTACTACTTATAGACAAAATGCTATATTAGGAAATGTTATTTGTATGTTATGATATTTTTGTTGCTTTTTTCATTTATTAACATAAGGTAATAGTATTTATAGTTCACTAATAGTCGTTGTAATATTGCAGCGCTCTAACGAGGCTCATGTATTGCACCGATTATGATGTATTGTACTTACTATAATTTTTACGCCTAATAAAATATGTAATCAGTAATTATAAAAATAAACTAACTATACAGTTGCTGTATTTGTTCATATTGTGTTTAATCGATGTAGAATCGGTAATTTATCATTGTTTACGTTTTGTATATATTTATAACAGACATATATATTTAAGTGTTACATATACATATATTTAAGCTCTAATGAATGTATACATATTTGTACACATATAGATGACTATATGTATTTTCAGCTGTATGCCACCGAAATAATTTTTCATAATTATAGATCTTAAGACTATTGCGAAAAATTATATGACACCTAACCATACAAGCACTAGGCTTGAACTACAGGCACCACACAAACTGGGCGAGTTCGCAGTGACGCCCGACTATACTACGAGTTTCGCTTTTAAACAAAGCATCTTTGTACCAAACTGGTACAGTTGAGCCAAGTACCGCGAGTATGCATTTTCCTAAAGATCTCTCGTTGAGAAGTGAATCAGGGGGCCTAGACAAGCGGCTCAAATGTCTAGAATGACAAATACTACGTGATCTAATAACGTATTTTCAATTGGTAGTCGAACGTTATTAACTTTCTATTAAATCAAATGAAAAGTTAAGTCGTGTGAAAACCGCCGTACAGAACGTAGCCCAATGACAATTTTGGTGAACAATAACACCAGCAAGCGTTTCGATTTGACGAAGCGTTTACCACTGGTATAGCCGCCAAGGTATCGATTAATACATTTGAGTTGTGGCGGAAAATATCTAAAATATAGTACAACAATTACAACATATAATGTACAAAAATTATTACTTATAGTACGTACTTACGTATATAATATGTACAACGAATTCCTGCAAATTAAATGAGTTCAATTTATATTGTATACAGTTACTACCTATTAAAATATTTTTCTTTGGCCTATTAGTTTACAATGAAAGAACTTTTCCTGTACCATTACTCCATACTAATATTATAATGAGAGAGTGGATTTTTAACTTTGTATTATATGTGGAGGCAATAACAGATACGGGACCACTGCCCCTGTTTGAAAAATTTTTTCACCAAAAGGTATATTATTCCAGACGGACATAGGCTTTAAGCTATACACTTATTATATATTGGTCGAAGTCAAAACGTGCCTTCATTAATGACAGTCGAAGGTTGTGGCGAATATTTGGTAATTGTTCGTTACTTATCTTGAATATTCGACATTTAAATGTGCCATCGAATCAAGAACAGTGTTACACGTTCCCACTGGTAACTGACTACACCGTGAAGTGATATAAAAGAACTACTTACAACGAGAATTACGTGAACGAAGAACTATTGTTGACTACGTATCAGTGAAGCAAAATACTACAAATACTGATTGTTATTAACACTAAACACATGTGATTGGAAATTACCTACATACATACATATGTACTGGTCATCGTATTAATAATTTTAATTAAATGTCATTACAAAAGTGTAGAAATCTGTTTTCGCTCCTGCACTTACCAGTGACTTTTTAATTTCCGATGCTTAATTTTTTAACTTTAATTAAACAATACAAATAAGATAATACTCGGTCACAAAAATCAATTCACAGAAATTCTTAACCACGCCAATAAACAAAATTACATTCACTAGACAAGTCTACACTGGTCACTGCACTAGTCTGGATTGGATGACTAACGGTAGGTACTGGACTGCAAAAGAAGCGAATTGCCCGTCTCTTAATGTACCGCCCCCAGAACTACTGCCTTACGCTGTTGCCATTACAGATAAAAGAGGTTAGGCAAAGGTGTCGATTTCACAAAAGAATCGATAATTTTCATTCGACATCGAGTACTTTTATAATCGATACTTTTAGTCCGATACTTTACGGGGTATCGATGTTTGTACACGATACATTAATACTTCAGTTTTGAGTCATCGATAACAACTCCAGTAAGGATTTTAAATCTCTAGTCCATATTTCGTCTTAGTGTATTTTTAACCGATTCCAGAAAAGTCATCTTTATTGAAGTTATTGAAGTCAGTGCCAAATCAATGTGCTACAACAGAAAGTCTATTAGTATAATAGACTTGGCATCGACTTCAGTAACTGTCAAATTTAATACATGGGTATCTGTATCGTATTTATAAAGTTATTTTTGTACTTTAGTTTTGATTAGTAAAGGATAGTTATTGCATACTTTCAGTGTTCTTTTTGTAAGTCGGTTTAAATTTTTTTTGGTTCATATCTATGAAGACAGATGTCGCTGCAAAATCGTCCATCAAAGTTTTAAGGAAAATTTATAAAAAGTAAAATGTCATGTCTGATATAACTAATTCCTTGTAATTTTTCCATTTTTTAGATTTGATTTACGAAATCGTAAAGTGAAAATATCGATTAAAAATGAGGTACACCTGTATCTCATTTTTATGTTCTTACGTAAATTGTGTAGTGAATAATCACGAGTGAAATTACTTGTGGGTGCGTTCTTATTGTTATTTCAAAAACATAGTAAGTAAAAAAATCTACACAAATATGAACGGGACTTGCCGAATACAGTCTCTACACTTTCGTTTTTGGCAAGTTTTGGTGAGTTTTTTCGAGAATGCTGAGCGGGCTTATTGTAAAAATGAAGAAAGGAATACGTAAATAATTCGGGCACGTTTAGAGAATGAGTGATGAACGACAGAAGAAAGAAGAAGAAAGTACTTAAAGTGAAAGTGAGCGGTAGTAAAGCCAAAGAAGACAACTTAACTTGGACAAAGGTACAAGGACATTAATCTTTGAAATTTTATATCTCCATCTTCTCTCTCTACCCTGTTCAGGATATAACGTGAAGTATAGAATATGCGTGTTATTAAACTGATATGCATGCCTTCTAAACTGAGTGTTCGGGTGTCTTTTGGGAACGAACTGTTCCAAGTTATCTTGCATAGACTAAGTGTTACTGGGCACAGTAACCCACAGTACAAGCCTAGCGTTTAATTTTTAGCTCTAAAATAATTATTTATTTGATTACAAAGGAAGATAGAGTCATATTTAATTGCTCTAATGCAAATACTGCTAATTCAAATAGATAATTTTTTGTATTCCGCACAAAGACGCAACTGAAACTTAGTTTCTTCTCTATTTTAGTACATTTTTAAATACTCTTGACGAAATTGATAATATGCGTGCGTGATCTCTACATTCGTTCAAAGTTTATTTACCTATTATTGTACATTTGTACATAAATGTATTTAAAGCATTAGACAGGCGCGTATGAACAATAATGATATATATTTTAATATTATAATATGTTAAAAGCTCCATCACAGTATAATATTTATTCATGTTTTTATGCTTATCTGTTAATGACAGCCGCTAAATGCGATTTCGACTTGAAGCTTCTATCGTCAAATACAGGGTGCACTTTGTATTGATCTGTAAGTTAAACTTGATATACAGCTTGACCCCTCAATTCTATGCGAGTTCATACTAATAAGGGGTCATAATATCTGGTTATAAAACTAAGACTACAATTTTTATTTTGCTTCCTATTATTTATTTATAGTGTCCTATTGTTATTATTTATTTTTCATGGTTGTAAATTTTCCTGACAATATAGTTTTCGGGTGTCTAATACTAAATATTAATAACTGTGTTTGTATTAACTTCGTCGAAAGCGCTTGTTGAAAAGGAACGTAGAGATATAGTGTTAGAATTGATCGCGCTTTCGAATAGATGGCGATGTTTCATGCGTCTCTACATCACGCTGTCAAGATGTTTCATGAAGCGGTGAGGATGGGGCGGCGTCTGTGTGAAATCATACTTACCTGGCGTAGGGGTTACCGTGATCAAGAAGGCGGTTCCCCCAGGGCGAGGCCTTCCCATTGCACTGCGGTTGGGTTGACCCCTGCGATTACCCCTAATGTGGGTAACTCGGACGCGTAATTTTTGGTAGTGGGGACTGCGTACGCGCTGTCCCCCCCTAATAAAACATAACATAACATAAGCAAATTAAATCTGCTATGTAAAAAAACTACAGACAGCATAATATTTCTTATTTCCATTATTCAGTCTTATAATTTTAATATTGTTTATAATAATTATACACAGCAATGACATAAAAATGAAAATGAAATGCAATAATACAATAATTATAGATTTAACCAAAACTGTTACCGACCAAACCAAACCAAATGTTAAAACGAGCAATGTATATATTTTTATATTCGTGATTCTGAACGTTCATTTTTAACCTTGTAAAAAAGGAGGAGGTTCTCAATTCAACTGTGTGTTTTTTTTATGTTTGTTACCTCATACCTCCCGTCTTTTATTAACCGATTTTAAAAAATTTTTTCGTTTGGTAGGTAATACTTTAGAGTCCCATTTAAATTTCATCGGTATCGGAGTTTGGAATTTGAAGATACACCAAATAACACGACCTGGTTATAAACTTTATTCATATTGATGATTCTATTGTACATCGTTGCGCTCCGGAATTAGAAAGAAGTTAATTGTAGACCTGCCCTAGATATTTATTTAGGTCAAGATCACTCAAGAGGGAGAAATAAAAAAAAATTATGAAAAAAAATTAAACCGCTTTCAAAAAAAACCCTTGAAAAGTACAAAATAACTATCCTTTACTAATCGAAACTTAAGCACAATTAAAATAATTTTATAAATACGATACACATACCTATATAATTAAATTTGATAGTTACTGAAGTCGGCGCCAATCTTACCATACTAATAGACTTTCCGTTGTTGCTCATTGATTTGGCACCGACTTCAATAACTGTCACATTTAATTATATAGGTATGTGTATCGTATTTATAAAGTTATTTTAATTTGCTTGTGGCTTGGCGCTCTGTCCTCTCTGACTACCCCGTTAGGGATACGGTGTGAAGATATGTTATGTTTTTTATGTTTTACAAGACTTGCAAGGAAAATGTAAAGTACATTAAAGGAATACCGACAACAAGTACAGTAAAAGAATACAATTCCTCCAAATACAACCATTTACATAAAATGAGCACAGAAATTAGAATGAGATAAAAGGTACCCATTCTTTAAAAATAAAAGAATTGGTAACTCGACATCTTAGTGATGTGAAATCCTTATTGTAAAGTAGTGTTCGATGAATCAATAACTCAAAATAATAAAGTATCACTATATCGAGTACAAACTGATGATATCTACACCGATCTATTACAGAACTGTATCGTAAAGAATGTCAATAATATCATGAAATCGATGCTATTAATTAACAAATACCTACCTATTATTACTAAAATGGCGACAGCGTTAGGGCTGTGATTAGCTAATAGACAGTTTAATTTATTTAACAATATAATTATCTAATCTGTGAGTCTGTGACTATACATATATGCCGCCACAGAGTGCCTTTCTACATATTACCCACTGAAATTGCGCTTCTCCCGGAGTCCAGTTCATACCACAGTACGAGTGTAGTACCAGAGTAATTGTGCAGTCCAGTGATTAATTCGATCGCTTTCGAAACGTAGTATCACAGGTAAGAGTTTCGTGATTTTTTACTTTTCTAAATGATTTAAAGGTGTATTGTACTAAGCATACGTATATATTGCATTATAATTTATTATTACTCGATCGGTTTCTGAAAGTAACCTACTAGTCGAGATTTCGAGAAACCGTCGGGCTGGCAGCTTCCTACGCCAGCCAATCAGCTTAGTTATTCGAAGAGGTAATGCTGCCAGTCTGCTAGGCACCTCGCTAAGCAACGACAATTTTTTAAGCGGCGGCTTTGAGGAATTTTATTACATATTTAAAGTTATATCTAGTTTTAAATTTGAAAATGTTAGTGTAATTATATAAATGTGTAACGATCGTATTATATTCACTTTTCAGATAATAAGGAATAGAAAACATTATGACTTCTCCAATAAGTTTGGAAGACATGGCGCTATACTCATCCGTAGGCCATATGTGGGTATCGTCCAAACTGTGCGAGGTGTTCGCGGTCCTCGTGCACACGCGCTTGCACGATGGGCGTAAACATCTGGAGCGTCAACGAAAATTGCTGAAAAATATAATAAATAATATCGCTTTTGAAATGAGCAACGTCCTCGACACGAAGAGAAACATCCTACCGACAATTGTATTTGCAAAATGGAAGAGTAAGTTGATAGAGGTGGTTAAAATATGTGAATGGTTCGCGTACGAAATTGGATTAGAGAAACGTATAACAGCAAGTTGTTTGGTATTCTGCTTAAGGAGAATCAAAATCACCAGTTCAGGGATGGTAGACAATCATGAGACCGTAAGGAGAATACTCTATGACTCAAAATTAAAAATGCCGCTGTACGATATGGCTCATGAATATGAGGTGGACGTCGGGAAGATAGCTAGTATCCTGATGGACAAGAATCCGACTGACAAACATGAAATAATACATCGGTTACTTAAATTCGCATTCCATAAACCACTGCGACCTGAAGAAATAATACAATTAAGATTTAGGCTTTGGCAACATTTAGACAGGGATAAATGGCGTTTCATACAGATATATCGTACGCTTGGCACTTCTTCTTATATGCCTGAATTGTTAGAAACGCGTCGTGAGGATATGTTCATTTGTATATCATCATTTTATTAAAATATCTAGTATACTTAATTTTATCTTGTGTATAATTTGAATGAATGAATTAATTCACCATAATTATGAACTAACGAGTTCGTAACCATGTTGAAAAAATAGTCTTTCTATATTTCGTTTTATATAAAACTGGAAAAAATGTATTAACAAGCTCATAGTTACCTCCGCTTCAAACGTATAGGTACTTATTTGTCAAAAGCCACTACTAACAGTGTACAACATTGTGTATTTCATGTGCTTAATAACACAACGGTTACTGTATATTTAAACAGCCAATGCTGTCTACACCCTTCTGTTTCGTGTTCATTGTAAATAATACATTTTATTTGTTACAATGCAGTGAAATATCACATAATATTTCAGTTTCATCATGAGTAAAGTTTGTGAAATACTCAAGATATTTATAAAATAAATAATGAATTTCATTTCTTTATAATCATGGATAGTTTCGTTAATACTTTCAAATAAACAAGCATTGGGCTTCGTCTCGCAGATTTTAAATATAATACCTCTGCAGTTACCTGCATTGACAATTTATCTTCTTCTTTTATTTTGCAAATATAAGAATGGGAATACAAATAACTGGAGTTTTTGTAAAGACTTCCTTTTATTATTACCTGGACAGTCGTAAACTTTTAAAGTAAAATAACGGTACATATTGTTACAAAACTTCGTCACAATGTAGTGTACGTACCTAAGGTTTCCTGAGCCTAAAACCAATTAAATACTTATAAAAAATCAAAGTTGTAAAAGAGAACTGGTTAGGAAAGAATTCTGAATGTTTGCTCTCTCTAAATGTGTATTTATTTCATTTTAACGTTGTTGTCGCTTGTTAAAAATGATAGGACGTTTTTGCTGTGTTCTTGTAGCGCTCGTTTTATCCCGAACACGTGGTAGATTTCATGGTCAAGATGCCTTCGGAATGAATTCAATTTTTCTAACATGAAAAGTTTATAAACAAAATTGACCGTTTTATAGTTTTAAAGTTCCTAAAAGCCTGAAGGAAAACTGAACCGAATAGCATGCATCAACCGCACGAGGAGAAAGATGAGATGAGAAATCTCTGGAGACAAAATGGAACGAGAACTTTTCAACTTTTTTATACGTGATTATTTTTCTGCGCTCAGTTCTGGGACAAGATAAAAAAAAATCATTATTCCGGAATCCCACTACTAATTTAACAAAAAGCAAATGAGTCATATGAAAATAAGTGCATCCTGGATACATTTCCAAAGTTGGCGGCCACAAGCAATCGAGAACGTATACTGACATCTGACTTGGGTAATTAATTGGAGAATTCAGAATAATATCATCTTGATTGCAATTTTTGTTAAATACGGATATAATTCTAAACGCTTCAAGCTTTTTGCGCTTTTTAAACTTTTACAATATTGCTCTCTTTAATAATCATGACAAATGTTGTTCAGTAGTATTTCTGTAATTCCTATTGGGTTATTACAGGTAAAGAAAAACATACAATATCGTATTGTCGTATAACGCCTACGTTAATTAAGGGTCTACGATGCGCAGCGCCGGAGTCCCCGTTGCACTCTTCGCCCTCCACTGACCATTTCACCACCACAACTCAAACTTCAATGATTATTATTCTACATCATATATTGCCCCTTGTGTAAAGCACATTTTTGAAATTTCAAACAGCCTTCTTAAGCAGTATTTTTGTTTAAGTATCAACGAAGGGATAGGATCATAATATATAACAAAGTACTTTTAAAGGTGATGGGATTTGTACGTATGTAACCGACTGTAATGAAACAAAAAGCCGTAGAATACACGTTGACTAGAGCGCGAATTCATGAAAATCTCAAATGGTAACCAGCATTAAGGGATCAACGAGAAACGACACAGTTTATCAGAGTACCGAATCAAACGAATCGATACCAGTAACAGTATAAAAACGAATGTAATTGTAGCGTTAACTATCGCGTACTTTTTGCAGATTATTACGCTCGGAAAATAAGTATTTACCACATAAATACAACTAAAGCTTTAAAAATTATTATATGTTGATTAAAACGGAGTGCTAAGGTTAATAATTATGGTGCATTTATCTGAAGAAAAATATCAAGTACCTACATTATAAGAAATACGAAACTTTGTTAAATAATCATTTAGTTTCATAAAATGGGCACACCACCTTTCACGACAATAAACGTAATCGAGGATTCCTTTTAGTAGAAATGTGAAATCCTTGCAGCAGTTGTGATCGTATTACTCTCTATAATGATAAATGAAGTGTCGCTGAATTGAGTATAAATAAACTGTAAAAGCATTGGCACCCGGTATAGTATCGGAACAAAAGTATCGATTACCAAATTACTTAGTATAGAGTGAAAATATCGATGGCATTGTGGAAACGATACTTTCGCCTCATCCCTGTTATCTCCAGAGACAATATTATTAGGAGGCGGTGGGAGCGGTACACTAATATACGATGAGTTAACCGAGTCTCTCGCAATCCAGTACAACCTGTGTATAGCATAGTCCTCTGCAGAGCAAAATTCAGTATAAAACAGTACAATACAGTGCAGTGAAATACAGTTTTGCTTGAGTGCTTTCAAAGCGTATTCGACTAACATCACAGGTAAGGGTTTACAATCTTTTTACTTTTGTAAATGAGTATAAGGTATAAGAATTATATAAAGCAAATATATATTATTATAATTAATATTATGTACCTTAATTAAAATTATGTGTATTGTATGCATAAATATTTTTATTTCTTATTGTACATTTTTCTGATAAATGAGAAATGTTATTTACTTAGTAATACATTTTATTTTATATGTCTATAAAAATCATAAGAGATCGAATAACTTTAAACTCGTATTTGTCTCGTTGTCAATAAAAAGCAGTATTCCTAATATTTTTCTAAGTACAGAGACTCGGCTGGCAAATTTTTTGTTTACGTAAACTCTAATCGAGAACGATTTCGTGGTATTTCTCCCAAAATAATCTGTTAAACTCTACAGTAAATTGTAGTAAAATATTGTTCAGGTTTCTTTTCTGCCGTAATTATGTGATAAATAAATAAAATAAATAAACAAAACACATTTTCGCCTACGTATGCGAGTGCTTTTGACATTTCCGTCGACTAACACTGACTAATCTATGTATAATGTACAAATCGAATGTTTGATACAATCGCTATGTTCCTCTCGACTGAGGCTCGGGGACCACAACTGGCTCACTTTCAATTCGACGCTCGTGCAGTGAACAGCGCAGCGCATTAACTTTGTAACGTTTGTCTAAATGAAACACGGCCGTGCGTACAACAGTTTATTACGTACTGACTTATGCATAAATATACCCTCACCTTAATGATATAATATAATAATATAATTGATACACAGATACCTACAACTCATTATCCTCCCCTATCCTAACTACATGTAATAAGTTGGTATGCCACAAAGTTTAGTTTATTCATTTAATATTTAGGTATATCAATTACAAAAATAATCTTACAGTATACAGTATACAAGCTTAATTCTATAGTTAACACATCTATAATAATCATTTAATATCTATACCATAACGCAAGACTGGTTTACGTTGGCGCTTAGCTTCGGTAACAGAGGGCCTCTCATTGGTACTAAAGTTTTTATTTTTTATTTTTTTTATTTATTCTTTTCAACATTAGGGACATTGTAGAACACTTAGTTTCGTCATAAATCACAATGTTACATTACAATACAAATTTTCTTAACTAAAGTAATAACTAATTAAATAATAGTAATAATGCTTGTTTTAAAAGAAATATTATGTAAACACATAAATAGGTACATCATTCCCATGCATTTTTGTCATTTAAATAATCCTTTACGTTATAATACGATTTTGATAACAGTTTATGTTTAATAATTTTTTTAAATTTGGTAATAGATAAATCCAGCTTGTCTTCAGGGAGTTTATTGTAAAAACGTATACAATTACCCATAAAAGAATTACCGACTTTATGGAGTCTAGTCGTAGGTGCAACCAGTTTATTTTTATTTCTAGTGCTGAAATTGTGTACATCACTATTTTTCTTAAATTTATTAATATTTTTATGAACATACATTAAATTTTCAAATATGTACTGATTATAGACTGTCATTATTTTAACATCTCTAAACTTATCTCTTAGAGAGTCTTTTGGACCCATATTGTAAATCGCACGAACGGCTCTCTTCTGCAGAACAAAAATAGTGTCAATGCCGACTGCATTACCCCATAATAGAATCCCGTATGACATAACGCTATGAAAGTAACTAAAGTAGACCAATCTAGCTGTATCTACGTCTGTCAACTGTCTAATCTTTCTAACCGCAAATGCTGCAGAAGAGAGCTTACCCGACAAGTCATTGATATGAGGTCCCCACTGCAGTTTGGCATCTAAAGTTAATCCCAAAAATGCGGTAGTGTTTACTAGATCCAATTTCTGGTTATCAAGCTGTATATTGTTTTTAACATGCTTAACATTAGGTAATGTAAATTTAATGCATTTAGTCTTCCTTTCATTGAGCAGCAAATTATTAACATTAAACCACCGTAATGCCTTAGAGATAGCGTCGTTTATATCATTGCAAACATGTTGTTGCCTATTTATCTTGAAAATAAGTGATGTGTCGTCAGCAAACAGTACTATTCCATGATTATTTTTGACAAGATAGGGTAGATCATTAATATAGACTAAGAATAAGAAAGGCCCCAATATTGAGCCTTGTGGAACCCCCATTTTCACAATAGACCCGGAAGAAAGCTCGCCATTCACGTCTACCCGTTGAACTCGGTCTTTTAAGTAA
Organism: Zeuzera pyrina; assembly: GCA_907165235.1. Taxonomy (NCBI): domain Eukaryota; kingdom Metazoa; phylum Arthropoda; class Insecta; order Lepidoptera; family Cossidae; genus Zeuzera; species Zeuzera pyrina. Next base: position 19,196,818 of record OU015638.1, on the reverse strand, counting down.
GAATTAATAAGATCTAAAGCTATATTCCCAAGTCCATAATGGTTCAATTTCTCGACTAACGTTTCATGCAGTACACAATCGAATGCTTTTGTTAAATCACAAAAAATGCCAATAGCATCACAGGACACCTCCCAGGCTTCAAATATATCTTTCATTAACTCGACACCAGCATCGGTTGTTGAGCGCCCCCGTGTGAAGCCAAATTGTTTACAATGTAATAATTTATTACTACAAAAATGATACATTAGTTGATTCAGAATAAGTCTTTCAAAAATTTTACTAAATATGGGTAGAACTGATATTGGTCTATAATTGTTGCAGTCAGATGTGCTACCCGACTTATATAATGGAGTTATTTTGCTAATTTTCATCAAATCAGGAAATATCCCGTAGTCAATGCATCTATTAAATATCACCACCAAATATGGTGCAACAATATCTATCAATGATCTAACAACGACAACCGAAATGCCCCAAAGGTCATTGGTTCTTTTTACATTTATCGCTTTAAAGGTTTTAATAATTTCGTGTGTACTGACATGTCTGAATTGAAACTTAACATTGCATGCCGGTACATTATCTTTTAAAAGAGATATAGCGGCGGCAGGTGAAGAATTCAGGGATTTAGTTAAGGAAACAGGATTTTCAGTAAAAAAAGTTTCAAAAGCTGTTGCAATTTCCGAATCTGTCGTTATGATTTTGTTGTTAATATTTAATTTAAAATTATTTTTTTGTGGTTTCATTCTTTCTGTTTCTTCATTTATGATTTTCCACGTCGCTTTGATTTTATTGCAGCTATTTTTTATTTTATAACTAAGGTGATTTGATTTTGAATTTTTACAATCATGTTTAAACTTTTATCTCTTGTTAAATAATAATTTCTACTAAACTTGTTAATATCAATTACATGAGTATTTTTATTGTTACTCGATAAATTGTGCAAAGTCTTATTTAATTTATATCTTAAATTATTTTCTTCTTCCGCTGACAAACTGTTAGTATAAGGGAATGTGAACAGTATAATATTCTTTACATTCATAGAATATAATGTGTCAAAGTATCGTAACAATTCTTTTTTGTTTAAATTGCCTCTATTTCCTAGAAATAATATCAGAGTTGAGTTGCAACCGACATTTGTATTATTAATATTTTTCATAATCTCAGAAAAGGATGCATTGGGCATACAATTATTTAATACTGATCGTCCTAGGTGATAATTCAGCAGTGGTCCCATGCCCTTTCCTATTTCATCGCAGAACATCACTACACTGTTATTATTGTGTAAAACGGAACTATTTTCTGCACATAAATTATTTATTTCATTTGAACTGCTATGCAACGATGACTGAGAAGCGGTCGATTGAAGAAAGTTTGGCTGGCTGAAATGTATTTTTCTTATTTATCGAAGCCGATTTCGTTTCGACGCTAACGACCTCACTAGTACCACACCCGGTCACTGCATCACGCTCCTCTCCTAATCCTGTCGTCGTACGCCGTCGCAATTGATCTGAATGACGTATCCACGTACCCCCCTCCTCAATGCGCACTTCGTAGACGTTACTACCCTTCCGACTAATTATTACCCCGCTAACCCATTTATTGTCTTTTCTGTAATCCCTAGCCCACACTTGATCTCCCTCTTTCCAGTGGCGCTCCGTACCTCCCTTCGCTTCTGCCCTATTTAGCAATCGATTCGAGACACTTTCACATAGTCCATTCTTCAACAGGTCTAATCGCGACCTCACTGGCCGTCCTAACATTAACATAGCGGGTGTTTCACCTGTCGTACCGTGAATGCTGTTTCTATAGTCCATAAGAAACCTCTGTAAATAACTACTTAATGGTGTATGCTCCAAATCTGCTTTACTTAATGCTTTCTTTACGGTACGTACTGCATTTTCAGCCTCTCCGTTTGATGCTGGGTGATAGGATGCCGAAGTAACGTGTTTAATGCTATTTGCATTTAAAAATGTCCCAAACTCATTACTAGTAAATGGAGGCCCATTATCGGATACTAGTTTTCTAGACAATCCAAACCTAGAAAATAGTTCCTTCAATTTATTTATTGTATTGCTAGCGGTTGTGGTTGACATCTGTATCACTTCCAACCACTTCGAGTGAGCATCCACCACTACCAAAAAAGTACAATTTTTAAATGAAAAAAAATCTATATGTATTCTATCGAAAGGATTTAACGGCTATGACCACGGTACAACATTTGATTTTCCCGGAAAATCTGCAGTTTCCGCACACGTTTGACAAGAGACACACATCTTCTCAACATCGTCGTCAATACCCGGCCACCAAACAAAACTACGAGCCAACCCCTTACACTTCACAATTCCTAAATGAGATGCGTGTAATTCTCTAAGCACACAAGTTCGTAGTGTAGTTGGAATTACAATTCGACACCCTAGCATAAGACATCCACCTTCAATGTATAATTCATCTCGTCGCTTATAATAAGCCGACAGGTCCTTATTATTCTTACAAATCACCGCGGATACCGGCCATCCTGACTTAACATACCCTAATATCATTGCGATATCTTTGTCTAAAAGTGAGTATCGACGAACTTCATCTGAATCGACCGGAAAATTGTTCTCTATAAATTGTATAAATACGTTATCTTCCCTATACTTAGTTATATTATTTAAAGGCAATCTAGACAACGCGTCTGCTTTATTTAGAGACGACTTAACATATTCGATCTTATAATCGTAACCCGATAATAATATTCCCCAGCGAATAATTCTCCCTGCGGCCGTGTGAGGTAAATCTTTCTTTGTACCGAATATAGAAACTAAGGGTTGGTGGTCGGTCTGTAAAATGAATTTTCTTCCATATAAGTATGAATGAAACTTTTTTTACACCAAAAACTATAGCAAGTGCTTCACGCTGTATCTGACTGTAATTGCACTCGGCCGGTGTGAGCGTGCGCGACGCGTACGCCACGGGCCGGTCGCCGCGCTCCGTGCGGTGCGACAGTACCGCCCCCACGCCACGCGCGCTCGCATCGCATGACAATACTAGTGGTCATTTTTCGTCGTAATGAATTAATACCGGACAAGTCGTTAATGCATTTTTGATAGCACTGAATGCGATATTTTGACTATCTGACCACTGCCATTTAACATCCTGTTTTAATAAATCATACAAGGGAGACAAAATAGACGAAAAATCTTTTATAAATTTAGAATAAAAATTCACCATACCGAAAAAAGATTTTAATTCGGTTATATTTACCGGTTGAGGTGCTTTAATTATCGCTTCTACCTTTTTTTCATCGGTTTTGACTACCTGATAAGATATGACAAATCCTAAGTAACTTACTTCCTTTGCAAAAAACGTACATTTCTCTTCTCGTACTGTCAACCCATGCTTAGCTAAACGACTGAAAACTTCATGTAGGTTTTTAAGGTGTTCTGCCTCAGACGTCCCCGTAATTAGTATATCATCTAAAAAGCAGGTTACGTGATGAATACCCGCTATAATTTGTTCCATTATTCTTTGAAATATGGATGGCGCCGAAGCCAAACCGTATACTAATCTATTATAAACGTATAATCCTCTATGTGTGTTAACAACCGTGTATATTTTCGTATCATCTAATACCACCTGAGAGTACGCTTCAGATAAATCTATTTTACTGAAGCATTTTCCTCCACTTAAATTATTAAATAAAACTTCAGCCCGAGGCAGGGGGTATCTGTCCACTTCTAACATCGGATTTACCGTGCTTTTATAGTCCCCGCATAATCGAAGTGCTCCGTTACTCTTTAAAACTACTACCAAACACGAGGCCCATTCTGAGGAAGGTACTGCAGAAATAATACCTTTACTTTCCAAGCGGCGCAGCTCGGCGTCTACGCGCGGGCGCAGCGCCAGTGGCAGCGGCCGCGCGCGGCGGTACACCGGCGGCGCGCCCGTGCGCACGCGCAGCGTCGCGCGCCACCCTCTCAACTCGCCCAATTCGCCACTAAACACCGATGAATATTTTTGCACAAACTTATTTTTTTCAAAACTCTCAACGCAATCCCGCTCTTGTTGACTTACGCTATTTACATGTATTTGATTATTATTCACTGTAATATCTAATTCTAATTGCCTTAACCAATCCCGCCCGAGTAACGGTACTCCACCTTTATAAATTACATACAATTTTAAAATTTTTGTCACACTATTATACTTAACTGGTACCTTTACATACCCCAACGACACGATAGACTGCCCGTTATAACCTTTTAATTTAATATTGTCTTTCACTAAAGGATAACATTTAAATAACTGTCGATACAACTGATCACTGATACAAGCTATAGGCGAGCCCGTGTCCACATGCATGGTGAGCCGGCGGCCCGCCACCGCCACGTCGGCCAGTACCGGCTCGCCGCCTCCCGCCTCCACCACGTACAGCCCGCTCGGACCGTCTCCGCCGCCGTCACTGTACTCCTTCGCTTCGCTCTCCTCCACGTCGCTTTGCTCGGTTTCGCTCTCAATTGATCTTTTTTCTAGCCGAAATACATGTCCACCACTTCTACTACGTGTTACATTCGGACAAACTTTTTTCAAATGACCTTGTTTAAGGCACACTCCACACACGTAATCTTTAAATTTACACATGTATTTCATATGCCCGTTTAATCCACAACAGGTACAGTACAAATCTGTTGCAAATTTACGCTGCGCTCCTCTGCCTTTGCTCGCGCTGCTACTCGACCGCCGCCAGCCGGCCCCGCCGCCGCGTTGTCCCGCCGCCGCCGACGTCGATCCGTGAATCGCTTGTACCACGTCTTCTCCTTTTTTTAACTGTTGCTCCACTACGGCCGCATTAGTTGCTGCCGCTTCCAGTGCCACCGCTACATTATAAGCCGACGAGTACGTCAATTTTTCTTCACAAAATAAACGTTGTCGGGTAGATTCACTGCTTAGTCCATATACAAATTGATCCCGCAAATTTTCATCCAAATTCTCCTTAAATTCACATGTTCTTGCTAAATGTTTTAAAGCGGCCGTGAAATCAGCCACCGACTCGTTGACTCCTTGTACTCGTCGTCTAAATTTATATCGCTCCGCCAGGATCGATGGTGTGGGTTGAATATGCTTCCTAACCAAAGCCACTAGAGTACTATATGAATATTCCGAAGGTTTTTTCGGGTTGCATAAATCCACCATCAATTCGTAAGTTGTATCACCCACACAAGCTATTAACGTCGGTACACGTAATTCTACTTTAATATCGTTAACAATGAAATACTGTTCCAGTCTTTCAATATAAGTGTTCCACGATCCCGATCTCAAGTCGAATTCGTTTAATTTTCCGATGGGCATGTTTAGGTATTATAAAATTAACTAAAATATTAATTAATCCTACCGACTGCGCCACTGTAACGTTTGTCTAAATGAAACACGGCCGTGCGTACAACAGTTTATTACGTACTGACTTATGCATAAATATACCCTCACCTTAATGATATAATATAATAATATAATTGTTACACAGATACCTACAACTCAAACTTCATTTCATACTTGAAGCACTTGTGTAATACTTTTGTAATAAGACATTGTAAAATTGATGCTCGGTTTAATATTAGACTGCAAAATATACATTGAAAATCAATTTTTAATGAATCAAACTCATTTTTTAACGTATAAAATGAATCGTCGTGCAGGACTCCTCTTGATTAGATGATTGTAATTAACAGCATATCTTTTAAATATGCGTAATAAGTAGATTTCTAGTTCTAGTCAATTTATTCGTCACGAAACCTCTGTTCTCACCGGTGTTATTTGAAGGCGTGTTATTTTTCTGCGGTCAGTTCTGAGACAAGATAAAAAAATTCATTATTCCGGAATCCCGCTACTAATTTAACAAAAAGCAAATGAGTCATATGAAAATAAGTGCACCCTCGATACATTTCTGAAGTAGAGGGTGGTGTTGTTTGAAGAAAAAATTAGTGAATTTAGGCATAATATGAATAATGCTAGACGACGATAAGGAATAATGGTCACTTCTCCATTTTTTTTTCAGATAGTAACGAACAGGATGAATTCACCAAAAAATCTGGAAGACATGGCGATCTACGCATCCGTTGGCCAGATATGGGCGACTTCAAAATTATATAAAGTGATTGCCGTGCACACGCATTTCCGTCTTAATGACGGACACATTAAACATGCCGAGTGTCGATGTAAATTGCTCAAAAATACTACGAAAAATGTATCTATTGAAATGAATAACATGATCGACGCGATGATAAAAATTCTACCCAAGATTATCTTCATAGAATGGGAGAGGAAATTGTTGGAGTACGTAAAAAAATGTGAGCGATTCGCATTTGAAATTGGTACAGAAAAAGGTATCACGGCAAGTTATTTAGCATTCTGCTTAAAAAGAATAAAAATCAACAGTTCGGGGACGATCGACAAACACGAGACGATAAGAAGAATCCTCCACGATTCAAAATTAAAAATACCGCTATTTGATATTGCTCATGAATACGAAGTGGACATCAAAAAGTTGGCTAGTATCTTGATTACCGAGAAATCGTCAGATAAACATAAAATAGTGCGGCGGTTACGAAAATTTACATCAAAGGTTCTACCGCTACCCGCGGTGGGTCCAACTAACATTCAGACTTGTGCGACATTTAGAGATGGACAGATAGTGTTTCATACGGTCGTATCATTTGCTCGGTTCTACACTGTGAGGAATGTAGTACGAGGATATGTAGTAAAATTTGAAAGAAGTGGTTTAACTGCATGAAAAACCTCTGGAACGGTGGAACGTTTGATATGAATTCACACAATCGTCGTATTTTGTGTTTACTGAACGTATTCTCGTCCATTAAAATACTAGGTAACTTCTTAATTCTACCTCAAATATTCATGAACGATAATAAGTAGCGATATTCTTACTTTTGAATCACAGAGTACCCCCCCTATTGTCTCGTGTTTTTGATTTTCTTTACGCAGTCGAACAACTTGCTGTTAAACCTTTTCTATTTCGTATGCGAATCACTCGCAATATTTAAACACCTCCAACAATTTTTTCTCCTATTTTGTAAGCATATTCTTTAGATTTTTGTCATGACGTCGACCATTTTATTCATTAATATTTACATTTCTCATTGTATTTTTTTAGAGATCTGAATAGCGTCCACAGAAACTGTGCAACATTTAGAGACGGACAGATGGTGTTTCGTACAGTCGCAATTCTCAAAGTAATCTGGAAGACGGTCTACTCGTCCATTGGCCACGTGTGGACGACATCTAAGATGTGCGAACTGTCTACGGATTCGTATATTCACGTCTTTATGATGGACAAATTAATCATCCTAAGTATCAACGGGAATTGCTGTTAATTGTAATGAAAAGTGTGAAAAAACTCTACCAAAGGCTAATTTTACAAAATTGTGCAAACATTTGTTAGAGGTGGTTAAAAAATATGAGCGGTTCCTATATGAAATTGATATAGATAAAGTTATAATTCTGCTTAAGAAAAACCACAATGACCAGTTCAGAGACGATGCTAAATACAAGACAACGAGGAGGTTACTCTACGATTCAAAACTGAGAATACCGCTAATTGATATGACTAATGAGTATGACGTCGACACCAAGAAGTTGGCTAGTATTCTGATGGACGAAAATCACTCGTCATGAAAGATACGACGGTTACGGGAATTCGTATCCAGAGTTCCACCGTTCCAGAGACCTGAAGTGCATCCACCTAAGATTCGGCCTTGTGCATATTCAGGGACTGATAAAAATATATGTATTTGTGTATGTGACAAATGTAAAAAAATTATATTCTTGTGTAAAATTTGAAAGATTTGAATCGTTTCGATTTTATTTGTTGCTCAATACAGGAGTTGTTACTCCTCGTTGTTGCCTCCACTCCAAATGTATATCTAATGGGCCGAAATTTTAAATTGTCGATTGTTTCAGTTTAATAGCCATGGAACTGCCTACTGCTAACAACTTTGTTTTTTGTTTTCCATGATTTGTCACATCACTTCAATTTCGTCGTAAATTGTAGTATTGTAAATTGTAATGTCATTGTGAGTGTAATATAATGTAAAACTTATAATTGTTCTATTGTGTTTATATGTTAAGTGCTTTTTGTAAATATCGTAAATTTGTAAAAAATTGTAAATTTGTGAATAAAAAACTTATTAACTTCAATAACTTAAAGACTTTAAAACGATTAAATGCTTTGTATTCCTTAACTCTTCATCCCGAATATCCATATCTTGAAATTTATGAAAACCTGCTGTAGAGGGTGTCATAACAGTAAACAGTTTTTCAAAACCAGATACATCAAATTCACAAATCACAGAAAAATGAATAGCATCGTTAGTACGTCCGGGATCTTTTTTACATAATAATTGGCGTTAATCAAACTTGAACAATATCGCTTCGTTGTTTGCAAAAGCCATATTCGTTACCGTTGGTTACTAGTTCATAACAGTTTAACGACCATTGAACACATCGCTTATGACACTTATACTTATGTAGGTATCAAAATTACGTATTACAGTTAGGTACAGAAACTAAGTCTATAAGTACTTAAATGGTGCACGTTGTGGCCATAGCCGTGCCGTACCCGGAGATGGCTCGTGTCTGTTTCACTCTGTCTGTATGTATCACATTCTAAGTACGGCAACATAGGCTCGGTATGTTATAATACGATTATTGATTATGTCAACAGTGCAGGATTACCTGCACTGTTGACATAATCAATTAACCATTAGGTTTTTGAGATAAAACACTCCTGATCAATAAGAAATTTAAATTTATCAACGAGAACTGGTTAAAAATCATAATGGGAACGACTCTTTCCCGAATTCCATATTCGTTTCATTGACCGTTAAAAAAATATTATTGTTGTAAAATGATAGGTACCTAACCAGATTCCTACTTACCATTCTCAATGCTGCTTTGTTTCGAACACACGTAGTAGATTGTTCAAGGATGCTTCTTGTTATGGAATTTACTCGAACGAATGATGTTAAATTTTTGACGAACGGTACTGTGCAGTTAATAAAATTTGTAGCGAAAATTCGCAAATAAGCGCGTATGTTTCAGCCGTCACATTACAGGCCATCAAGACATCAGTACCACAAAATGATGTTCACATCTCGACTGAAAAACATAAACTTAAAAATAACAAAAGTTTTCGATACTAAAATAGCTAAAACTTTGGTATAAGACCGCAACCAAGAATTACATAAAGAAGTTCGTCTAGAACTAATTACGTGACGTCTGTTAAGCCAATTAGTTAATTTGTATTAAGCAGTAATTACTTAACGCCCTTTACAGTAATGAGATGTCGTTCGTTGTCTCTGTAATATGTTTCAGTATCACAATAAATTATTCGTATGATATATTGTACATAATTGTGATTTATTTTTCTTTAATCACGGACACAAAGTCAAGGTGCTACAAGCTGATTCCTTATCGGCTCTTCTAGCGATAAGTGCTTGAGCTTTCAGGTCACAGAGAACAAGCATGAAGTGATAAGTTACTGTGTCGGTCCATCGTCTGTTCAGCTTCCTTATTACGTACCTAATGTGATTCTACGGACTACGACCCTATCACTCGATCGACTCTCTTGACTTGTGTGGGAATATACGCACGTGGCATATTTTATATTTTTCTTTTCAAAAAGACTTAGGTATTTTCAAATGTGTCCGAACAGTAAGTACAAAGTCACGTGTATGATTGATCACTTGGTGCAATTTTATTTTTCTGAATGTCGTTGTTCCAGAATTGGTAAACTTTATAATTGCAGTATGTTTTATTAAATGGCTCTGATGCCATTTCGTCACGCACTACCATTTTCAATAATCTCTAATAGTCATTTTAAGTTCTGAATGTTTATGTTGAAGGTTTAAACCCACATATTAGGCGGCCTTGTCAAACGATCACTGATAGCAAACAAACGTAACGGAAGATTACTATAAATCGCAACATGCAAAAATATAAATTGTTAATGATGCTGTTTAGAAAATCATTTGTTATTTATCGAATTTCCTTTTCTTTTCCAAATTTCTGTTTCGTATAATAACGCATTATTTGTCATGTTTACGTTTAGATAATTGAAGAGGCCTTCAGCGCGCAATCGTTGACGACTTCTGTAGAGAGGAAGAGAGTTATTTCACTAGTCGTGTCTAAAAAATCAAAGAGATCAGGATTCAACTGTGTGGAGATATAATTATGTGCCTACTATATCAGTGGTGATAATTAAATAACGGAACGATAAATCTACTACCTGCGTAACTTTGAAAACATCATAGTCTTTTGAAACATCGTATTATTTTACGACACGACACTAAAAGAACTGTTACCCGATATCATTTCTTTTCACTGTGAGTTTTCTTCCTAAGCAGGATTTTGTGCATTAGTGAGAGATTCCACTTTTGAACTGACACTAAACCTATTATGAACTTGATTGGACAATTGCAATGAGAAGTGGGGTTACATTGTGTAACAAAGGAATGTTCATCTTTTAATTAATTTGTCTACTTCAGACCCGCTACTACTAGAGATCTACGATCGCAAAGCTTCGCTTTTAAAACAAATATAGGTACGATACAAGTGTCTTCTGTATGTCGAGTTGTTGAGACTCACACGAGCCATAACAACTTGTGGTAATCTACGTGTTACATTACCTGCTTATTTAGAATAGAATATTCTAAACAGTGGTTTGAGTTTGAATTACTTTCAGTTTTTAACAAAAAAAAAATGTATGGAAATAAACAAATTAAATCGAAAGTGCGTTTATTATAAAATATGTTTAACAACAATGTTACATTTCATTGCATCATACATATTACATTTTAAATTATACAAAGTTAGAAGTAGAGAAAATATAATACGTTTATGATTCTATGATCGAATACTAAATAACACGGTCTCTTTATTCAAGACAGTTGCAAAAGTCTAAACCTTGCAGCGGTTCCTCTGCTATGGATTTCTTCATCTTCTGTACTATTTTCAATGGATGAAACTTTTTCTTGTCCATAAACCTACTGACTATGTTTTGCACGTCGACCTTATATTCATAAGCCAGAAAATATAGCGGTATGGTTAGTTTCGAATCGTGGAGTATCGTCCTTAATGTCGCTTGTTTGTCGATCATCCCTGAAGAGGTGATTTTGAATCTTCTTAAGCAAAACTCCAAGCAGCTTACTCTTAAACCCCTGCCTCTACCAATTTCATATGCGAACGATTCACAATTGTTAACCACTGCCCGCCATTGTTCCTCCCACTTCTTGATCACAATGTCTGGTGTGTCACTTCTCATTGCGCGGATCTCCTTTTCTATCTCAGTGTTCATGTTATCCCGCAATTTCCGTATGCACTGAGGATGTTCAAAGAGACCTCCATTGAATCGCAAGTAAATGAACTTCGCCAACAGTTCGCAAAGCTTAGATCTCTTCCACACGAGGGCCACAGACCAATATATTATGGTCGTGTTTTCCAGACCTCTTGAACCAATTGGAGAATCCATAGCGCTTTCTGTTCGTTATTATCTGGAACGGAAATGAAAAACGACCGTTAATCTTTAGGGGTATTTAAATGTACCTATTCAGGTTTACTCATGTTCACTCATTTTTTCTTCAATCGATGTCTGTTGTAATATCATCATCAGTGAGAAACGAACGAACGAAATGAACCTTGACGCAAACACTTCATTTCATTTTACATTTTTTGATGCGTAGCAGTCAATAATGATGAAATCTTTTGTTTTTATGCACTCATTGAATTTAAAATGATCATAAGTAGAGTATGTATTAGTGTTACTTCGTTTCCTACAATTATTCTACAGTTACAAATAAAATAACGTTTATTTCTGCCTCCCACTACGTCCCTGATAGGTTTAGTTATTATTACTATTCTCATTTTCAACAACGATTAATTAAAAGTAATATTTTATATCGTACATTGTAATTGTGTTACGTTCTAAATTAAGCTTTGAACAACGTTCTAATATTATAATATTCCTTTGAATATAGAACGTAGATTTTTTTTTAAAACAATACACACCAATCATCAGATTTCAAACTACGATTTTCCCTGTGCTATGAAAACCAGATGACGATTGCTGGGGGCGTCTCTGCCCGTACACACCCAGACTCGAAACAATCTAGAAAAGTTTATCTTTTCTACATTGACTGACCGGGAATCGAACCCGGAACCTTCCGCGCTTGGGTTATTGTTGAACCACTGTGCCATCTAGGTCGTCATGTCTTATTACATGTTTATATTAGAATGTATCTAATATAAAATTAATTTTACTTTAGACATTTACAAACTGTACATTTTTACATTTATTTATATTACAAAATATAAGAGTCACATTAAAAGTTAAAAGTCACCATAAAAAAGTCAGTAAATCCTTACCTGTAATACTCGTCGACTAGGTTTCGTTAAACCGCTTAACTACACCGGACTGCACTGTAGATACTCTGGACTGCACTTGATTGCGAGAGAATCCTACCCTAAATATATAGTGTACCGTACAGGTCCGTCCAATTAACTAATCACTTCCTTTAATGGTGGTGCCATTAGGGATAACGGGGTAAATTATTAAACAATTGAATCGATACCACAATTATATTAACATTTTTCACTCATTTTCGTTACTCTATTACCAATTAAGTAATAGCTCATTTTCTTTTTGTTCCCATGCTGGACCAGTTATCGCTATTATCAGTCTGTGCTCGATATACTAGAGATACTTCAATATTTTGAGTCGAACGTCTGTAATTCTTTGTTTTAATTTGTGAGTTCTTATGCAAAAGCCTTGTATGGAATTATTGTACCAATAATACGTTGGTTCGTTTTTAAATCCTCAACCGTTTATTCTTCCGTTTGCTATCACGGAACCTTACTTAGTATCAACATAACTGGATTAGGTACGTCTTTTCGAAGTGATATTTCTTTCAACAGGTTCCGAAATAGCGTTGTAAAACATACATACATATATACACATCTTCACGCTGTTTCCCAATCGGGGTAGTCTGGGAGGACGGAGCGCCAAGCTTCACGGTCCTCACGTACTTATTTCACCTCCTTAAATCTCATCCTTCTCCTCACACATTTTCGCCTAGGTGATAGGTATGCGGATGCTTTTGACATTTCTGTCAGCTAACATCACTCTGGCTATTTCATCTTCGTAAGTCAGCCTTGGTCTTCCTTGGCTTCTGCTACCGCTCACTTTGTAAAGATTGTCAGTATAAGTTTATTTCTTATAATACTTTGTATAGTCGGCCAAGAAATTGGTTGAGCACCTCAAGAGTGACTATCGTTTACGCGTCATAAACCTACAAGGACTATTTTCGCTTGCTATCATTTTATGACATCTGTGACGTGTTGGTTTCAATTTGAGTGCAGAATGGTAAATTACAAAACCTACAAACAAAATCAGATTTTCATTTTGACAGAATTGTCAGAATTTTATCGACTGAATCACCAATAGAATTTTATCTTGTCATCCATTTGTAAGGGTGAATGAGATAGAAGCAAAGAAGGAAGCGAAAGATGGAAGTAGTGATGCCACTCTCAACAGAAAGCGACTCAAAATTTACGCGTTTGATAAAGTTTATCATTCATGTAGGCGTACCACATCGCTACGTGTTACATTGTAAAAATTCTGCTAGATCTCTTTGTTACACGTTGTGTAGATTGTACACTACAGACAAGCCATGTTAACTGCAGCACAGCGCACGCATTTTATTGAGACCAAAAAGAGTGTTCACATATAGAAATTACAAAATTAATAACGTAAAAAATTTAATCTTCTTCTTCTTCTTCTTTTAATATTATTGGCTTCTCGTTTATACGAATTCTGCCAGTGTCAAGTTATTCATGAGAGATTCACGCAAAAGTAATCATAAAATCAAAATCATCGCGCACATGCCAAACTATATACTCTATGTCTTCCAGAAGTCTGAAAAAAAGGAAACACAAAACAAACATTTACCATCACCTTATAAAAAAAATGTTAAAATTATGGACTGCTACATAGGAATTAGTAATATATAATTATAGCTTAATGTTGTTAATAAAGATAAAATAGGCCAGGATCTTTACAAAAGGAGTAAATACATATGATAGCAAGGATTTGAAATTACTAGGTCGAGGTATATTTGAGGGAAGAACATCATAGAGAGAATAACTCATCTTTGGACATTCAAAGAATATATGTTCAAGTGTGCCTTCGTCTAGACCACACTCACATAATGAACTATCCTTGATTCTAAGTTTTGCGAGATGAACAGGGGTGCATACGTGTCCTAGAAATTTAATCTTGTAACGTAGCACTTTACATGTTGAATTCTTATAAGTATACCGCCATGTTTCATAATGCTTCAAAAGAATTTTGTAAAATTTTACCCAATGAGAAGCTAAAATTTAGCCTGTATTTGTCTTCACAGTTGCCTCCCGAACATTTATTGTCACCGTTACAATACACATTAAAGTTTCGGTGATCAAAGCTGTAAACAAAATTTTGTAGTGAAATTGTTAATTTTGAAGTTCACCTTATTTACTAGATAAAATTGGTAAATTTAATGCGGAGACTATTAGTTTTAAACTACATCTCATTCATATCACATTAGTTTTATATATTGTGAGTTGTAGATGAGTTTACTAATTCTATAGCTCCATTAATCAAGGCAAGGGAAATTGTGAGAAATAGGCGTGTTTTCTGATTGATAAGGCAGTGAACTAAAACTCGTGGTTCTAAATAATTTTCATTTTGTACACGACCAAAATGAATGGAGTCATTTTCTAGCGCAAAGTCAATGACTGTTCGAAGTTTCATTTACAGCTATGGTTGTATTTTGCATATCAAGATCTATTAGGGTATATAAATTCTCATAGCCAGAACCATTACAATCAACAAAAAGTTTTTTTACGATTTCTGCTGAGTTACCTACTCTTTTTTGGACTTTGTTCTAATTGGGACGATTCAAATGTAGGTACTGTTTGTAAAGGTCACTTGTGATGAGAGGTCTTTAAGAGAAGTTTTTTTTAAATTTCTTCACAACCCAGACTGTTTACAATCCTGAATCTTCGTACGAAATTCATGTATTGCAGTTATTATGTATTAGTATCACTGTTTGTTAAAAATATTATTGCGAGTTTCGCATGGGTGGATTTAGCATTTACATAATTAATTATTAATCGCTATTACTTGTGTTTCTATTTCTGATTGCATTCAATTATTTTTGTTTCTTTTTTAAAAAAATTAAAATAAATTTATTCACGAAACCGTTTTATTTTCTAAGAAATTAAAAAAAGAATTAAATAATTGTCGACTGTGTTACTTTACTGGACTGCATTTTTTATAGTAAGTACAACATTAAAGGCCATTAGGTAATATGAAGTCTTTAATTTTGACAGCAAAATTATCTCGACCACCATTAACTACTTTAAAACGTAATATTTTTAATCCATTTACTCCAGTTAAATTTTCTCTGTGGTCTTCAGCGTTTAAAACAATCAGAACAAAATCGAACTCGGACAGCGACGGAGCCCATGGCGCCAACTAGGTAGTGCTTTTTAAATTAGGGTAGTAGCAAAAAGTGGTTGAGTACTTTTGAAAGTGTGTTCTAACTAATGAAAATATACTAATGAAATACAGATCATTGCTTAGGCTGATATTGGAAATTTTGCAATTATTAACGTGATTGGCTGATTAGCATCCAATCAAAAGGCATAGGTAAAGGCGCTTACTATTTTAACCTCTATTAACAAGCATTAAACATTATTTTCTGCAAGCAATCTCATATGTCAAAGGAAACCATCAAATGTCATAGAAAAGTTTTGTCAGATTCATTACCTTCATGCTTGTTGCATTTGAATTTAAAAAAGATTATGATAAGCTTTCTTTTGACAGCGGTTCGTTTAAAATATATACCTGTTCCAATTTACCTAACATTAATTATTAAACGTAATGGCTCGTAATTTATCTTTAGCTGAAAGGGCAGAAATCATAGCATTACATAGAAACGGTCAAAATAACAGTGAAATTTCAGAAAATTTAAATACATCCGTAAGTATGATTGTCTGAATGTTATCTTTTTATCTTTTTTTTATTTGTAATCGGTTTAGTGTACAAAATGCAATAATATGAATGTCGTGGTTTTATAATTTCAGCGAAACATCGTTTCCTTTTCGATTTCGCGCTAAAGTGAAGTAGGTGACCTTTAAGATCATAGAAGAAATGATCGTCGACCTAGCGTAACTAATATACATAGGAAGACTATGAGACGCGACACCTACGTCTCAATATACGGAATAATTTGATGTCAGTACTGAAAGTATACGGCAGCACTTGCACGGTATAGGATTGCACTAAAGACGTCATTCCAAAAAGGTTCATTTGACGAATAACCATAAAGCAGCTCGTTTGAATTTTGCTTGAGAATTTTTAAATTTTGATTGGTCACCTACAACATTTACTGATGAGAAGACGTTCAAATCCAACAAACATGACCGGTTAAGTCTGTGACGTTACAATAACACAAGATACGATGAAAGTAATTTAGTTCCAAACATGGCATCTGGTAAAATTTGTCTTAACATATGGGGCTGGAAGTCGGCTGACGAGCAACCGCTTTCAATTATATTGACAACCTCGATGAAAACTTAATGTTACCATCTGTCCTGATTGTCTACCCGGAAAAAGGTTACATACTGCTTGGGTGACCCGCAATTGGTTTCAACGACATCAATGTATTCTACTGATTCCATGGCCTTCAAGATTACCTGATATGAACCCCATAGAAAAATTCTGGAGACTAATGGTGCAACGATGGCCTAACTGGAATGAAAGAAAGTTATTGTATTGAGGTATGGGATGCCATGCGGCGTATGGATATTTGTTCACGACATACCTAATCTAGTTATGTTGATGCTAAGTAGGGTTTCGTGATAACAAACGGAAGAATGAACGGTTGAGGATTTAAAAACGAACCAACGTATTATTTGTACAATAATTCCATACAAGGCTTTTGCACAAGAACTCACAAATTAAAACAAAGAATTATAGATGTGCGATCGTTCGACTCAAAATATTAAAGTATCTCTAGTATATCGAGCACAGACTGATAGTAGCGATAACTGGTCCAGCATGGGAACAAAAAGAAAATTAGCTGTTAGTTAATTGGTAATAGAGTAACGAAAATGAGTGAAAAATGTTAAGTCAAAGTCAAAGTCAAATCAATTTATTCAAGTAAACCCAATCACAAGGTATTTTTGAACGTCAAATCTACTTTAGTTCGGTTCAAAGAGAAGAGAAAAGAAAACCTGGACACTGAGAAGAACCGACAAGAAACTCAGTCAGGTATAATTTTTTCAACATCCTTTTACAAAAGGTTTATTAAAATACAATATTCAGAGAGCCAGTAAATGCATGTGCAGAGAAAATCATTTCCAGACTGTTGTTTTATCTTCAACGAAATCGTTTATTTTATAGTATGATTGTCTAATCAATGTACGTTTTATAACTAATCTAAATATATTTTCTGTTAATTGAGTGACTTCTTGAGGAACTTTATTATAAAAACGAACGCAGTTATCCAAAAATGAAACATTTGACTTATGTAATTTAAATTTTGGAACAACCAATTTATCACGACCTCGGGTTTCCATACCACCAATATCGCCTTCTTTTGTAAATCGATCTATATTTTTCCTCGTATACATAATAATTTCAAAGATGTATAAGGGCGGCAAGGTCAGCACATCAATGTCTTTAAAACGATCTCTTAGTGATTCTCGTGCATTCATACTGTAAATAGCACGTATCGCTCTTTTTTGTAAAATAAAAATCGAGTTAATATGCGCCGCTGATCCCCACAGCAAAAGGCCATAGGACATCAGGCTATGAAAATATGCGAAGTACACCAGCCTAGCCGGATAGCCGGATATATCGCGGAACCGAGCTTACTAGCCAATGCCCCGATATGATCCGCCCATTGCAATTTACTATCTACTGTTAAACCAAGAAAACTGGCAGACCTAACTAATTCTAACTGTTTCCCACCCAATTCTATTTTATCATGGATTCTGGGTACATTAGAAAGGGAAAATTTAATACATTTGGTTTTTTGTGCATTCAGTAGTAAATTATTAACAGCAAACCACCCCGAGACGTCCGCCAGGATCCCGTTCACCCAGGTAATATCTAAGTTCTTTCTGTCCAGTTTAAATAGCAATGAAGTGTCATCAGCAAATAATACTATTTCGCACAAGTTCCTGAGCATAAATGGGAGATCATTAATGTAGACTAGAAACAGAAAAGGTCCCAAAATTGATCCTTGGGGAACGCCCATTCTTAACCTCGAACCAACAGACAAAACCCCATTGACACTCACTTTTTGCTCCCGGCCAGACAAATACGAGACCACGAGATCGAGAGCGTTACCACGAATTCCATAGTATTTAAGCTTGCAAATTAAAATTTCGTGACTAACACAATCAAAAGCCTTGGAAAGATCGCAAAAAACACCGATGGCATCCTGAGATCCCTCCCAAAACTGAAGTACTGTCTTGATCAAGCTTGCTCCCGCATGAGTTGTTGACCGCCCTCTCGTAAACCCGTACTGTTGACCGTGAAACACCCCGTGAATGTTAAAATGTGCTAGCATTTGATTGAGTATTATTTTTTCGAATATTTTACTCAATGCTGGCAATATTGACACCGGGCGATAATTTGTTAGATTCAACATACAACCTGACTTAAATAATGGAATAATTTTACTGTGTTTCATTAAATTGGGAAACACCCCTTGATCGACACATTTATTAAATATCTCTACCAAAATTGGCGATAATAAAGGTATTACACCAGTCATGACATGAACTGATAGTCCCCATAAATCTTCACTTTTCTTTTTATGTAATTTCTTGAAAATGTTTTCTATCTCAAGTGAAGATGTGTACCTAAATTGAAAATTAGGGAACCATTTTCCAACATTTTTTCTCAAAAACGTCTCTGCTGTTTGCGAAGACACTCCCAAACCATTCGCTATTTCGCTATTAGGTGTATTCGAAAAATAATTTTCAAAAGCATTAGCAACCTCAATTTTATTAGTAACAACCTTATTACCAATTTGTATTGAAAAATCTTCGTTATTGCTATTTCGTTTATCGTTTCGTCGTATCGTGTCGTTATTATCGTTGTTTTGATACTTTTTTAAATATTTTCGAATAAGTGCGAACATAGTTATGAAAATTTTCATCTGCAGTGTAAGATTTTTCATCATATAACTCATAAAGCCTATCCCCACTTCTTCTTATGCCCTTCGTCGCCCAAACCGCAAAACGTAACTTGTTATTAACGACTACTTTCTTTTTCTTTGGACAATTCTTATTAAATATTTTGGATAGGTTTTTGACTAAAGATTCATACATGATGTTTGGATCATCAACCGGAAGAGCCGTGTTTGCAAATTTGGCTACATCATGAGTAACATTTTTTAGCCTACTCTCTCCCAATGGCCTAAATTCAAATATTTGTTCTGATTTACGTTTCATGTCCTCTATTTTTATTAACTGAGCTTTATGATCTGAACGGATACCACTAACAATAGTATGTTCTATAATTTCACACTTGTTCATAAAAATGTTATCTATACATGTCGCGGAATGGTATGTAACCCTGGTCGGTTCATCGAAAATATGCACTAAGTTAAATGAGAGAAAGAGCGAGATGAGCATATCTTTTTCCTTCGAACTATTTAATATGTTTACATTGAAGTCACCACACGCTATTACCGACTTCTTACATTTGCTGAGTCTTGTGAGACTCTCCTCCATAGAAATTAAAAATTGGCTAAAATCAGATGACGGAGGTCTGTAAGCACATAAGAATATGTACTGATCCGTCTCTGCACACGACATTTCACATACACGTTCAACAGAGAGAGCAACTATGTCTTTGCGGTTTTTTAATTTAAGAAAGTTTTTACACAAAATTATGCTACCGCCGCCATCTGTCGACGCTCTGTTGTACACACTGGCCACATTAAAATTATTTATATTAAAAGACATTTTGTTTGCCTTCAACCGTGTCTCGGTGAGACACAAGATGTCTATGTTATATTTTTCTATTAATAATTCAGCATCCAATATTTTGCCAGAGAAACTATTGATATTTTGATGTACACACGTAATGATATTATTATGAAGTTTCTCTGTTGTCTGATTGTTTAATTTAAATAATTCTTTTCAGCATCCATATTAGTATTACTACTAAAACTTGCTTCGTCCCTGACTACGTACCTAGTTATAGACCCTATAACCGAGTTAATACATTTAGCTACTAATGTAGCGAGTTTATGCTTTGCCTTTTTTGACAAGTACAAAGTACCTTTTGTCAGTCTAAATTTGTATAAAATGTTACCAATATATTTATTGGTGTCAAAAAATATAAATTTGTCACTATGACAAAGTGTCACCCTACTCAATATATCATTTAAATTTTGAATATAATTATTATAATTCTTTGGCAACCATGTGGAATAGGGGAACGCACATAGTACAATTTTGTTCACATTTTTTATTCTAGCCAAAGAATTCAAGCTGTCAGCTAATTCATGCCTCATTACATTTGTTGAATTTCCCAATACAAGTACTAAGGTGGTATTTACATCAATCTTTTTATTTAGAATTAGTTTAAATATTTGAGAAACAGGTGAGTCAAAATCATTGTGGTATCGATTCAATTGCTAAATAATTTACCCCGTTATCCCTAATGGCACCACCATTAAAGGAAGTGATTAGTTAATTGGCCGCACCTGTACGGTACACTATATATTTAGGGTGGGATTCTCTCGCAATCAAGTGCAGTCCAGAGTATCTACAGTGCAGTCCGGTGTGGTTAAGCGGTTTAACGAAACCTAGTCGACGAATATAGTACAGGTAAAGATTTACTGACTTTTTTATG
This sequence comes from Zeuzera pyrina, assembly GCA_907165235.1. NCBI lineage: Eukaryota > Metazoa > Arthropoda > Insecta > Lepidoptera > Cossidae > Zeuzera > Zeuzera pyrina. The sequence continues at coordinate 19,175,847 of OU015638.1, read as the reverse complement.
GTGACTTTTTACATTTATTGTGACTCTTATATTTTGTAATGTAAATAAATGTAAAAATGTACAGTTTGTAAATGTCTAAAGTAAAATTAATTTTATATTAGATACATTCTAATACAAACATGTAATAAGACATGACGACCTAGATGGCACAGTGGTTCGACAATAACCCAAGCGCGGAAGGTTCCGGGTTCGATTCCCGGTCGGGTCAATGTAGAAAAAACGACGAGTGAACATGAGTAAAACATGAACAGGTACATTTAAATACCCCTAAAGATTAACGGTCGTTTTTTCATTTCCGTTCCAGATAATAACGAACAGAAAGCGCTATGGATTCTCCAATTGGTTCAAGAAGTCTGGAAAACACGACCATAATATACTGGTCTGTCGCCCTCGTGTGGAAGAGATCCAAGCTGTGCGAACTGTTGGCGAAGTTCATTTACTTATGTTTCAATGGCGGTCTCTTTGAACATCCTCAGTGCATACGACAATTGCGGGATAACATGAACACTGAGATAGAAAAGGAGATCCGCGCGATGAGAAGTGACACACCAGACATTATGATCAAGAAATGGGAGGAGAAATGGCGGGAGGTGGTTAACAATTGTGAATCGTTTGCATACGAAATTGGTAGAGAAAGGGCTTTAAGAGCAAGTTGCTTGGAGTTTTGCTTAAGAAGATTCAAAATCACCTCTTCAGGGATGATCGACAAACAAGCGACATTAAGGACGATACTCCACGATTCGAAACTAACCGTACCGCTATATTTTCTGGCTTATGAATATAAGGTGGACGTCCATAACATAGTCAGTAGGTTTATGGACAAGAAAAAGTTTCATCCATTGAAAATAGTACAGAATATGAAGAAATCCATAGCAGAGGAACCGCTGCAAGGTTTAGACTTTTGCAACTGTCTTTCTTGAATAAAGAGACCGTGTTATTTAGTATTCGATCATAGAATCATAAACGTATTATATTTTCTCTACTTTTAACTTTGTATAATTTAAAATATAATATGTATGATGCAATGAAATGTAACATTGTTGTTAAACATATTTTATAATAAACGCACTTTCGATTTAATTTGTTTATTTCCATACATTTTTTTTTTGTTAAAAACTGCAAGTAATTCAAACTCAAACCACTGTTTAGAATATTCTATTCTAAATAAGCAGGTAATGTAACACGTAGATTATCACAAGTTGTTATGGCTCGTGTGAGTCTCAACAACTCGACATACAGAAGACACTTGTATCGTACCTATATTTGTTTTAAAAGCGAAGCTTTGCGATCGTAGATCTCTAGTAGTAGCGGGTCTGAAGTAGACAAATTAATTAAAAGATGAACATTCCTTTGTTACACAATGTAACCCCACTTCTCATTGCAATTGTCGAATCAAGTTCATAATAGGTTTAGTGTCAGTTCAAAAGTGGAATCTCTCACTAATGCACAAAATCCATGCTTAGGAAGAAAACTCACAGTGAAAAGAAATGATATCGGGTAATAGTTCTTTTAGTGTCGTGTCGTAAAATAATACGATGTTTCAAAAGACTATGATGTTTTCAAAGTTACGCAGGTAGTAGATTTATCGTTCCGTTATTTAATTATCACCACTGATATAGTAGGCACATAATTATATCTCCACACAGTTGAATCCTGATCTCTTTGATTTTTTAGACACGACTAGTGAAATAACTCTCTTCGTCTCTACAGAAGTCGTCAACGATTGCGCGCTGAAGGCCTCTTCAATTATCTAAACGTAAACATGACAAATAATGCGTTATTATACGAAACAGAAATTTGGAAAAGAAAAGGAAATTCGATAAATAACAAATGATTTTCTAAACAGCATCATTAACAATTTATATTTTTGCATGTTGCGATTTATAGTAATCTTCCGTTACGTCTTTTTTGGCTATCAGTGATCGTTTGTCAAGGCCGCCTAATATGTGGGTTTAAACCTTCAACATAAACATTCAGAACTTATCGTATACATATATATATATATATATATATATACATACTCTATTATATATATACTCTATTACCAATTAACTAATAGCTAATTTTCTTTTTGTTCCCATGCTGGACCACTGATCGCTACTATCAGTCTGTGCTCGATATACTAGAGATACTTCAATATTTTGAGTCGAACGATCGCACATCTATAATTCTTTGTTTTAATTTGTGAGTTCTTATACAAAAGCCTTGTATGGAATTATTGTACAAATAATACGTTGGTTCGTTTTTAAATCCTCAACCGTTTATTCTTCCGTTTGCTATCACGGAACCATACTTATATATTATCAACATAACTGGATTAGGTATGTCTTTTCGAAGTGATATTTCTTTCAAATGTTTGCTGTTGAGACAGCAAATATTTCATTTATAACGGCGGCCACAGGTTCCGAAATAGCGTTGTAAAACATACATACATACATATATACACATCTTGAGGCTGTTTCCCTATCGGGGTAGTCTGGGAGGACGGAGCGCCAAGCTTCGCGGTCCTCACGTACTTATTTCGCCTCCTAAAATCTCATCCTTCTCCTCATGCATTTTCGCCTAGGTGATAGGTATGCGGATGCTTTTGACATTTCCGTCAGCTAACACTCTGGCTATTTCATCTTCGTAAGTCAGCCTTGGTTTTCCTTGGCTTCTGCTACCGCTCACTTTGTAAAGATTATCAGTATAAGTTTATTTCTTATAATACTTTGTATAGTCGGCCAAGAAATTGGTTGAGCACCTCAAGAGTGACTATAGTTTACGCGTCATAAACCTACAAGGACTATTTTCGCTTGCCAACATATTATGACATCTGTGACGTGTTGGTTTCAATTTGAGTGCAGAATGGTAAATTACAAAACCTACAAACAAAATCAGATTTTCATTATGACAGAATTGTCAGAATTTTATCGACTGAATCACCAATAGAATTTTATCTTGTCATCCATTTGTAAGGGTGAATGAGATAGAAGCAAAGAAGGAAGCGAAAGATGGAAGTAGTGATGCCACTCTCAACAGAAAGCGACTCAAAATTTACGCGTTTGATAAAGTTTATCATTCATGTAGGCGTACCACATCGCTACGTGTTACATTGTAAAAATTCTGCTAGATCTCTTTGTTACACGTTGTGTAGATTGTACACTACAGACAAGCCATGTTAACTGCAGCACAGCGCACGCATTTTATTGAGACCAAAAAGAGTGTTCACATATAGAAATTACAAAATTAATAACGTAAAAAATTTAATCTTCTTCTTCTTCTTCTTTTAATATTATTGGCTTCTCGTTTATACGAATTCTGCCAGTGTCAAGTTATTCATGAGAGATTCACGCAAAAGTAATCATAAAATCAAAATCATCGCGCACATGCCAAACTATATACTCTATGTCTTCCAGAAGTCTGAAAAAAAGGAAACACAAAACAAACATTTACCATCACCTTATAAAAAAAATGTTAAAATTATGGACTGCTACATAGGAATTAGTAATATATAATTATAGCTTAATGTTGTTAATAAAGATAAAATAGGCCAGGATCTTTACAAAAGGAGTAAATACATATGATAGCAAGGATTTGAAATTACTAGGTCGAGGTATATTTGAGGGAAGAACATCATAGAGAGAATAACTCATCTTTGGACATTCAAAGAATATATGTTCAAGTGTGCCTTCGTCTAGACCACACTCACATAATGAACTATCCTTGATTCTAAGTTTTGCGAGATGAACAGGGGTGCATACGTGTCCTAGAAATTTAATCTTGTAACGTAGCACTTTACATGTTGAATTCTTATAAGTATACCGCCATGTTTCATAATGCTTCAAAAGAATTTTGTAAAATTTTACCCAATGAGAAGCTAAAATTTAGCCTGTATTTGTCTTCACAGTTGCCTCCCGAACATTTATTGTCACCGTTACAATACACATTAAAGTTTCGGTGATCAAAGCTGTAAACAAAATTTTGTAGTGAAATTGTTAATTTTGAAGTTCACCTTATTTACTAGATAAAATTGGTAAATTTAATGCGGAGACTATTAGTTTTAAACTACATCTCATTCATATCACATTAGTTTTATATATTGTGAGTTGTAGATGAGTTTACTAATTCTATAGCTCCATTAATCAAGGCAAGGGAAATTGTGAGAAATAGGCGTGTTTTCTGATTGATAAGGCAGTGAACTAAAACTCGTGGTTCTAAATAATTTTCATTTTGTACACGACCAAAATGAATGGAGTCATTTTCTAGCGCAAAGTCAATGACTGTTCGAAGTTTCATTTACAGCTATGGTTGTATTTTGCATATCAAGATCTATTAGGGTATATAAATTCTCATAGCCAGAACCATTACAATCAACAAAAAGTTTTTTTACGATTTCTGCTGAGTTACCTACTCTTTTTTGGACTTTGTTCTAATTGGGACGATTCAAATGTAGGTACTGTTTGTAAAGGTCACTTGTGATGAGAGGTCTTTAAGAGAAGTTTTTTTTAAATTTCTTCACAACCCAGACTGTTTACAATCCTGAATCTTCGTACGAAATTCATGTATTGCAGTTATTATGTATTAGTATCACTGTTTGTTAAAAATATTATTGCGAGTTTCGCATGGGTGGATTTAGCATTTACATAATTAATTATTAATCGCTATTACTTGTGTTTCTATTTCTGATTGCATTCAATTATTTTTGTTTCTTTTTTAAAAAAATTAAAATAAATTTATTCACGAAACCGTTTTATTTTCTAAGAAATTAAAAAAAGAATTAAATAATTGTCGACTGTGTTACTTTACTGGACTGCATTTTTTATAGTAAGTACAACATTAAAGGCCATTAGGTAATATGAAGTCTTTAATTTTGACAGCAAAATTATCTCGACCACCATTAACTACTTTAAAACGTAATATTTTTAATCCATTTACTCCAGTTAAATTTTCTCTGTGGTCTTCAGCGTTTAAAACAATCAGAACAAAATCGAACTCGGACAGCGACGGAGCCCATGGCGCCAACTAGGTAGTGCTTTTTAAATTAGGGTAGTAGCAAAAAGTGGTTGAGTACTTTTGAAAGTGTGTTCTAACTAATGAAAATATACTAATGAAATACAGATCATTGCTTAGGCTGATATTGGAAATTTTGCAATTATTAACGTGATTGGCTGATTAGCATCCAATCAAAAGGCATAGGTAAAGGCGCTTACTATTTTAACCTCTATTAACAAGCATTAAACATTATTTTCTGCAAGCAATCTCATATGTCAAAGGAAACCATCAAATGTCATAGAAAAGTTTTGTCAGATTCATTACCTTCATGCTTGTTGCATTTGAATTTAAAAAAGATTATGATAAGCTTTCTTTTGACAGCGGTTCGTTTAAAATATATACCTGTTCCAATTTACCTAACATTAATTATTAAACGTAATGGCTCGTAATTTATCTTTAGCTGAAAGGGCAGAAATCATAGCATTACATAGAAACGGTCAAAATAACAGTGAAATTTCAGAAAATTTAAATACATCCGTAAGTATGATTGTCTGAATGTTATCTTTTTATCTTTTTTTTATTTGTAATCGGTTTAGTGTACAAAATGCAATAATATGAATGTCGTGGTTTTATAATTTCAGCGAAACATCGTTTCCTTTTCGATTTCGCGCTAAAGTGAAGTAGGTGACCTTTAAGATCATAGAAGAAATGATCGTCGACCTAGCGTAACTAATATACATAGGAAGACTATGAGACGCGACACCTACGTCTCAATATACGGAATAATTTGATGTCAGTACTGAAAGTATACGGCAGCACTTGCACGGTATAGGATTGCACTAAAGACGTCATTCCAAAAAGGTTCATTTGACGAATAACCATAAAGCAGCTCGTTTGAATTTTGCTTGAGAATTTTTAAATTTTGATTGGTCACCTACAACATTTACTGATGAGAAGACGTTCAAATCCAACAAACATGACCGGTTAAGTCTGTGACGTTACAATAACACAAGATACGATGAAAGTAATTTAGTTCCAAACATGGCATCTGGTAAAATTTGTCTTAACATATGGGGCTGGAAGTCGGCTGACGAGCAACCGCTTTCAATTATATTGACAACCTCGATGAAAACTTAATGTTACCATCTGTCCTGATTGTCTACCCGGAAAAAGGTTACATACTGCTTGGGTGACCCGCAATTGGTTTCAACGACATCAATGTATTCTACTGATTCCATGGCCTTCAAGATTACCTGATATGAACCCCATAGAAAAATTCTGGAGACTAATGGTGCAACGATGGCCTAACTGGAATGAAAGAAAGTTATTGTATTGAGGTATGGGATGCCATGCGGCGTATGGATATTTGTTCACGACATACCTAATCTAGTTATGTTGATGCTAAGTAGGGTTTCGTGATAACAAACGGAAGAATGAACGGTTGAGGATTTAAAAACGAACCAACGTATTATTTGTACAATAATTCCATACAAGGCTTTTGCACAAGAACTCACAAATTAAAACAAAGAATTATAGATGTGCGATCGTTCGACTCAAAATATTAAAGTATCTCTAGTATATCGAGCACAGACTGATAGTAGCGATAACTGGTCCAGCATGGGAACAAAAAGAAAATTAGCTGTTAGTTAATTGGTAATAGAGTAACGAAAATGAGTGAAAAATGTTAAGTCAAAGTCAAAGTCAAATCAATTTATTCAAGTAAACCCAATCACAAGGTATTTTTGAACGTCAAATCTACTTTAGTTCGGTTCAAAGAGAAGAGAAAAGAAAACCTGGACACTGAGAAGAACCGACAAGAAACTCAGTCAGGTATAATTTTTTCAACATCCTTTTACAAAAGGTTTATTAAAATACAATATTCAGAGAGCCAGTAAATGCATGTGCAGAGAAAATCATTTCCAGACTGTTGTTTTATCTTCAACGAAATCGTTTATTTTATAGTATGATTGTCTAATCAATGTACGTTTTATAACTAATCTAAATATATTTTCTGTTAATTGAGTGACTTCTTGAGGAACTTTATTATAAAAACGAACGCAGTTATCCAAAAATGAAACATTTGACTTATGTAATTTAAATTTTGGAACAACCAATTTATCACGACCTCGGGTTTCCATACCACCAATATCGCCTTCTTTTGTAAATCGATCTATATTTTTCCTCGTATACATAATAATTTCAAAGATGTATAAGGGCGGCAAGGTCAGCACATCAATGTCTTTAAAACGATCTCTTAGTGATTCTCGTGCATTCATACTGTAAATAGCACGTATCGCTCTTTTTTGTAAAATAAAAATCGAGTTAATATGCGCCGCTGATCCCCACAGCAAAAGGCCATAGGACATCAGGCTATGAAAATATGCGAAGTACACCAGCCTAGCCGGATAGCCGGATATATCGCGGAACCGAGCTTACTAGCCAATGCCCCGATATGATCCGCCCATTGCAATTTACTATCTACTGTTAAACCAAGAAAACTGGCAGACCTAACTAATTCTAACTGTTTCCCACCCAATTCTATTTTATCATGGATTCTGGGTACATTAGAAAGGGAAAATTTAATACATTTGGTTTTTTGTGCATTCAGTAGTAAATTATTAACAGCAAACCACCCCGAGACGTCCGCCAGGATCCCGTTCACCCAGGTAATATCTAAGTTCTTTCTGTCCAGTTTAAATAGCAATGAAGTGTCATCAGCAAATAATACTATTTCGCACAAGTTCCTGAGCATAAATGGGAGATCATTAATGTAGACTAGAAACAGAAAAGGTCCCAAAATTGATCCTTGGGGAACGCCCATTCTTAACCTCGAACCAACAGACAAAACCCCATTGACACTCACTTTTTGCTCCCGGCCAGACAAATACGAGACCACGAGATCGAGAGCGTTACCACGAATTCCATAGTATTTAAGCTTGCAAATTAAAATTTCGTGACTAACACAATCAAAAGCCTTGGAAAGATCGCAAAAAACACCGATGGCATCCTGAGATCCCTCCCAAAACTGAAGTACTGTCTTGATCAAGCTTGCTCCCGCATGAGTTGTTGACCGCCCTCTCGTAAACCCGTACTGTTGACCGTGAAACACCCCGTGAATGTTAAAATGTGCTAGCATTTGATTGAGTATTATTTTTTCGAATATTTTACTCAATGCTGGCAATATTGACACCGGGCGATAATTTGTTAGATTCAACATACAACCTGACTTAAATAATGGAATAATTTTACTGTGTTTCATTAAATTGGGAAACACCCCTTGATCGACACATTTATTAAATATCTCTACCAAAATTGGCGATAATAAAGGTATTACACCAGTCATGACATGAACTGATAGTCCCCATAAATCTTCACTTTTCTTTTTATGTAATTTCTTGAAAATGTTTTCTATCTCAAGTGAAGATGTGTACCTAAATTGAAAATTAGGGAACCATTTTCCAACATTTTTTCTCAAAAACGTCTCTGCTGTTTGCGAAGACACTCCCAAACCATTCGCTATTTCGCTATTAGGTGTATTCGAAAAATAATTTTCAAAAGCATTAGCAACCTCAATTTTATTAGTAACAACCTTATTACCAATTTGTATTGAAAAATCTTCGTTATTGCTATTTCGTTTATCGTTTCGTCGTATCGTGTCGTTATTATCGTTGTTTTGATACTTTTTTAAATATTTTCGAATAAGTGCGAACATAGTTATGAAAATTTTCATCTGCAGTGTAAGATTTTTCATCATATAACTCATAAAGCCTATCCCCACTTCTTCTTATGCCCTTCGTCGCCCAAACCGCAAAACGTAACTTGTTATTAACGACTACTTTCTTTTTCTTTGGACAATTCTTATTAAATATTTTGGATAGGTTTTTGACTAAAGATTCATACATGATGTTTGGATCATCAACCGGAAGAGCCGTGTTTGCAAATTTGGCTACATCATGAGTAACATTTTTTAGCCTACTCTCTCCCAATGGCCTAAATTCAAATATTTGTTCTGATTTACGTTTCATGTCCTCTATTTTTATTAACTGAGCTTTATGATCTGAACGGATACCACTAACAATAGTATGTTCTATAATTTCACACTTGTTCATAAAAATGTTATCTATACATGTCGCGGAATGGTATGTAACCCTGGTCGGTTCATCGAAAATATGCACTAAGTTAAATGAGAGAAAGAGCGAGATGAGCATATCTTTTTCCTTCGAACTATTTAATATGTTTACATTGAAGTCACCACACGCTATTACCGACTTCTTACATTTGCTGAGTCTTGTGAGACTCTCCTCCATAGAAATTAAAAATTGGCTAAAATCAGATGACGGAGGTCTGTAAGCACATAAGAATATGTACTGATCCGTCTCTGCACACGACATTTCACATACACGTTCAACAGAGAGAGCAACTATGTCTTTGCGGTTTTTTAATTTAAGAAAGTTTTTACACAAAATTATGCTACCGCCGCCATCTGTCGACGCTCTGTTGTACACACTGGCCACATTAAAATTATTTATATTAAAAGACATTTTGTTTGCCTTCAACCGTGTCTCGGTGAGACACAAGATGTCTATGTTATATTTTTCTATTAATAATTCAGCATCCAATATTTTGCCAGAGAAACTATTGATATTTTGATGTACACACGTAATGATATTATTATGAAGTTTCTCTGTTGTCTGATTGTTTAATTTAAATAATTCTTTTCAGCATCCATATTAGTATTACTACTAAAACTTGCTTCGTCCCTGACTACGTACCTAGTTATAGACCCTATAACCGAGTTAATACATTTAGCTACTAATGTAGCGAGTTTATGCTTTGCCTTTTTTGACAAGTACAAAGTACCTTTTGTCAGTCTAAATTTGTATAAAATGTTACCAATATATTTATTGGTGTCAAAAAATATAAATTTGTCACTATGACAAAGTGTCACCCTACTCAATATATCATTTAAATTTTGAATATAATTATTATAATTCTTTGGCAACCATGTGGAATAGGGGAACGCACATAGTACAATTTTGTTCACATTTTTTATTCTAGCCAAAGAATTCAAGCTGTCAGCTAATTCATGCCTCATTACATTTGTTGAATTTCCCAATACAAGTACTAAGGTGGTATTTACATCAATCTTTTTATTTAGAATTAGTTTAAATATTTGAGAAACAGGTGAGTCAAAATCATTGTGGTATCGATTCAATTGCTAAATATTTTACCCCGTTATCCCTAATGGCACCACCATTAAAGGAAGTGATTAGTTAATTGGCCGCACCTGTACGGTACACTATATATTTAGGGTGGGATTCTCTCGCAATCAAGTGCAGTCCAGAGTATCTACAGTGCAGTCCGGTGTGGTTAAGCGGTTTAACGAAACCTAGTCGACGAATATAGTACAGGTAAAGATTTACTGACTTTTTTATGGTGACTTTTTACATTTATTGTGACTCTTATATTTTGTAATGTAAATAAATGTAAAAATGTACAGTTTGTAAATGTCTAAAGTAAAATTAATTTTATATTAGATACATTCTAATACAAACATGTAATAAGACATGACGACCTAGATGGCACAGTGGTTCGACAATAACCCAAGCGCGGAAGGTTCCGGGTTCGATTCCCGGTCGGGTCAATGTAGAAAAAACGACGAGTGAACATGAGTAAAACATGAACAGGTACATTTAAATACCCCTAAAGATTAACGGTCGTTTTTTCATTTCCGTTCCAGATAATAACGAACAGAAAGCGCTATGGATTCTCCAATTGGTTCAAGAAGTCTGGAAAACACGACCATAATATACTGGTCTGTCGCCCTCGTGTGGAAGAGATCCAAGCTGTGCGAACTGTTGGCGAAGTTCATTTACTTATGTTTCAATGGCGGTCTCTTTGAACATCCTCAGTGCATACGACAATTGCGGGATAACATGAACACTGAGATAGAAAAGGAGATCCGCGCGATGAGAAGTGACACACCAGACATTATGATCAAGAAATGGGAGGAGAAATGGCGGGAGGTGGTTAACAATTGTGAATCGTTTGCATACGAAATTGGTAGAGAAAGGGCTTTAAGAGCAAGTTGCTTGGAGTTTTGCTTAAGAAGATTCAAAATCACCTCTTCAGGGATGATCGACAAACAAGCGACATTAAGGACGATACTCCACGATTCGAAACTAACCGTACCGCTATATTTTCTGGCTTATGAATATAAGGTGGACGTCCATAACATAGTCAGTAGGTTTATGGACAAGAAAAAGTTTCATCCATTGAAAATAGTACAGAATATGAAGAAATCCATAGCAGAGGAACCGCTGCAAGGTTTAGACTTTTGCAACTGTCTTTCTTGAATAAAGAGACCGTGTTATTTAGTATTCGATCATAGAATCATAAACGTATTATATTTTCTCTACTTTTAACTTTGTATAATTTAAAATATAATATGTATGATGCAATGAAATGTAACATTGTTGTTAAACATATTTTATAATAAACGCACTTTCGATTTAATTTGTTTATTTCCATACATTTTTTTTTTGTTAAAAACTGCAAGTAATTCAAACTCAAACCACTGTTTAGAATATTCTATTCTAAATAAGCAGGTAATGTAACACGTAGATTATCACAAGTTGTTATGGCTCGTGTGAGTCTCAACAACTCGACATACAGAAGACACTTGTATCGTACCTATATTTGTTTTAAAAGCGAAGCTTTGCGATCGTAGATCTCTAGTAGTAGCGGGTCTGAAGTAGACAAATTAATTAAAAGATGAACATTCCTTTGTTACACAATGTAACCCCACTTCTCATTGCAATTGTCGAATCAAGTTCATAATAGGTTTAGTGTCAGTTCAAAAGTGGAATCTCTCACTAATGCACAAAATCCATGCTTAGGAAGAAAACTCACAGTGAAAAGAAATGATATCGGGTAATAGTTCTTTTAGTGTCGTGTCGTAAAATAATACGATGTTTCAAAAGACTATGATGTTTTCAAAGTTACGCAGGTAGTAGATTTATCGTTCCGTTATTTAATTATCACCACTGATATAGTAGGCACATAATTATATCTCCACACAGTTGAATCCTGATCTCTTTGATTTTTTAGACACGACTAGTGAAATAACTCTCTTCGTCTCTACAGAAGTCGTCAACGATTGCGCGCTGAAGGCCTCTTCAATTATCTAAACGTAAACATGACAAATAATGCGTTATTATACGAAACAGAAATTTGGAAAAGAAAAGGAAATTCGATAAATAACAAATGATTTTCTAAACAGCATCATTAACAATTTATATTTTTGCATGTTGCGATTTATAGTAATCTTCCGTTACGTCTTTTTTGGCTATCAGTGATCGTTTGTCAAGGCCGCCTAATATGTGGGTTTAAACCTTCAACATAAACATTCAGAACTTATCGTATACATATATATATATATATATATACATACTCTATTATATATATACTCTATTACCAATTAACTAATAGCTAATTTTCTTTTTGTTCCCATGCTGGACCACTGATCGCTACTATCAGTCTGTGCTCGATATACTAGAGATACTTCAATATTTTGAGTCGAACGATCGCACATCTATAATTCTTTGTTTTAATTTGTGAGTTCTTATACAAAAGCCTTGTATGGAATTATTGTACAAATAATACGTTGGTTCGTTTTTAAATCCTCAACCGTTTATTCTTCCGTTTGCTATCACGGAACCATACTTATATATTATCAACATAACTGGATTAGGTATGTCTTTTCGAAGTGATATTTCTTTCAAATGTTTGCTGTTGAGACAGCAAATATTTCATTTATAACGGCGGCCACAGGTTCCGAAATAGCGTTGTAAAACATACATACATACATATATACACATCTTGAGGCTGTTTCCCTATCGGGGTAGTCTGGGAGGACGGAGCGCCAAGCTTCGCGGTCCTCACGTACTTATTTCGCCTCCTAAAATCTCATCCTTCTCCTCATGCATTTTCGCCTAGGTGATAGGTATGCGGATGCTTTTGACATTTCCGTCAGCTAACACTCTGGCTATTTCATCTTCGTAAGTCAGCCTTGGTTTTCCTTGGCTTCTGCTACCGCTCACTTTGTAAAGATTATCAGTATAAGTTTATTTCTTATAATACTTTGTATAGTCGGCCAAGAAATTGGTTGAGCACCTCAAGAGTGACTATAGTTTACGCGTCATAAACCTACAAGGACTATTTTCGCTTGCCAACATATTATGACATCTGTGACGTGTTGGTTTCAATTTGAGTGCAGAATGGTAAATTACAAAACCTACAAACAAAATCAGATTTTCATTATGACAGAATTGTCAGAATTTTATCGACTGAATCACCAATAGAATTTTATCTTGTCATCCATTTGTAAGGGTGAATGAGATAGAAGCAAAGAAGGAAGCGAAAGATGGAAGTAGTGATGCCACTCTCAACAGAAAGCGACTCAAAATTTACGCGTTTGATAAAGTTTATCATTCATGTAGGCGTACCACATCGCTACGTGTTACATTGTAAAAATTCTGCTAGATCTCTTTGTTACACGTTGTGTAGATTGTACACTACAGACAAGCCATGTTAACTGCAGCACAGCGCACGCATTTTATTGAGACCAAAAAGAGTGTTCACATATAGAAATTACAAAATTAATAACGTAAAAAATTTAATCTTCTTCTTCTTCTTCTTTTAATATTATTGGCTTCTCGTTTATACGAATTCTGCCAGTGTCAAGTTATTCATGAGAGATTCACGCAAAAGTAATCATAAAATCAAAATCATCGCGCACATGCCAAACTATATACTCTATGTCTTCCAGAAGTCTGAAAAAAAGGAAACACAAAACAAACATTTACCATCACCTTATAAAAAAAATGTTAAAATTATGGACTGCTACATAGGAATTAGTAATATATAATTATAGCTTAATGTTGTTAATAAAGATAAAATAGGCCAGGATCTTTACAAAAGGAGTAAATACATATGATAGCAAGGATTTGAAATTACTAGGTCGAGGTATATTTGAGGGAAGAACATCATAGAGAGAATAACTCATCTTTGGACATTCAAAGAATATATGTTCAAGTGTGCCTTCGTCTAGACCACACTCACATAATGAACTATCCTTGATTCTAAGTTTTGCGAGATGAACAGGGGTGCATACGTGTCCTAGAAATTTAATCTTGTAACGTAGCACTTTACATGTTGAATTCTTATAAGTATACCGCCATGTTTCATAATGCTTCAAAAGAATTTTGTAAAATTTTACCCAATGAGAAGCTAAAATTTAGCCTGTATTTGTCTTCACAGTTGCCTCCCGAACATTTATTGTCACCGTTACAATACACATTAAAGTTTCGGTGATCAAAGCTGTAAACAAAATTTTGTAGTGAAATTGTTAATTTTGAAGTTCACCTTATTTACTAGATAAAATTGGTAAATTTAATGCGGAGACTATTAGTTTTAAACTACATCTCATTCATATCACATTAGTTTTATATATTGTGAGTTGTAGATAAGTTTACTAATTCTATAGCTCCATTAATCAAGGCAAGGGAAATTGTGAGAAATAGGCGTGTTTTCTGATTGATAAGGCAGTGAACTAAAACTCGTGGTTCTAAATAATTTTCATTTTGTACACGACCAAAATGAATGGAGTCATTTTCTAGCGCAAAGTCAATGACTGTTCGAAGTTTCATTTACAGCTATGGTTGTATTTTGCATATCAAGATCTATTAGGGTATATAAATTCTCATAGCCAGAACCATTACAATCAACAAAAAGTTTTTTTACGATTTCTGCTGAGTTACCTACTCTTTTTTGGACTTTGTTCTAATTGGGACGATTCAAATGTAGGTACTGTTTGTAAAGGTCACTTGTGATGAGAGGTCTTTAAGAGAAGTTTTTTTTAAATTTCTTCACAACCCAGACTGTTTACAATCCTGAATCTTCGTACGAAATTCATGTATTGCAGTTATTATGTATTAGTATCACTGTTTGTTAAAAATATTATTGCGAGTTTCGCATGGGTGGATTTAGCATTTACATAATTAATTATTAATCGCTATTACTTGTGTTTCTATTTCTGATTGCATTCAATTATTTTTGTTTCTTTTTTAAAAAAATTAAAATAAATTTATTCACGAAACCGTTTTATTTTCTAAGAAATTAAAAAAAGAATTAAATAATTGTCGACTGTGTTACTTTACTGGACTGCATTTTTTATAGTAAGTACAACATTAAAGGCCATTAGGTAATATGAAGTCTTTAATTTTGACAGCAAAATTATCTCGACCACCATTAACTACTTTAAAACGTAATATTTTTAATCCATTTACTCCAGTTAAATTTTCTCTGTGGTCTTCAGCGTTTAAAACAATCAGAACAAAATCGAACTCGGACAGCGACGGAGCCCATGGCGCCAACTAGGTAGTGCTTTTTAAATTAGGGTAGTAGCAAAAAGTGGTTGAGTACTTTTGAAAGTGTGTTCTAACTAATGAAAATATACTAATGAAATACAGATCATTGCTTAGGCTGATATTGGAAATTTTGCAATTATTAACGTGATTGGCTGATTAGCATCCAATCAAAAGGCATAGGTAAAGGCGCTTACTATTTTAACCTCTATTAACAAGCATTAAACATTATTTTCTGCAAGCAATCTCATATGTCAAAGGAAACCATCAAATGTCATAGAAAAGTTTTGTCAGATTCATTACCTTCATGCTTGTTGCATTTGAATTTAAAAAAGATTATGATAAGCTTTCTTTTGACAGCGGTTCGTTTAAAATATATACCTGTTCCAATTTACCTAACATTAATTATTAAACGTAATGGCTCGTAATTTATCTTTAGCTGAAAGGGCAGAAATCATAGCATTACATAGAAACGGTCAAAATAACAGTGAAATTTCAGAAAATTTAAATACATCCGTAAGTATGATTGTCTGAATGTTATCTTTTTATCTTTTTTTTATTTGTAATCGGTTTAGTGTACAAAATGCAATAATATGAATGTCGTGGTTTTATAATTTCAGCGAAACATCGTTTCCTTTTCGATTTCGCGCTAAAGTGAAGTAGGTGACCTTTAAGATCATAGAAGAAATGATCGTCGACCTAGCGTAACTAATATACATAGGAAGACTATGAGACGCGACACCTACGTCTCAATATACGGAATAATTTGATGTCAGTACTGAAAGTATACGGCAGCACTTGCACGGTATAGGATTGCACTAAAGACGTCATTCCAAAAAGGTTCATTTGACGAATAACCATAAAGCAGCTCGTTTGAATTTTGCTTGAGAATTTTTAAATTTTGATTGGTCACCTACAACATTTACTGATGAGAAGACGTTCAAATCCAACAAACATGACCGGTTAAGTCTGTGACGTTACAATAACACAAGATACGATGAAAGTAATTTAGTTCCAAACATGGCATCTGGTAAAATTTGTCTTAACATATGGGGCTGGAAGTCGGCTGACGAGCAACCGCTTTCAATTATATTGACAACCTCGATGAAAACTTAATGTTACCATCTGTCCTGATTGTCTACCCGGAAAAAGGTTACATACTGCTTGGGTGACCCGCAATTGGTTTCAACGACATCAATGTATTCTACTGATTCCATGGCCTTCAAGATTACCTGATATGAACCCCATAGAAAAATTCTGGAGACTAATGGTGCAACGATGGCCTAACTGGAATGAAAGAAAGTTATTGTATTGAGGTATGGGATGCCATGCGGCGTATGGATATTTGTTCACGACATACCTAATCTAGTTATGTTGATGCTAAGTAGGGTTTCGTGATAACAAACGGAAGAATGAACGGTTGAGGATTTAAAAACGAACCAACGTATTATTTGTACAATAATTCCATACAAGGCTTTTGCACAAGAACTCACAAATTAAAACAAAGAATTATAGATGTGCGATCGTTCGACTCAAAATATTAAAGTATCTCTAGTATATCGAGCACAGACTGATAGTAGCGATAACTGGTCCAGCATGGGAACAAAAAGAAAATTAGCTGTTAGTTAATTGGTAATAGAGTAACGAAAATGAGTGAAAAATGTTAAGTCAAAGTCAAAGTCAAATCAATTTATTCAAGTAAACCCAATCACAAGGTATTTTTGAACGTCAAATCTACTTTAGTTCGGTTCAAAGAGAAGAGAAAAGAAAACCTGGACACTGAGAAGAACCGACAAGAAACTCAGTCAGGTATAATTTTTTCAACATCCTTTTACAAAAGGTTTATTAAAATACAATATTCAGAGAGCCAGTAAATGCATGTGCAGAGAAAATCATTTCCAGACTGTTGTTTTATCTTCAACGAAATCGTTTATTTTATAGTATGATTGTCTAATCAATGTACGTTTTATAACTAATCTAAATATATTTTCTGTTAATTGAGTGACTTCTTGAGGAACTTTATTATAAAAACGAACGCAGTTATCCAAAAATGAAACATTTGACTTATGTAATTTAAATTTTGGAACAACCAATTTATCACGACCTCGGGTTTCCATACCACCAATATCGCCTTCTTTTGTAAATCGATCTATATTTTTCCTCGTATACATAATAATTTCAAAGATGTATAAGGGCGGCAAGGTCAGCACATCAATGTCTTTAAAACGATCTCTTAGTGATTCTCGTGCATTCATACTGTAAATAGCACGTATCGCTCTTTTTTGTAAAATAAAAATCGAGTTAATATGCGCCGCTGATCCCCACAGCAAAAGGCCATAGGACATCAGGCTATGAAAATATGCGAAGTACACCAGCCTAGCCGGATAGCCGGATATATCGCGGAACCGAGCTTACTAGCCAATGCCCCGATATGATCCGCCCATTGCAATTTACTATCTACTGTTAAACCAAGAAAACTGGCAGACCTAACTAATTCTAACTGTTTCCCACCCAATTCTATTTTATCATGGATTCTGGGTACATTAGAAAGGGAAAATTTAATACATTTGGTTTTTTGTGCATTCAGTAGTAAATTATTAACAGCAAACCACCCCGAGACGTCCGCCAGGATCCCGTTCACCCAGGTAATATCTAAGTTCTTTCTGTCCAGTTTAAATAGCAATGAAGTGTCATCAGCAAATAATACTATTTCGCACAAGTTCCTGAGCATAAATGGGAGATCATTAATGTAGACTAGAAACAGAAAAGGTCCCAAAATTGATCCTTGGGGAACGCCCATTCTTAACCTCGAACCAACAGACAAAACCCCATTGACACTCACTTTTTGCTCCCGGCCAGACAAATACGAGACCACGAGATCGAGAGCGTTACCACGAATTCCATAGTATTTAAGCTTGCAAATTAAAATTTCGTGACTAACACAATCAAAAGCCTTGGAAAGATCGCAAAAAACACCGATGGCATCCTGAGATCCCTCCCAAAACTGAAGTACTGTCTTGATCAAGCTTGCTCCCGCATGAGTTGTTGACCGCCCTCTCGTAAACCCGTACTGTTG
Organism: Zeuzera pyrina; assembly: GCA_907165235.1. NCBI lineage: Eukaryota > Metazoa > Arthropoda > Insecta > Lepidoptera > Cossidae > Zeuzera > Zeuzera pyrina. The sequence continues at coordinate 19,157,370 of OU015638.1, read as the reverse complement.
ACCGTGAAACACCCCGTGAATGTTAAAATGTGCTAGCATTTGATTGAGTATTATTTTTTCGAATATTTTACTCAATGCTGGCAATATTGACACCGGGCGATAATTTGTTAGATTCAACATACAACCTGACTTAAATAATGGAATAATTTTACTGTGTTTCATTAAATTGGGAAACACCCCTTGATCGACACATTTATTAAATATCTCTACCAAAATTGGCGATAATAAAGGTATTACACCAGTCATGACATGAACTGATAGTCCCCATAAATCTTCACTTTTCTTTTTATGTAATTGCTTGAAAATGTTTTCTATCTCAAGTGAAGATGTGTACCTAAATTGAAAATTAGGGAACCATTTTCCAACATTTTTTCTCAAAAACGTCTCTGCTGTTTGCGAAGACACTCCCAAACCATTCGCTATTTCGCTATTAGGTGTATTCGAAAAATAATTTTCAAAAGCATTAGCAACCTCAATTTTATTAGTAACAACCTTATTACCAATTTGTATTGAAAAATCTTCGTTATTGCTATTTCGTTTATCGTTTCGTCGTATCGTGTCGTTATTATCGTTGTTTTGATACTTTTTTAAATATTTTCGAATAAGTGCGAACATAGTTATGAAAATTTTCATCTGCAGTGTAAGATTTTTCATCATATAACTCATAAAGCCTATCCCCACTTCTTCTTATGCCCTTCGTCGCCCAAACCGCAAAACGTAACTTGTTATTAACGACTACTTTCTTTTTCTTTGGACAATTCTTATTAAATATTTTGGATAGGTTTTTGACTAAAGATTCATACATGATGTTTGGATCATCAACCGGAAGAGCCGTGTTTGCAAATTTGGCTACATCATGAGTAACATTTTTTAGCCTACTCTCTCCCAATGGCCTAAATTCAAATATTTGTTCTGATTTACGTTTCATGTCCTCTATTTTTATTAACTGAGCTTTATGATCTGAACGGATACCACTAACAATAGTATGTTCTATAATTTCACACTTGTTCATAAAAATGTTATCTATACATGTCGCGGAATGGTATGTAACCCTGGTCGGTTCATCGAAAATATGCACTAAGTTAAATGAGAGAAAGAGCGAGATGAGCATATCTTTTTCCTTCGAACTATTTAATATGTTTACATTGAAGTCACCACACGCTATTACCGACTTCTTACATTTGCTGAGTCTTGTGAGACTCTCCTCCATAGAAATTAAAAATTGGCTAAAATCAGATGACGGAGGTCTGTAAGCACATAAGAATATGTACTGATCCGTCTCTGCACACGACATTTCACATACACGTTCAACAGAGAGAGCAACTATGTCTTTGCGGTTTTTTAATTTAAGAAAGTTTTTACACAAAATTATGCTACCGCCGCCATCTGTCGACGCTCTGTTGTACACACTGGCCACATTAAAATTATTTATATTAAAAGACATTTTGTTTGCCTTCAACCGTGTCTCGGTGAGACACAAGATGTCTATGTTATATTTTTCTATTAATAATTCAGCATCCAATATTTTGCCAGAGAAACTATTGATATTTTGATGTACACACGTAATGATATTATTATGAAGTTTCTCTGTTGTCTGATTGTTTAATTTAAATAATTCTTTTCAGCATCCATATTAGTATTACTACTAAAACTTGCTTCGTCCCTGACTACGTACCTAGTTATAGACCCTATAACCGAGTTAATACATTTAGCTACTAATGTAGCGAGTTTATGCTTTGCCTTTTTTGACAAGTACAAAGTACCTTTTGTCAGTCTAAATTTGTATAAAATGTTACCAATATATTTATTGGTGTCAAAAAATATAAATTTGTCACTATGACAAAGTGTCACCCTACTCAATATATCATTTAAATTTTGAATATAATTATTATAATTCTTTGGCAACCATGTGGAATAGGGGAACGCACATAGTACAATTTTGTTCACATTTTTTATTCTAGCCAAAGAATTCAAGCTGTCAGCTAATTCATGCCTCATTACATTTGTTGAATTTCCCAATACAAGTACTAAGGTGGTATTTACATCAATCTTTTTATTTAGAATTAGTTTAAATATTTGAGAAACAGGTGAGTCAAAATCATTGTGGTATCGATTCAATTGCTAAATAATTTACCCCGTTATCCCTAATGGCACCACCATTAAAGGAAGTGATTAGTTAATTGGCCGCACCTGTACGGTACACTATATATTTAGGGTGGGATTCTCTCGCAATCAAGTGCAGTCCAGAGTATCTACAGTGCAGTCCGGTGTGGTTAAGCGGTTTAACGAAACCTAGTCGACGAATATAGTACAGGTAAAGATTTACTGACTTTTTTATGGTGACTTTTTACATTTATTGTGACTCTTATA